>CM038670.1:621712368-622201134 GCA_021605145.1 Aegilops bicornis | reverse complement strand
ATAGCTAAAGTAGCTATAAGCGCATTTTACTTGAAAAACGCCATCGCTAAGTCTAAGCACGCATCAAAAAATACATTGGCCATCAATGATCTTTTTGTGTACAATCTGAATTGTCAATATGAGTCCACTCCGGTAGGAACTGGAGAGGACTCATATTGCGCCACAAATTCTACACATAGAGTTCAGTGAAGACCAATTGGTTGTGATAGTTTCAAGTAACATATTTAAGGTGGTAACACCTGTCATGAGGCGAGGTGGGACTAAACTTGTGGGCTTATCGTAGCAGAAGCAATTTTCTTAGAAGCGCGCTGCTGCAAACTTCTATAGCAGTAGCGCGGTTCAGTATAAGGCGCTACTGCTATAACTAGCTGGGTTGCGAGGTCATGGCAATTAGAGTAGTAGCGCGGTTTGGCGTGGAAGCGCTACTGCTATTTTCCTTTCAGCATCGCGTTTTGCTATCACGCGCTGCTGCTAAATAGCAGTAGTGTTGTATTTTGAGGAGCGCTACTGGTAAGATTCTATGTATAGGCTTTTCCCTAGTAGTGAGATACTATTGATAGCGGCCCCGATATGTACCCCACAACCATTTAAAAACTCAAGTTTGACCATTAGTTTGGAGCTTACTCAGAGTCTAATCGGTGAACAGGACGGTAAAGTAGCATGTAATATTAAGCGATGCATAACGTAAGCAGACACGAAAGAGTGCGACCTCTCTTGCGGACCCGTGTAGTCCTCGAGGTCATCTGCTTGGTTGATGATGGTAATGCAGTTTTCATGGCTGCGGTGGCGGGAAGAAGATCCGAGGCGGCGAAAGACAGTCCGGAGGCGGATCCATCTTGTCTGGACCCTTACGTCGTTGGAGCGGTGAGCTGGGGTGGACGACGGCGCAGCAGGAGCGGGACAAACCACGCAAGATTTTCTTTGACAACTATCTGTAAGAGAAGTAATTCTGTAAGGGCTCGTTTGAATTGGAGGATTCCAATAATGCAGGGATAGGAAATAGACAGGAATAGGATAGGAATGCACGTGCAAAACAGAGAATTTAAAAACACAGGATTTCTGCCAATCTGGGTGTTTGATTCACAACAATTGGAAGATCACAGGATGCAAAGAAGCATGGTGAGATTAAGTCAAACCACAAGAAAATGTATGGTTATAATGCTATGATGCTACTATCTCTTAGTCTTGTGCTTCATGAATAGGAATTTGAAAAGGAGGACAAGTGAAAATTAAAATTCCTACGTTTTTTCTTTCAAGGAGACACTAAAGGAACAAATCAGTGTGCTCAGTGGACAATATATATAACATGTAGAGTAAAAAAGAGATGCAACAAGTGTACAACCTCTTTGGCGAAGCCATGTCGATCTCAGCGTGATTGGGTTGGGCGGTGAGGATGCTCTGCTGACTTTCTTTGTCGGAGGAGGGAAGAAGATCTTAGGCGTCTGGAGATGGAGCCCTAGGTACTGCTCCGCTGTGATGGAGGGTTTAAATCGTTGGAGCAGCTCCGGTGAGTTGTCACGCCGAGGCTGAAGCAGGACAAGAGAGACAACGAACAACGTTAACCTGCGTGGAATTCTAATAGCATCTCCAATACATGACATAAAATACATGACCACAAAGTGCTAGATGTAAAATACATCAGCTGCTCATCTCTGAACTTAACTGTCGAAACATAACTTAACTGTCGAAACTGAACTTAACCTAAATCGAACCTAATCAGTTTAAAACTGAATTTTGCTATCGAAACTGAATTTTGCTGTCGAAACTGAATGCACTAGCAAGGTGAGGCTACACGTCGATCGACTGAGTTTTTCATCTCTGGTCAGTCGATTTTGCAACCGTTGGATACGAAATCAAGGGCCTGCGGTTCATCTTCAACCTCCACCCCCTGAGCCGCTAGCACCACCGTCCAAACAGCAGCCCCCGCTCATGTCGGGCGGTGCGCCGCCGCCGCCCAAAAACACTCCCCACCGCTGGTCCACCGCCCGGCTATCCTCTAGGCCCCCACGTGTCGAAGCTTTTTCTCGGCGATCCCCACGCCATCGCTTCGCCAACGCCCGCCACCGCCGGCGACCACCGCCCCATCCTCGAACCCTAAGATAGATAGTGGGGGTACCTCCCCGGCGAGCCCTCCCTCCCTACTACTGTAAGCTAGTTCTTCCTTCACTCCCGAGCCCACCCCTTGAAAATCGATCGACCCAAAAAGTCGATTCAGTCGATCAAGTGTAGCCAAATCAGGAGCAGCATCGCAAGCAAGAGCAAGAGCGAGAGCAAAGCAGCGAAAGCAAGAGCAATAGCAAGAGCAGACCAGGCAGGGGATCGAGAGCAAGAGCAGAAAGCAGCAGAGCGCGAGCGAGAGCTAAAGCAGCAGCAGCTCTTATCGATGTGGACGCCGCCACCGAGGAGCGACGCCGTGGAGGAAGTGGCGGCGACGCCGCCGTGGATGGAGCAGCGCCGTGTCCGGCTCGGGACCGAAAGGCCGGCAAAGCACCGTGAGATCGAATCAAGAAGAAAATACGGCGATTAGTGTACAACCTCTTTGGTGGCACCGATTAGGCCGCAGCTTCTTCCGAGGAAACAGTGATGATGATGCTCTTCCGGTGGTGCAGGTGAAGACAGCGGTGTGGGAATGGAGGTGGCGCGAAAGACGAGGGGAACATCAGGGCAACTCCTTGGAGGTGGAGGACGGGGTGGCTGAACCGGCGGGACAATGAGATCGACGACGGATCCTCATCCAGTACGGTGGATGAGGGACGTCGAGGTGTTGATGTGGACGACGTTGTCGGGGAAGAGGCTCTGGCTGGGTGGCGGACAGAGCAGGGTGTGGGGTTTCATCGCGGGTTTTCGCGGCCTCGGTGTATGAGTGGGTGGGCGGATGGGATGGCAGTGGGGAAGCATGGCTTAGAGACGCGCTTGTCCGAAATGTGGGGTAAGTTATGAAAGTACCCCCCACCGATTTGAGGTGGTTCTTTCGGTTCAGGGGTACCACGGGCATTTCGCGTGTCGGGATTTCACAGGAGGTGAGAGTTTTCGCAGCGTTGTAATTTCGGAATAGCAAGGCGCGGGTTGAGATGGAGGGAGTTGTCGGAGCACAACGAGACAAAGATATATCTTAAATATTTCGGGCTAACAAGGCCCGGGTTGAAATTTCCGGACAAGCCTAACGTGTACTGTACCAAATCAATGCGCACTACAAATGTCATTCAAAACTTTGAATTCATGTTATGTTCAATTAAAATATTTCGCTACGTGTATAATGCATGCAACCTACTACTCAAATGAACGGTTTTAGTGCATTCCAAACGATATACTACCGCTCCAATATGAACTAAATTTGAATAAGATCTACAGTAATGATTGTTGTGAAGTCAAAGCATTCAATTCGTTTCTCTGTTTAATAAGATCTACAATCATCATTATTGTCAAGTTAAACCATCGTTTGTGTATTATCTTCACAAAGACACCACATGATTAGTCTCGAGTTACATATGAACTATGTGTACTATATGAACTCGAACTAGATTTTTTGAATCCACTTTATTTTGATTTCAAATCACATTACATTTCTAGCTCTATTAGATCTTCATAATCTAAACCATGTCTCATATGTATAATGTGTTTATCACATTATGTATGGTGCCCCGCCCCCTACGCCTACAAGTATTTAGATGTGAGTTGCAAACACCACAAATTACCACAAATTCAAATAAAATGTGAGAATGTTCGATATATAGTATTGTTTAGATTGCTCGATATTTAGTTGTAAGCTGCAAACGCCGCACATTATCTCAAATTCAAATAAAATGTGAGATTGTTTGATGTATAGTATGGTTTAGATTGTTCGGCATTTAGCTGTGAGTTGCAAACGCCATGCATTATCACATTATGGTATAACATGTGCACATCACATGTATCACCGCTATATTCATGCATGCAATGTTTAAAACACTATGATCTCCTATTCAAATATATGAATCCGCTTTCATATCAAATTATGATCTTTGTTAGTCCCTTACACCCACACAATCCTCTAGCCTTTGTAGCTACCACTAACTTTCTCTCGTGCATGCACACACCCTCCTCGCCCTCCTCCTCCCTCGGCATTCTATCCACCGGGCACATTCATTTTTTTCTTTAGATCGTTCTCCCAGAGTCTCCACAACTCCTTTCCGACACACACCGATTGATAAACCTCTCCAGCGATGCCTGCCTATAGCATACACACACAGCTTCAATCTCCTCCTTTATGTGTCCTTGCCTCGTGTCTCTCATATGGTCAGACACACGTGTAAACTCTCGCCCCTCTTTTCATCGATCTCACAACCGCACACTCCTCCCCCTATCTAGCTAGTAGTTGGGCCTCTCGCACCACCTCCTAGCTCCATTCTCTCTATCTATCCGTCTCACTGGGCCTTATTTGCCTCTAACAAATGGACGTACACCGACCGATCTCTCGCTATACATATAGCCAACTAGGTCCTTATAACTCGTTTTTACCCACACATCGATCGATCTACCTCATTAGTTGTGTCTCTCCCTTTCCTCCGACAAACAACAATTGATCTACCGATCTAGTTAGGTTTGCTTACCAAACACATGGTTCCCCTTCATCATCAATGGATGCGTCCTGACAAATCTATCACACACAGGCACACACAGAAACACATCCCCACTCTTATTGATAACATTGCAGTTCCACCCTCAGTTTGTCTAGTAGGCCTCTCCCAACATCCCCGAGAAGCAACTCCATCACCCATCCAACACTCTACCCCTCTCCCTCCCTCTCCCTCCCTCTCTCTCTCTCTCCTCTCTCTCTCCTCTCTCTCTCCGTCCCATCATTTATAAATATTTTTTTTCTTCAGTGGCACGTACGCAATATGATAGGTTCATATGGAGAGAAAAGGAAACCGCTCCACTATATACATAGTCAGGACGGGCCAGCCTACACGGTTGCTTCTTTGGGGTTGCTCTCTTCACACTCTCTCGCACAAAACGATCGTGGCCACATCTCTAACATCCCGGCGGATCACGTCAGCTTGGGGAAGGGGTGGATGCTTAGTGTAGATGCGGTGGCCGTCGCCGATGGCGAAAACCCATTGTCGGCACGTCCCGATTAGGGGTCCCCGCCGTTCTCTCTCACAAAGCCGGTGAGGTTGCCTTCGTCCCTTGCTCACTGCCGCGATGTGGGAAGTTTCCGTCTCCCTCCGCCCTCCTCAAGGTTGAGCTACGTCCCTCAGGTACAACTCCCTTTACAGCCAGCTTGCACCACTGCTCCAGCTGCCCACATCACTCCCTGTGGATATTTCTCTACTTCTTTGCCCCGCACATACCGAGCACTCTCGGCTTCTACGTACTGTATTTGTGATGAGTTTATTTCTCATCAACTGGTCCCAGTAATCTTATTCTAATCATGCTTCTTCAATTTCTTTGCCACAGGGATGCTCATCTCGATTTTGGTGAAACTGCACAAAATGATCCGATGGTCAAAAGGTTGCAAACTTCATTTATTAGGAAGCTCGAACGTGGCCAGCAAATTGAAGCCTGGTCAGGGTTCACGATTCAAGGGCTAGGGACTGCATGGATCTCTTTTTTCTTTAGCTGCCTCTGTTCCAAAATAAGTGTCAACTTTAGTAGTAGTACAACTTTGTACTAAAGTTTGCACAAAGTTGAGACACTTATTTTGGAGCGGAGGGAGTACATATTTGCTATGATCTGTCAATCATTGAGATGCAATAGCATGCATGTTAGTCTCCCTTTGTATTTGATGAAATGTTGCAACGGGCAACCTTGGACACAAGATACATGTAACAGAAGCTGGAAGCTTCATAGCATTGTGCAAATTTATCTCGCTTATTAATTTTATTACTTACTAGTACTATACTAGTACTTCCTCGGTTCCTAAATATAAGTCTTTGTAGAGATTTCACCATTAACCACATGCGGATGTATATAGATGCTTTTTAAGTGTAGATTCATTCATTTTGTTCCGTATGTAGTTCACCTAGTGGAATCTCTACAAAGACTTATCTACTAGTAATAGCTAGCCCCCACTACTAGGAATTCTCTATCCTCTCCTTGAGCCACATCATCAAAATTGACGTAGCCGTTAGATGAAGTAAATCAGTCATAATAGCCTTCTGATGTAGACGTTGAGAGGCTCCGCACTAAGGCACATGCAAGCATGCAGAAATACCGTGGCACATGCATGTGAGTGGGTTTTAAATCACATCAACATGTCTGCATGCAAGCATGCAATCGGTAGCATGCATGTAAGTGAGCTTTTAAGTCCCATTAACATGTCAAAAAGAAAAATATAATCCCATTATGCGAGGGAGTTGGCTGATCTTTTTTCCTTACGTGGGATGATCTAAATGATGATGGGAGTTTATTTAGTTTGGCTACCACATTTGTCATGCAGTTATAGATTTTTTTAGTTCTATGAAATCGATAATTTTCTTGTGAGAGATATATACGCTGTTCCACAACGACAGCTGGGACTCATCTAGTAATATTTAGGAACGGAGGGAGTACTATGTAAAGAGTTAGGCGTCACGCGGTGATAGTGTGAGGTGGGCCATGTAATCACTGAGCATGTGTGTTTTCACTGCTCTTGCACTCCTCCGCTGTAAGAATGGAGAAAATTGTAATCTACTACCTCCTTTCGCCGAAAGCGTGGGACATCCAGCAGTCCTACCACCTCAAGAATAAAGACCAAGGAGCCGTCAAATCACATAGACCCAACAGTAAGTTGGACGGACGAAGCAACCATCACTCTTGCGCCAGTGAGAGGTCGTGTCCGCTCTGCCCGAGCATGAATGCGGCACCGATTCTTGGGAGCGGCGCTGACCATTTCGGGCGGGAAGCGCGCGCGGGCGATGGAGGGGCTTTGGGTGGGCCAGGCTGGTGAGGAGCGGGCGTGGCAGCTGTCCGCATGTCCCTACCGGACACGCCCAGAAACGAGAGGATGCACCGACTCTCACTGCTAAAATCATACACTACAAACCATATCTCTGTATGAGTAGGTCGATCTGTCGCACTCTCTAACACACACATGCTGTTAAACACACACACGCACACGCACGCACCTTGGTCCCGTTGCACCTTCTAACGTGACTTATTACACCTAGACGGAGGGAGTAGTAAGTATACGAGATACGGTGGCACACTGACTTAAGTCGAATACAAGTGCCCAAAATTTGTGTGCATGTTATAATAAGGATTCACTTAAAATAGTACGTGAGTGAACAGAGGGACCAATTGGATAATGTTCCCGAGCAGTAGCGAGATGTGTGGGGTAGTAAGATACACCGCTGGCACTTTTAATTTTTCTTATTAATTTGTTTGTTTCACCCTCTGACTGGTGGGACCCAACGTACTACATGGAGAGAGGTAAGGTGACTAAGGCTGCATTATTTCTACACCACTGTGGATAGTCTTACCACCAAAGCCACATGACACGATTATGATTGAAAACCTAATGACTCCCACACACACAAAAACACGGCATGCACATCCACACGAATGCAGGAACGTATAAAAGGTTATTTTCCTCTTGTTGAACATAACGGGAGGGTTGTGTAGCTGGTTAGCCTGCTCGGCTCATCAAACTTGAGGTCTCGGGTTTGATAACTACACTTGAGCATAATTTTGCGGGAGGATTCTTTGATTGGTCAAAATGTTTTCTAGGGTTTGCACGCTTCACACTCTCTCTCCGATATATATACAGGCTGGAGCCTCGGTTGTAGTTGCTCTCTTCACTCTCTCGCCCTCTCCTCATTGGAGCCTCAGGTGCTTGTAGTTGCTCTGTTCACACTCTCTCGCCCTCTCGAGATCTAAATAAGACTTCGTTGGCCTCTCTCTCCTCACTGCTGCTCAAAGAGCCGGCAGGATCTGTCCGCCGGGAAGGGAAGGAGGCTTTAACGTCATGTCGCCGTCGAGGAGGGAATCCACTACTGCACGTTGTTCACTTCGACCCAAGCGGCGCGGGAGGGCCTCACCCCTTCTTCTTGGCCGTAGTCTGTCAGCCTTGAACCACGCCCCAAGAACCTTAAGGTATATTTTACTTACTCCACATGCATTGCTCTAGCTGCATGTATACCATGAATCTAGGACGTGGTTCAAAGAGGAAAGGAGTGGAGGAAAGTAGTGGGAAAAGTTGTATATAGCATGAATCTAGGACGTGGTTCAAAGAGGAAATGAAGGGGAAAGTTGTATAGCATGAATCTAGGATGTGGTTCAAAGAGGAAAGGAATGGGGAAAGTAGTGGGGAAAGTTGTATCGCATAAATCTAGGACGTGGTTCAAAGAGGAAAGGAAGGGCGAAAGTACTAGTTCAAAAATGAAAGGAAGGGACAAGGCTGAGAGTTTGAGCAGGACTAGATTTGCTGCGCTCACATAGGGAAAGGTGTCTAAAGATAACAAAATCGGGACCAACACAAATATGCTCCTTGGTTGTTTGTTCTTTGTTGCAACAGACTATGCATGACCACAAGACATCGGTTGATGCACATGGTGCTTTGAAAGGCCCAATCGTCCCGCAACTCATTAGCTGTTGTTAATCTAAGGCCCTGTTTGGTTAAAACTCCCTTGTCCCTACCTGCTTGGTTCTGTGGACTAAACATGGACTAGAGGATATTAAATGACACGAAAAAAGACAAAGTTACCCATAGAAATGAACTAATAGAAACAAGGTGCGATGCGTGGCGGGGCAACTGTTGGAAAAGTCCCAAAGAGACTCCTCGGGTCTTCTTTCTTTAGTCCCAAATGCCCACTTTTAGTCTGAAAAGTCCCTCTCCTGTTTGGTTTAGATGTGTGACCACGAGTTTTTTTAGTCCCTACACCAAAATGTCCCTATAAACAAACACCCTCTAATAATGCCGCTGGAAAATTGATGTAATGCCATTGTTAAAAGCAAATTACATGTTTAACGAATTTTATTGTTAATATAATCTCTATGTTAATATTAATCAATGCCACCGTTTGAGAAATGCTACTGTCTTGCTTTCTTTCCCATTTAGATAAGGTAGATGCTTCTTTTTGTTGGCTTCTGTGTCATCCACCGTTATTGACCACTAATTGTTTCGTTTGCACCTCTGTGTAAACAGAGTTATCTACTTCACTTTTGTTTTAAGAGTGTTTTGTGCAGTTCAACCAAAATGTCACACCGACAATGTTGCTTGATTGCTTGATCTTAGTGGAACTGCACAAGAGGAGATCTTACTTCCTATCTGTTAAGGTGAATTTGGTTCAGATCTTCTTCTTGTGAGTTGTTTGAATTCCGCATCATGAGAGGTCGATTACTAGCCTTGTTTCACATGATTCTGCAGTGTGCTTTCATATGTTGTGCTACTTGTACGATAATGTTGCTTGATTTTAGTGAACTACACAAATGGAGACAAGACTTCCAATCTGTATGTGCACCGTAATATCCCATTGAGGTAAGATAAGGATATTTCACAACCGTCGGCCTGTATTTTGCCACTTTCATCAGAAAATTAAGTTTAGTACTATACTTTTGCTCCCTAATTGACATGCCAAATCTTACATTGAAGGCGAAGCTTGTCTATTATTGAACCAAGTGATGAAGGGGAAGAACAAGCGGAAGAAAAACAAAAATCAACTCCCGGTGCTGTAATGAAGCACTGGAACTGTGATGACACAAGTAATGATATAGTTTTGCATCTTAATGTATTGCTATGGTTGGAACGAGCAATTGTTTTGCCACTGATTTGATGCCATACGTAATTATCTCTACTTGTGCAAACAAGGATCTTCTTTGAAGATACCATATATTTTAGTGGAACTGCACAAGAAGATGTTGGAAACATTAAACTAATCGAGGAGTATATAGTAAGCATGGCCACCCGTAGATAGCAACAGATGGTTCGGAGAAGTGCTTCAGCTCTATGCTCTACACACTCACCCTCCTGACAAATGTTGGTACTCACCAACTGATTTCATCCATATGATTGAGCTTTGTCATCTCTATTGGTGTTGTGCTACTGTTTAGATACTGTCATGAAAAAGTGGTATTGTCCTTGAGAAGTGCTTCATATGTGCTGTTTTAAATATTTCCTTTCCTTTTTTTCGAGCAAACAGGGACCATCTTCCTCTGAAGAAGAATATGGAGTACGTGAAGTGACTAGTTCCGATTATGCCAGGATGAAAAAGCCCTGTCTATCTTCTCATCAGAAGGAGCAGTTGAAGGATGGTTACATTACTCCCCACAAGACCAAACTAACTTCAGCTCAGAAGGACTGACAAATCTCCATTTTTTTGTTGTGATCTTGTGAGTACAATGTTGTTCTAGGATTCTTTCTGGTGAGTTCGATTTTTCTAAAAGTGTGCTCTACATGGACCATGTATGTGCCTGTTGAAATTGTCAATTCATTGTACATTTTGCTTTATACTAATCACTTTTTTGTATTTGTGCAAACAGGGGTGCTCAGCTTGATTTCAACGGGAACTGCACAAAATGTTCATGAATACATCGAATCATTCATTTCCACCACAAGAAAGGAGGTGCCCATAAGTTCAAGGAGTTGCAACATATAAGGGCGAAATCATACAAGCTACGCGCGAATTTGGTTGATTTTGGTGGAACTGCACAAAAAGAACAGCTGGTTTATTTCACACGAGGTGCCATGTCAATGTCCGAACTGATGGCAAACCCTGCCCATTCCACAACTGTAGGCATTTGATATTTTGGAATGGGACAACCTTGTCAAATTTTTCTCATTGATTTTAGCAAGATATGTGTTTGATATTTTTGAATGGGACGCCTTCTTTGTCGTGGCGATTAATTTTATTTATTCTTTAGTTGTGAAGTAAATATTGCCTCGACATGTGAGTCAGCCGAGATGCATAATAATCGATTGTTTTGAATGTTCTCTATGAATTGCCAGTGCCTGTGTGTTTGATTGCAATGTCTGTAAACGCTAAAAAAGCTGCTCAAACTCTTTGTACTCCTTCATTCCTTTTTACTGCACATTGTGAAAGTGCATACTTTTTTGTATAAGATTGGTCAAAGTAGAGATACTTTGACTGCAGATAAAACTTGTATGCGCACTAGAAAGGACCGGAGGAGTACATGTGAAATCTGCAAACGTGGTGATCACCCTGGGAATAATGCTAGTACGTATTGTTTTGCATGTTCATCCAATGCCAGTGATACAGGAATTCGAACTAACCGAAATAAATTCATTCATACACGGTCGGATTTCATATAAACATGCCGGATTTCATTACATTTCATACATTCTTCAACTAAAAAGGGGTGTTTGTGGCGCATGCATCTCCCGAATCTGAGGCTGGGGTCGCCCTCCTTTTGAAAAAAAACTAAAAAGGGGTGCGCTGGAGGTATAATTAATTAACCGGGTTACCCACTGGTCCCGCTGAGCCAACAGAAAGCTTCAAAGTGATTTAATCGCAGGTGCAGGTGCCTAACTCGACATGTGGCATGTTGGGCCCACGTGTCGGGCCACTAATCGCACGTGAGTTAAGTAGAAGCAGCGTTCTTCTCGGCCTGACTCTCCGACTCCACGTCGCCTCCAAGAAGCTAACCGTCACAATGGTCAACCCGCCTAGCTTGGCTTCAACCGGAGGCTAGCAGCGGTGGCCCTACCCGGACCCGAGTGGCGGCGACCCACCGTGTTCTACTCTTCCTCGTTTTACGTGTGGCGGCCTCGTTGGCAGGCGGAGGGGGCCTCATGGAGCCAGCGATGTCCTGTCTCGTTGCGTGGCGGCGCCTCAATGAGCGGTGGAAATCCTCCACGAAGTGCAACTATCCCTAGGTGGTTTTGGTAATTCATAACAACATATAGCTCATTGAGCTAATGCTATTCCAAGACTATTATTTCAGGAAAGCTCAATGAATGGCATGGCATGGATGATGAAAGTGGATCCCTCAAAATACTAAGGACAAAGGATTGGCTCAAGCTCAAAAGCTCAAGACTCTTCATTTTACATTTTAGCAATCCAAGATCACATTGAGTCTATAGGAAAAGCCAATACTATCAAGAAGGGATGAGGTCTTGCTTAATGAGCCTTTTGCTTCATGTGCTTAGTGATATGCTCCAAAACCCTCAACTACTTCCCACATCCACAAATGACCTAAACCTAAAGCCAAAATCGGTCACACCGATTCTTTCTATCCAGAGCCACCGATTCCAAAAGTCATAGCCACTGCCACACACCCTAAGCAAATCGGTCTTACCGATAGGGATCTCGGTCTCACCGAGATGGGGTTGCAATCTCTCTGTTTCCCTTCGTAACGATTCGGTCCAACCGAAGTGAGCGATCGGTCCCACCGAGATTGCAATGCAAACTCTCTGTTTCTTTTGTAACATTTCGGTCTCACGAGAAAGAGCAAATCGGTCCCACCGAAGTTTACGACCAACTCTCCGGTTAGCTAATTACCAAAATCGGTCTCACCGAAGTTTGTGTAATCGGTCTCACCGAGATTACGTTATGCCTTAACCCTAACCAGGTCGGTCTCACCGAGATGCATGTCGATCCCCACCGAAAATCATTAACGATAACTAGGTTTACAGAATCGGTCTTACCGAGTTTAACTATTCGGTCCCACCGAGTTTGGTAGATTGTGTGTAACGGTTGGATTTTGTGTGGAGGCTATATATACCCCTCCACCTCCTCTTCATTCGTGGAGAGAGCCATCAGACTGAACCTACACTTCCAACTTACCATTTCTGAGAGAGAACCACCTACTCATGTGTTGAGGCCAAGATATTCCATTCCTACCATATGAATCTTGATCTCTAGCCTTCCCAAGTTGCTTTCCACTCAAATCATCTTTCCACCAGATCCAAATCCTATGAGAGAGAGTTGAGTGTTGGGAGACTATCATTTGAAGCACAAGAGCAAGGAGTTCATCATCAACACACCATTTGTTACTTCTTGGAGAGTGGTGTCTCCTAGATTGGCTAGGTGTCACTTGGGAGCCTCCGACAAGATTGTGGAGTTGAACCAAGGAGTTTGTAAGGGCAAGGAGATCGCCTACTTAGTGAAGATCTACCGCTAGTGAGGCAAGTCCTTCGTGGGCGACGGCCATGGTGGGATAGACAAGGTTGCTACTTCGTGGACCCTTCATGGGTGGATCCCTCCGTGGACTCGCGCAACCATTACCCTTCGTGGGTTGAAGTCTCCACCAACGTGGAAGTACGATAGCACCACCTATCGGAACCACGAGAAAAACATCCGTGTCCAATTGCGTTTGAATCCTCTAAACCCTTCCCTTTACTTTCTTGCAAGTTGCATGCATTAATTTCCGCTGCCAATATACTCTTTGCATGCTTGCTTGAATTGTGTGATGATTACTTGACTTGTCCTAAAATAGCTAAAATCTGCCAAACTATAAAATTGGGAAAAGGTTAAGTTTTTATTGGTCAAGTAGTCTAATCTCCCCCACATTGATGGTAGGGTGGGGCCTCGGCTGAGCCGGCGATGTCCTCTGCCTCGTTGTTGGCGGGGCGGGGCCTCGGCGAAGCCGGCTGTGTCCTCTGCCTCGTTGTTGGTGCCACGGGGCCTCGGCGGAGCAGGGCGTCGTCGACGCCAGCGGAGCGGGGACTCGTCGGAGCCGGCATTGTCCTCTGCCTCATCCTCGGTCTCGCCAAACAGCGCCTCGCCCGCTTCATCGCCCTCTTTGCTAGCCTCTTTGTAGGCGGCCGCAGCCTCCACCACCCGCATGCGGTACCGCCAGCGCTCGAGGCGGCCCTTGCGGGTGGAGCGGTACGAGTCGAGAAGCGCCTCCTGCTCCGCCCGCTCCGCGCGGCGATCTGCTCCTCCGCATGCAGGTGCTCCTGGAGGAGATGGTGGTTGTAGGCGGCGTCGGCCTGCGCCTCCCGGAATTGCTCCTCACGCATTGGCCTCACCCTGTCCATATATTGGGCACGGGCCTTGCCGATGGTCATGGTGCAATGCACCAGCGAGGATGGCGTGGAGGAGGGGGTTGGCACCGGATCATCGACTACCATGTTCTCCATTAGGACGTTGTCGTCCTCCGGCTGCCTGCCGGCCAGCCGGTCGGCAGCAATGGCTGCCATCTCCTTGTGGTCCGTCGTCCGCCCGTCCCGAAGAGCGCTGGAGTGCGAGGAAGCCATGGTGGGCAGTAGTGGTGTGGACTGGAGAAAGGGAACGGATGCGGATGACTGCGGCTATGGCCGGCGCAGCAGTTTATATAGCAATTGTGGGCGGGCGGAGGGACGGACGTGTGGCGCCGGAGTAGCCGCCTCGGCAACCGCGTATCATTAATGTGTGCGGCAGATGGAATGCAGACGACACTTGTGTCCGTTTGAAGGCAGAGCAATCGCTGCACGAGAAGCGGCGGCCGGGCCCGATATTTGCCGGTGGAAAAGCGGCAGGCGAGAGATGACTTTACTTGGATAGGATGACAATGGGGACCCACCAGGTCCATAGACTCACGTACGCAAGTGCCTCCTTATTTTATATATATATAACTATAATTTATTTTGCTTCCTCGTTTCCTGACATCACGGTCCCACACCATTATCAACCTATGTACTCTAGTCAATAAACGAGAGAATTGCACAAGAAGTGGCCGATAGTTGGGACCAAGCAGCTCGAGCAGTATTTGTGTTTTTGAGGTGAGCACTGCAGATTTTTTCGATGTTTACCCCAGATATTATTTTTTCTCCTCTGAACAACAACGAAAACATCGCTGCAGGTATTAATGGCGGGCTGTGGTCTGCCTAGCCCAAAGCCGGATATCCAGCCCAGATATTAATTTTTTCAAGCTGAAAATGGCTAGCCCATCTATACTTTTTTAGGAATACCTGTGCAAGGTCAAGTTGTTATTCACCGCTCATTGGGCTGCAAATCTTTCCTAGGAGGGATGCATTAGGCTTGACAAGAAAATGGGCTTTAAGAAATAATAAATGGGATGTAATTATAAAACTGGGTAGTAACTATTCAAAAATGCACCAAACGGTGATTACTTTATAAAATATTATTTTTGGAATATTGAAAATTTAAATTTCATTAATTGTTGCGGCGCAATGTTTTGTTGGATTTTTACGTAATATAAATTTATATTGAAATTGTATTTAATCTGACTAGAAATTTCGGGATAAAAATATTCGGATCCCATCAAAATGTGGGAAATTTTATTGAATTTTGTTTTGAACGGTTGGTTGAAATGGGATGTAGTTTTAACAAACTGTAAATGGGTTATAGTAAATTCCATTAGAATTAAAAAATGGGCTACACATTCTTACAAATCTCAAATGGGCTATAAGTTCTCTGTCACACACTTCTGGCCTTACTAAGTTGACGCGTCCCCTAAAAAAACAGAGTTGACGCGTATGCAAGGCTTTGTCAACTTATAGTCAACACATGGTTCTAGCAGCAGTGGCCGTTGGATGTCCATCCAACGGATGTCGTGCTTCTTCTTCAATCTCGGATATTCTAGCTTCACCCGCCCAAAAATGATTCCTCCCACGACATATGGGGCGCACCGTTTGAGGAAGTCGACTGGGCCTACTAAGTTGACGTACCAAGGGCTTTGTCAACTTAGTCAATAATAAATGATTCTAGCTGCGGTGATCAGACGATGTCCATCCAACGGTTGTCGTGCTTCTTCAACCTCTGGTCTTCTTGCTCCGGCCCAAAGCAGCCGGTCGTCACCGCTTCCTGCCTCCCGTGGCGGGTCAGGCCGCGTGAGGCCTCACCACCCCTACTACTCCCACCGCTGGCGGGCCATCCCTCCACTCACCCACACCCCTGTTATTCTGCGGCGACGGCAGCGCAGCCGAACCAGTGAACCCTCGTACTCCTCTCCGCTTGTGCATCCACTGCCGCGTCTTCCCCGGCTCCGCGTCGTCCCCTTCCTAGGCCTCGCCGTCGTCCACCGCCGTGGTGCTCTCGGCGCGGCATGGTCAACATGGTCAAGGAACGACTTCCATCAGACGTGGACTGTACGTGGAGAGGCTGACAGCTGGGTCCGCGGCAGCCGCAAGGAAGTGCCTCCTTATTACGCACAAAATAATTATTCATCCACCGACAATGAGGGACCCACCGGACGGGCCACCGTATTCGCGAAAAAATGATTCGCCGACATTGCCGGGACCCACGAGCTACATCTTCGCACGCAAGGAAGTGCGTCCGGGAAAAAAACGATTCACCCCCCTGACTGCTGGGACCCACCAGCTACATCTTCGCACGCAAGGAAGTGCGTCTGAAAAAAAACGATTCGCCCCCCGACTGCTGGGACCCACCAGCTACACCTTCGCACGCAAGGAAGTGCGTCCGCAAAAACGATTCGCTTCTCGATCGCTCGGACCGGACCAGCTACACCTTCGCACGCAAGGAAGTGCGTCCGGCAAAAAAACAAAGCGATTCGCCCCGATTGCTGGGACCCACCAGCTACATCTTCGCAGCAAGGAAGTGCCTTACGATCCGGGGCCCACCTGGTGAAGCGCACGTGGCGTTGTCATCCCGGTCACGAACGTGCGTACATACCGGTCGACGAGAGGCGCGCGCGCGTGTCGTAGTAGAGGCGCCGCGACGTAGCATGTACACGCACGTCTAGCCGCCAGGGTGCAAGAAAGAAAATACGGCCACGTATGTGTACATACGGGCGGGGTCTCGAACGCCTAGTCGCGCATACGTACGGCGAGGGCTCGTGTTCATGGGGAGGCAACGGAATGCATCGTGTTCATGGGGAGGCAACGGAATGCGTCGTGTTCATGGGGAGGCAACGGAATGCGTCGTGTTCATCGGGAGGCAACGGAACGCGTGGGAGCCAACCGGATTGGACGGAACAGGCGATGGAAACGAGGCCTGGCGTAGCGCACAACGGAGGAAACGGACCTCCTACAGTCGAAATGGGGGTCCTGTTGATCGGGAGGGGTGTGGCGTACCGCAAAACAGAGGAAACGGACCTCCTACGGTCGAAACAGGGGTCCTGTTGATCGGGAGGGGTGTGGCGTACCGTAAAAGCGGAGGAAACGGACCTCCTACGGTGAAACGGGGTCCTGTTCATCGGGAGGGTGTGGCGTGCCGCAAAACGGGACTCCACGGATACCTGTTCATCTCCACCGTCGACCTCCTCCGGCCTCCACGGGCTCCTATTCATCCAGCTTCCACCGCGCGATACTCCACAGCTCTTGTTCAACCACCCCTCCACGGGCACCCCTCCACCGCTCACTGCTCATCCAGCCCTCCACACCACGGGGTCCTGTTCAACCACCCCTCCATGGCCGCCCCTCCACCGTCTACTGTTCATCCAGCCCTCCACACCATGGGGTCCTGTTCATCTAGAGGCAACGCCAACGTTCACTGTTCATCCAACCCCCCCCCCCTGCAACGCTCACTGTTCATCCAATCGATCGGCTTCAGTTAGCAGCAGTAGCGAAGGAATTGCTCCATCGGGTTCAGTTAACAGCCATCGATCGATCGCTCGGGTTCAGTAACGCGTAGCCTGCAGTGCAATCGCTCGGGTTCAATTAGAGCCCAACGCCTCGCTCGGGTTGATTAGAGCCAACGCCGCACACACGCCAGCAGCGTGCGTGTACGAGAAACGCGCATCGTTCGGCCCCCGACCTCCCACCGTAACCGGCAACTCCCCAAAATTTTCCTACCCCTCGCTTCTACCACGGTTTTTTCCGTCATGGACGGCCCAAAGAATGTCATGCAGCTGCGTCTCCGGCCCGCCCAAGACGAAAAGCCCATTTTTTGTCATGATTTTTTGTCATAGAAGTAGGAGCCCACCACATCTATGATGATACCGGGTTCTGTCACAATTATCGTCATAGAAGTGTCATATGTATGACAGAAAAAATTTCGTTCGACCCGAAATGTCACGGATGTGTCTTTTTTTGTAGTGTCTCCTACGCCCTCCGGATTCACCCCGGGATTGTCTGCAGAATTTTCTGTTAGACTTGTCACATCAGCCATTTACTAACTGGTGCATCCTCGTGCAATTGTGATAATTGTTACCAGATGAGGGCCGTTGGGGTTCCTCTAACTTGGCAACTGCGACCCTCAGTTCGTCCTTGCAGTCCTCCAGCTCACGAAACAATTGCTCGTTCTTCTCTACAAGGACCTGTTCATAAATTGATCCTTAAAACTGTTGTTTCAACCGTTTCAAGTCTCAGGGGCTACTGCTATACATACTTCAAAATTTCTCACCCGTATGTCTTTGGTATACTGGTTTGTCGCTTGGGCAAGCCCGCCCCGAGCAGCTTGGGGCGTATCGTCCGAATTGAAGGCATTAAACGCCTCTTTGGAAAAGATGTTGTTCCGAAGTACGGCCCGTCGGCGCCTGTGATTCATGGCGCTCTCTACTTCGGAATTCGTGGCTGAGAGCATGTCCGCACTCTCTGTTGGAGAGCTATGCGGTGCTGGCCCCGTGTCCGCCTCCGCCCCTGAAGCCGGTTCTGCAACCCGGCTGGTGGAGGCGTGATTGGTAGGGTCTTCGGATATAGTCCGGTTATTCTTCTTCCTGCCAGACACAAAGGGCATTGTCATATTTTAAATTCTATAATTACAGGACAGGTTATTGTTTTACCTGCATGGCGGTGTGTCAACCCTCACCGCCTTCCTCTTGAGCCTGCCGATGCGGGCGCCCGTGGTTGACGAGTCCCTAGGGGATCGGCCCCTCGCTCTGGTCGTCGTTTCTGCAAATAGAACGACGCCTCAAAGGTAAATTATAACACCTGGGGGGAGTCCTCTTCGAAGGATAAGGCCTTCTAGTTCGGCTTACACACGAAGCGGGGAGCAGTCCAGGGTAGTCGGCCGTAATGGCCACTAGGGCGCCATCCCAGCTCTCCTTATAAAATACCCTGTTGATGAGCTCCACAGTGATATCCGGATCCACTTTAAGTCCCGGATCTAGGGCCCTTCCAGGGTCCTCTGGTTGCGGGGAGGGGCTGAAGATTCCTTCTACGGCCCTCCTTAATTTTTGCCCAGAAGCATTGATGCAAGTAATCTTAGCAGAAGAACGCTACAGCAAAGCGGGGAAAAAGAATGGCAACTTACCCATGCCGGGGGGGTTGTACATGGAGAATCCTTCCCGCGTTTTTATGCGAAGGAATTCCTCCTCTTCCCCTTTGTACAGATCGGACAATATCCTTGCCAGAGCGGCAGCGGAGTCCGGACCTTTACGGCCGCAGCGGGTGGCGTCGTCTTCCCCGTTGAAATGCCACATGGGCTTCCCCCGATATTGGAGCGGTTGCACTCCCCGTCTTATGCATATCGCATAACCTCAACTATCGTCAGTCCGGATTTGGCCAATAACTTTATCCTGTACATCAAGAGGAATATTTCCCTCGTGTCCTCTTCTTGAGGGCCCCGGGGGCGCCAGCTTAGGCGTGCCCTCGGCGGGGCGTTGCTGAACTTGCGGAGGCCTGTCCGTACTGGATCCGGAAGGGGGACGTCGTTTATATAGAACCACTCCGAAGGCCAGTTTTCTGGTGCCTTCTTGGGATTGCCGGACAGGTATCCGGTCTCGGCAATGCGCCATACTTCGGCCCCGCCCACTTGACATAAGAACTCCCCCTGGGTGCGGGGGACGAGGCAGAACAGCTTCCGCCATAATCCGAAGTGTGGTTCGTAGCCTAAAAACAGCTCGCACAGGCAACATACCCCGCTATGTGCAAAATAGAGCCAGGGGTAAGGTCGTGTAACTGGAGGTCGTAGAACTCCGTGAGCCCGAAGAAACGGGTGGATAGGGAACCCAACGCCTCGGCAGATGAGGGATCGGACATATACGCTCCTCCGGAGATGGGTTAGGAGATCCCTCAGCCTGGTCTCCTCCGTCATAAGTGGCTATACCAGCTCGGACGGAGACCATGAACGCCGGTGGGAGAAACCCTTGGGTTTGTAACTTTGCCAAACGGCTGTGAGGAACTGAACACTCTCCCCAATCCCCCGACTTGGAACGAGAAGGGCAAGCAGAAGAGCTGCGACGGCCGGCCATGTTGGGATGGCTTTTTGCGGAGCGCTCTGTTGGATGCTGGCTCTGGGAGGGAGAGTGAGGTTTGGATCTGAGAATCCCCGTCCCTTCAAATAGACGGTTCGCCCGGAGGATCGAGGGCGACAAATGCAAAAATGCCTCGACTCCTCGCATTCGCTCGACACGTGGAGATGGTCATTACTGAGGCACCGAAGCCGAGGAGCACAACATTGATTGGAGGCCGGACACTATTCACCGTGACAAGCACTTTGGAGTATTCGGAGAAGGAACCCGCCTTGCAATGCCGAAGACAATACTGCATGCCGGACTCATCGTCATTGAAGCCTGGTTCAGGGGCTACTGAGGGAGTCCTGGATTAGGGGGTATCCGGACAGCCGGACTGTGTACAACGTCCGGACTATTGAAGCGTGAAGATACAAGACTCGAGACTTCAGCCCGTGTCCGGATGGGACTTTCCTTGGCGTGGAAGGCAAGCTAGGCGATATGGATATTATATTTCCTTCCTTGTAACCAACTCCATGTAAACCCTAGCCCTCTCCGGTGCCTATATAAACCGGAGATGTTGGTCCATAGAAGGCCGATCACAATTACATTCATACCATCATAGGCTAGCTCCTAGGGTTTAGCCTCTACGATCTCGTGGTAGATCTACTCTTGTACTACCCATATCATCAATATTAATCAAGCAGGAAGTAGGGTTTTACCTCCATCGAGAGGGCCGAACACAGGTAAACATCTGTGTCCCTTGCTTCCTGTTACCATCAGCCTTGACGCACAGATCGGGACCCCCTACCCGAGATCCGCCGGTTTTGACACCGACACCCGCCGTTTGGGCTATTGTGTGTATTGGCTTGCAAGGTGAATTCTTTGATGGGAGAGAACCAAACCATGAAGCTACCGCGGAAGAGTTGAAGATGCTGCAATACAATGCTCAAGCTTGTGATATTCTCTTCAACGGATTGTGCCCCGAAGAATTCAACAAAATCATTCATCTTGAGAATGCAAAGGAAATTTGGGATACTTTGATTGATATGCACGAAGGTACCGACTCCGTCAAGGAATCCAAATTGGATGTTCTTCAAAGTCAACTTGACAAGTTCAATATGAAGGATGGTGAAGGCGTCGCTGAAATGTACTCTAGGCTTGCTCTCATTACAAATGAGATTGCCGGCTTAGGAAGTGAAGAGATGACCGACAAATTAATCATCAAGAAGATCCTAAGAGCCTTGGATGGAAAATATGATACCGTGTGCACATTGATCCAAATGATGCCAAATTACAAAGATCTCAAGCCAACGGAAGTCATTGGAAGAATTGTTGCTCATGAGATGTCACTCAAGGATAAGGAAGAGCTCCATAACGCTTACAAAGCCTCATGTGAAGCTCCCACATAATCAAGTGAGAAACAAACCTTCAATGAAGAATTGAGCCTAATGGTTAAGAACTTCAACAAGTTCTACAAAAGTAGAAGCAAGGAAATAAGTTCCAAGTCAAGGTCCTACAATGACAAAAGATCTTCTAGTCATGAGAGTAATTGCTACAATTGTGGAAGACCCAGACACTATTCCAATGAGTGTACGGCTCCCTACAAAAGAAGAGAATATTCTCCCAAAAGAAGGAGTAGAAGAGAAGAATCACCATCAAGAGAAAGAAGGAGTCGAGATGATCGTTATGAACGAAGATCCTCTCGGAGAAGCAAGGATTCGGAAAGAAAGGATAAGTCATCAAGGAGCTACACAAAAAGAAGACATCAAGCTCATGTTGGTGAATGGGTATCCGGCTCCGACTCCGACAATCACTCCGAAAGAAGTTATCACTCCGACTCCGAATATACTCAAGATGAAGGTGTTGCCGGACTAGCACTTGTGACAACCAACTCCTACTACATATTTGAATCACCAAATGAAGGAATTGGGAGATGCTTCATGGCCAAAGGTCCAAAGGTAACACACCCCAAGTATGTTGATTTCAATAGTGATGAAGATGATTTGCTAGGAGATGATGATTTACTAGTTGAAAACTCTAGTTATGAAAACTACGATGAATTTGCTATTAATCATGCAAATCAAGATAAAACGAATGATGATGATAAGAAGGAGATTGAGGGCCTAACTAAAGAACTAAACACTCTTAAGTTAGCTCATAAAACTACCTTGGAAGATCATCGAGAACTTTTAAAGACTCATGATAAGCTACACTTTGAAAAGCTCAACCTTGAGCAAGAGCATGAGTTTTTAAAGGCAATCAATGATGATCTTCGTAAGAAAAGTTCTTCTTACATTGCCAAACATTTACTCTTGTCTACTTACATGCCACAAGTTAAATCTAACAATAAGAACAAGAAAGATTCTTCCTCTAGTAGTAACAACAATCATGCTAAATCCAATGTTGTTACTTCTAGTAGTTCTCTTGATTCCACTAATGATTCTCTTAGCCAAGTTACACTTGATCAAGAAAATAGCTTATTGAAGGGAATTATAGAGAAAGGTTCTTACAAGATCCTTGCCGGAAGTAAGCAATTTGAAGAAATTGTATGCAAGCAAGGAAGGCACTGGAAGAATCAAGGTGTTGGTTTTGAACGAAAGTTCAATGCCAATGGAGTTGAGTGGGAAGAAGATCAATACCCCAAGATGAAGTTTGTTCCTCAACAAGAGAAGCATGGTCCTACTTCCTTCCAAGGAACACAAGCTCAAGATGATCTTCCACCACAAGACCACAAGCAAAAAGGCAAGGACAAGCTTCAAGAGGAAATTGATGCATTTGAAGAAGCACCTAAGGCCTTAGTCAAGTGGGTTCCCAAGACTACATCAAGTCCGACTTCATCAAGTACGACAAGTGCAAACAACTTTCACATCTTGCACTAGTCCAAGGAGTCACAAACCCTCTTTTTGGTAAGACAAGGGACAAGGTAACCTAATGCTTTGATGGACAACTTCTTGTGTATACATCACTCTATGTCTATGGATATCCTTGTTTGTTCCTTGTGGGACTAACCCGTGTAGGTATTGAAAGTGCAACTCATTCCAACGGATCGCTCCGAATGATCTACATCAACCTTGAGCATCCACATCTTCAACACCCACATGAAGTCATCATCGGCAAAACCCAAGGTTAGTTCATCCCTCTTAAGGGGGATATCACATCTAGGGGGAGCTTTTCTCTAATCAATTGAGCTAAAGCAACTCTAATGGTGTGAGCACAACAATGATTTATGTAAAAGTGGTAACCTCACTTGTGCTTAAACGATGAGTATGACCTATGATCAAATGTTCTCATTTGACTCCTAAGTCAATATACTCATATATAGATGACTTGGTCATCGCCAATTGCTTGATAGATGCTAGAGTGTTTGTGCATGCTTTGTCACATATTTCATTTTCCATTTTAATTGTGTGAGCATGTTGAATGCATATTTTTCTCATTCGAGGACATCCATTTGTTGCTTTGATTGTTTGGCTTTTCCTCTTTTGCCAAATGGATGGACAAGAATGCCTAAGAACTTTCTCTAGCTATCTATGATTTCCTCGTCTCAAACTCTATTCATGCTACATCACAAAATTTGATCAAGTCAGATTTGAACCACTCTGTGTGAGGAGCACTTGGAGTTCCCGATTCGTCATAGACTTAAACTTCCAAAACCTCTTTGTGCATTTCGGTCTGACCGATTCATCCTTTCGGTCCTACCGAGATCACTAAGTTGATCTAGGTTTTCAATCTCGGTGCAACCGATTAGAACCTTTCGGTCACACCGAGTTGCGATGCTTGCCGCAGTTTGCATCTCGGTGCCACCGAGTTGTTCCACTCGGTCACACCGATAGGGTCAGGTTATATATACCGACAGATCAAATTTTGGAAATTTTTCCGAAACCCTTCACCCGCGCGTAACCTGCTCTGCCTCTTCGGGTATCCGGATCGTCTTCTCGCCTTGACAACCTCCATACTTGGTCTCCGCCGCCGTCAACGGCAATCTGCTCCACCGTTGCCGCCGTTGCAAACACTCGCCGCTCTAGGGTAAGTGTTCGACCCCTTGTGCTGTCTTTTTCACTCTGATTCCTAGCACAAGGACAATGCCATGTTTCTTGCCACGATTGAGATTGATCCATCCAGCAAAAACTTCCTTAGGTCTAGTTTGATTCGAAAATTTTAGGGTTAGCTCTCCGCATAACTCATCTCGGACCGACCGAACTGCAGAAATCGGTCTCACCAATTTGGTCTTGGCCATTGCACATGCGCTTCTCGGTCTGACCGAAACATGCGAATCGGTGTGACCGAGTTCAGGATTCTGTGAAACCCTAGCTATCTCGGTGCCACCGAACGGTGACTCGACTCTATCGAGTTCACTAGTTTAGGTTCCAAGTGTTGCTTCGGTATCACCGAGTCTGTCAATTCGGTAGCTCCGAGATCACTTCTGTAGAGAACTAAAACTAAGCTTTTTGACTCAATTATTTTGCAAAACCTCTGTACTTTGTGATGCTCATCTACTCTACCTCATCTACAACCTATTCACATGGTCTGCTGTCAATGAGCTTGAAGAAATGTCTGATCAAAGTGACAGTCAAAACAAGTCAGAAGAGCAGGTTCAGTTGAGTGAGGGCACTAGTCCCTCAGGCAGCTATGATGAGGGCAGCAGGAGCACACCTAGTAACTTGCCAAAGGAAGCTATCAGGACAAGGAAGAAGAAAACCACAGATTCTGAAAATGAAGATTATGTGTCTGTTGAGGATGAGGCCACTTCAAGAAAGAAAGTGTTGAAGAAGGAATATAGAACTACTGCTGCAACAAATCCTGGAATGAAAACAAAGGCTCTAGCAAGAAGAGTTCCAATGTCAAAAGCCAGAGCCTCAACTGCTGAAGCTTCCAAGCCAAAGAAAGTTGCCACAGGTGAAACTATGAAGTTCACCATTGAATCAGATGATGGTGAAGCAGCAGGTGATGGTAAGAAGAAGAAGAGGGCAAGAACCACTACTGCCATAGTTCTTGGCAAGCCCTCAATGATAAAAGATTCTGAAGGAGAAGAGGAAGAGGAAGAGGATGCTGCTGACACCCAAAACTCAGAAGCTCATGGGAGATGCAATCAGATCAGGGGCTGCTCCATCTAAGCCCAAAGCTGCTCCCAAGGCTGATGCTCCAGCTCAGAAACCCCCAAAACCAAAGAGAAGCACCAGGAACATTCCTGCTGAGGAGAAGAACAAGGCCCTAGTGCCTGAAGCTGCTGCTGAAGAAGAAGAAGACTCATCTGTTTTGAGAAAGCTGAAGCCCAAGATCCCTGACCACAATGATGCACACCCTGTTGCAGAAAACATGAAAATCAGGAAGGATTCAGAACTGAGACTATGGAGACAGTCTGATCCATATGCTGTCAGGAGGAGAACTGCTATTGACTATAGGTTTCACACTAAGGAACAACAAGATTTTTATGAGATAATTTTGCTTGACAAGAAGCCCATAGTGTGTGACATGATATGGGTTGACTGGGAGTACATCAAGGAGAATGAAGATCACTATCCAGGTGTATATGACATCTTCAAGGCATGTGGAGTTGATACATTTGTTGCCCAGAAGCTCACCAAGTGGAATGATGAGCTGATCATGTAGTTTTACTCCACTGCCCACTTCTACCCAGATGGAAAGATCATTTGGATGTCCGAAGGTACAAGGTACCAATCTTCTATTGAAGAATGGGCTCAGTTGATCAATGCTCTAGAAGAAAGTGAGGATGACTTGGATGTTTATGCTGAAAAGAAGAAAGACCACAACATGATGGCCAACATGTACAGAGAGATCCCAGATGATGCTTTGGATACTCATAAGTTTGGATCTGTCCACTTCTTGTTGCCTAGTCTGCCAACCATCAACTGGATCCTAAGGCACACACTGCTACCCAAGTCAGGTGACCACAAGATGATTAGAGGACATGCTATCAACTTGCTGCGTTTGTTTGATGTGCCTCAAAAGTTTAAAGTCATGAGTCTGTTTGTGGAGACAATCAAGAGGACAGCAGCTGATTAGAAGAGAAGATGTGGGTATGCCCCACACATTCAGGAGCTCATCAACTCCAAGATGGGCAAAGGCAAAAATCTACTGGACAAGGAGCACCTACCCATCTACCATGAATTTGAAGACAACACAATTGTCATGAATGAGAATGAACCATCTTCACCTCAAGCACATGAGAAGAGAGAGAAGGCAAGGGCAGAGAAAGCTACAAAGATGCCAATTGTTGAAGAGGCATCTCAAGTGTTCTTGAAATCCAAACAAGATCAACTTGGATATCTGATCCAATCCACTTTGAGGATTGAGAAGGGCTTGGCCACCCTGACTCAAAACTAGGAGAGTTTGGAGAGGATCATTGAGCAGAAGTTCTATGATCTGGATGTCAAGGTAACTGAGATCCAAACTACAGTTGAGCAGCTATAGGAGGAAGTAGACGAGAAGAAGGGCAAGTCTACTACAGATGCTTTTGCTAGAGTGCCTAGAAGCCAGAGGTCTGCTGCAGTGCCAGTCACAGATACTAGAGCTATAGCATCAGCTCCAGCAGCTACAACCTCAGTGCCACCAGCTCCAGCAGCCACTCCACCAGCTCCAGCTACATCAACAGAAGCTTTCGTCATTGGAGTCATCTCTACACCACCTACCGAAGATCAAGCCTGAGAGTCGTTTAGCACTATGCATTTTTGAAATTTTTGGTAACTTGTTGCCAAAGGGGGAGAAAACGTATAGATCGTAGGCTTCGAGAGAGAGTATTGCTTTTTATCTCTCTTGCTTTTTTGGTTGAAACTTTTTCTTTGTGTGCTTGTGTGAGATACTTTGTGTGCTTGTGAGATACTTGTTTGATCATGTATTTGATCATATGCTACCCTTAATGCTTGTTGGATGATATTATCTCTTATATCCTTATATGATCATTCACTTGCTTGGTGATGAGTGCATGCTTTTAACTTCTATCATTTTGAGCGCTCCACCAAGATATATGTGACATGGAAGAGTAACCCATGATCCTAATCAATTGTGCATTTGCATTCAAAAGCAAATTTTTAAATAATGCACAAATTTAGGGGGAGCTCTTGCTTATCACATACTTCTCAAAGCGATGATGTTTTTCAATCTTATTTTCATTTGTCGAAGCTTTGATCTATATGTTGTCATCAATTACCAAAAAAGGGAGATTGAAAGTGCAACTATCCCTGGGTGGTTTTGGTAATTCCTAACAACATATAGCTCATTAAGCTAATGCTATTTCAAGATGAACATTTCAGGAAAGCTCAATGATTGGCATGGCATGGATGAGAAAAGTGGACCCCTCAAAATTCTAAGGACAAAGGATTGGCTCAAGATCAAAGCACAAGACTCTACATTTTCATTTTAGTGATCCAAGATCACATTGAGTCCATAGGAAAAGCCAATACTATCAAGAGGGGGTGAGGTGTTGCTTAATGAGTTTCTTGCTCAAAGTGCTTAGTGATATGCTCCTAAAACCCTCAACTAGTTTCTCACATCCACATATGTCCCAAACCAAAAGTCAAACTCGGCCCCACCGAAACTTTCTATCCGGCGCCACCGAGTTCAATTGACATAGACACTGCCAGAAACCCTAGTCTTTTCGGTCTCACCGAGATGGGATTGTAATATCTCTGTTTCCCTTCATAACGTTTTGGTCAAACCGAGATGAGCGATCGGTCCCACCGAGATTGCAATGCAAACTCTCTGTCACCCCTTCGTAACGTTTCGGTCCAACCGAGATGAGCGAATCGGTCCCACCGAGTTTGCCTGACCAACTCTCTGTTTGACTATTACCAAAATCGGTCTCACCGAGTTTGTGTAATCGGTCTCCCCGAGATTACGTTATGCCCTAACCCTAAAAAAATCGGTCTCACCGAGTTAACGTGTCGGTCCCACCGAAAATCCTAACGGTCACGTTATGAACTAAATCGGTCTGACCGAGTTTAACGATTTGGTCCCACCGAGTTTGGTAAATTGTGTGTAACTGTTAGATTTTGTGTGGAGGCTATATATACCCCTCCACCCACTCTTCATTCGTGGAGAGAGCCATCAGAACATGCCTACACTTCCAACATACATTTTCTGAGAGAGAACCACCTACACTTGTGTTGAGGTCAAGATATTCCATTCCAACCACATAAATCTTGATCTCTAGCCTTCCCCAAGTTGCTTTCCACTCAAATCATCTTTCCACCAAATCCAATCCTATGAGAGAGAGTTGAGTGTTGGGGAGACTATCATTTGAAGCACAAGAGCAAGGAGTTCATAATCAACACAACATTTGTTACTTCTTGGAGAGTGGTGTCTCCTTTATTGGCTAGGTGTCACTTGGGAGCCTCCGTCAAGATTGTGGAGTTGAACCAAGGAGTTTGTAAGGGCAAGGAGATCGGCTACTTCGTGAAGATCTACCCGAGTGAGGCAAGTCCTTCGTGGGTGAAGGCCATGGTGGGATAGACAAGGTTGCTTCTTCGTGGACCATTTGTGGGTGGAGCCCTCCGTGGACTCACAAGAACTGCTACCCTTCGTGGGTTGAAGTCTCCATCAACGTGGATGCACGATAGCACCACCTATCGGAACCACGGATAAAAAATCTCCGTGTCAACATTGCGTTTGCTCCCTCAATCTCCTCCCTTTACCTTCATATGCAATTGTTTTACTTTTTGCTGCTATACTCTTAGAATTGCATGTGTAGGTTGATTGCTTGACTTGTGCTAAGTTGCTAAAATCTGCCAAGAACTAAAATTCGGAAAAGGCTATATTTTTAATTGGTCAAGTAGTCTAATCACCCCCCCTCTAGACATACTTTTGATCCTACATACATCCTACTCTTGCAAAGATTTGGTCTAATATCTCAAGAACAACATGCATCTCCCCAAAATCCAAAAGACGAGAGAACAAACCAAAGAAAGAGTGATTTGGGGAGAAACCTTGTTCCATGGGAAGAGGGCGTGGTGGGGGACGATCCCACCAGACGGAACGCGAGGAGAGCGGTCAGAGACGGAGATCCGGCGAGGTTCTACGACGCCGTTCTTGGGCAGGAGAGAGAGAGGCGACGCGTGGAAAAAACAGTTGAATGGGTATGGGGGAGTTGGAACTCCCCCTGCCCGCTCTTAACCCCCACACGCTCGCGACTACGCGGTAGTACCGCGCGTCATCGCGGTAGTACCGCCCGGGCGGAAGTACCGCATCGTGGGCGGTAGTATCGCTCGTCCAGCAGCAGTAAAAAATTACTGCCGTGCTGGTTGCGGTAGTACCATGTGCAGCTCCTGCGGTAGTACCGTGGCTAGCCACGATAGTACCGTAGACCCAAGAAAATGCATGTTTTGCAAAAAGGAGGAAAAAGCAGCCTTTGCAATGCAACCTTCAAGCGAACGGACACACCAAAGAGCTAACCCACGAGACAACACACGAAAGCTAGGCACGAAGAAAGAAAGGCAAGGGACAACAAGGACTAAACACGCAATACAACTTCTCCAAAGAGAGGGCGGTGGCCATAGCCACCTATGCTTGAGTCAATTGGTATGGCACCGCGAAGAATTATCCTTGGGCCCATGACCAAAACTCGTCTTTGAAGCACAAGTACCATCAACAATGGCTAATGTGAAAGAGTTGATCAATTTATGCATAATGGGGGAGGGGAGAGTTCATTGAGAGAACAACACTCCCCCTATGTCCATGCCTACACCTAAACAAGATAACAAGTTGAGTATGGTGGGGTGTGCAAGGGTTCAAGCAACATTGCTCGAATTAATGATATTTAGCTCATGCCTTAACTCGAGAAATCTTGCTTCATCCAAGGGCTTCATGAAAATATCTGCAAGGTTATCATGAGTGTTGACATAGTTTAGCTCGACCTCCCCTTGCCTAATGTGATCCCGGATAATGTGATAACGAATCCCAATATGCTTCGTATTGAAGTGTTGAACCGGGTTGAGAGAAATCTTGATGGCACTTTCATTGTCACACCAAAGAGGCACTTTTGTCACAAATGACATCGTAATCCTTTAAAGTTTGCCTCATCCATAGAAGTTGTGCACAACAACTACCGGCGGCCACATACTCCGCTTTGGTGGACGATAGAGACACACAACTTTGCTTCTTTGAAGACCAACTCACCAAAGAGCAACCAAGGAATTGGAACCCTCCGAAAGTGGACTTCCTATCCACTTTGTATCCCGCCCAATCTGAGTCCGAATAGCCCACAAGGTTGAAGTTAGATCCTCTTGGATACCATAAGCCAAAGTTTGGGTATGATCCAAATATCGAAAGATTCACTTGACTGCCACAAAGTGGCTTTCCTTAGGTGCGGCTTGAAACTATGCACAAATTCCCACACTCAACATGATATCCAGTCTAGATGCACAAAGGTAAAGCAAGGAGCCAATCATGTAGCGATATACCTTTTGATCCACCGCTTTACCATTGGGATCTATGTCAAGTTGGCATTTGACGGGCATTGGAGTGGAAGCCTGCTTGACATCACTTAGCTTGAATCTCTTGAGCATGTCTTGAGTGCATTTGGCTTGGTTGATGAAGGTTCCTTCTCTTCGTTGCTTGACTTCGAAACCAAGAAAGAACTTCAACTCTCCCATCATGGACATCTTGAACTTGGAGGTCATGAATGTAGCAAATTCCTTATTGAAAGCTTTGTTAGGGGAACCAAAGATAATATCATCAACATATAGTTGGCACACAAACAACTCCCCTTTGACCTTCTTAGTAAAAAGAGTGGGGTCGATTTTCCCAATTTCAAAACCACGATCTTGCAACAACTCGGTAAGGTGGTCATACCACGCACGCGGGGCTTGTTTAAGGCCATAGAGTGCCTTATCGAGTTGGTACACATGATCGGGAAAATAGGGATCCTCGAACCCGGGGGGGTTGTTTGACATACACCAACTCATTAATAGGACCATTAAGAAAAGCACTCTTCACATCCATTTGTTGTAACTTAAAGTTATGATCAGAAGCATAAGCAATCAACAAACGAATGGATTCACGGCGAGCAACGGGAGCAAAGGTTTCACCGTAGTCGATACGCTCGACTTGGGAGTAGCCTTGTGCTACCAAACGAGCCTTGTTGCGAACGACAATTCCTTGAGCATCTTGCTTGTTCTTGAAAATCCACTTGGTTCCAATGACATTGTGGTTCCCTGTTGGCCTTGGTACCAATCTCCACACCTTGTTGTGCTCGAAGTTGTTGAGTTCTTCATGCATGGCATTAAGCCAATCCGGACCCTCGAGCGCCTCATAGACCTTTTGGGGTTCAACACAAGAGACAAACGCGTGATGTTCACAATAGTTTGCTAATTGTCTACGAGTGCTTACCCCCTTCCTTAAGCTTCCAAGCACATTTGTCATGAGATGATATTTGGTGGAGAGCTTGGATGCAATCTTAGCGGCACGACGCTCCAATTCCTCCTCAGGAGTGAGTTGAGGAGCGGAAACTTGATCATCTTGAGCGTCGTCTTGAGCTTGTTCTTGATCTTGAACTAGCTCGGAGGAGAGAACTTGATCTTGGGCATCACTTGGTGATTCACCACCATCTTGAGGTTGATCTTGCCCTTGATCTTGTTCATGGGGTTGAGGGCCTTCACTTTTTTCTTCGGAAGCGTATGGGTCTTGAGTTGGTGATGGTTCCACTTGAGTGGAACATTGTCCTTCTCCTTAGGCCACAGGGGGTTCCTCAATGTGTAGGATAAAGCCAACACCCATTCTTTTTATGGCTTGGGGAGGAATTTCATCACCTACATCACAAGTACCACTTTGTTCCACTTGGGAGCCGTTATTCTCATCAAACTCCATGTTACATGTCTCCTCAATAAGTCCCATGGACTTATTGAGGACACGGTAAGCATGAGAGTTTGTAGAATAACCAACAAATATGCCCTGTTGAGCTCTAGACTCAAATTTAGACAAACGAACACCTTTCTTGAGGATGAAACACTTACACCCAAACTCCCGGAAGTACTTGAGGTTGGGCTTGTTACCGGTGAGAATCTCATATGGAGTTTTGTTCAAACCCTTGCGGACGTAGAGCCGATTGGATGCATGACACGCGATGTTGATGGCTTCGGCCCAAAAGTTGTATGGAGACTTGAACTCTGCCATCACGGTCCTTGCCGCATCCATCAACGTCCGGTTCTTCCTCTCCGCTACACCATTTTGTTGAGGGGTGTATGGTGCGGAATATTGATGCTTGATCCCCTCATCACTAAGAAACTCATCCAAGGTGTAGTACTTGAACTCGGTGCCGTTGTCACTTCTTATTGTCAAGATCTTTGTATTGTGTTGACGTTGAGCTTCATTTGCAAAGTCAATGACGGTTTGTTGCGTCTCGCTTTTCCTCTTGAAGAAATATACCCAAGTGTATCTTGAGTAATCATCCACAATCACCAAGCAATACTTCCTACCCCCAAGACTATCAAAGGATGGAGGCCCAAAGAGATCCAAGTGAAGGAGCTCCAAAGGTCTCTTTGAGTAGATGATAGTCGTGGGAGGGTGAGCCTTCTCATGTAGCTTTCCTTCGATGCAAGCACTGCAAGCACGATCTTTGGCAAAACTAACATTTGTTAGTCCACGAACATGGTCCCCCTTGAGAAGACTTTGCAAAGATATCATATTGACATGGGCTAAACAGCGATGCCAAAGCCATCCCACGTCAACTTTAGCCATTAGGCATGTCGCGCTCTTAGTGGGTCGCTCCGAAAAGTTAATCACATAGAGACTGTTCTCGACATGCCCAACAAAGGCTACTTTAAGAGTCTTGCTCCACAAGAGGGCCACGACATCAATATCAAAGAAAGCAGCAAAGCCCATGAGTGCAAGTTGACAAACGGAAAGTAAATTGTATGCAAGGGACTCAACAAGCATGACCTTCTCGATCGTGAGATCATGAGAAATGACAACCTTGCCGAGTCCCAATACCTTAGAAGACGAGGCATCACCCCACTCAAAATTGGTGGGCATAGATGGAATCTTGTGCACGTCCACCACCAAGTCCTTGCTTCCGGTCATATGATTTGTGGCTCCACTATCGAGCAACCATGATTCCCCACCGAAAGCAAACACCTACAAGAGATCAATGCTTGGTTTTAGGTACCCATTTTGTAATGGGTCCTTTGATGTTAGTAACAAGGGTCTTAGGAACCCAAATAGCCCATTCAATGTACTCATAAGGAGAACCAACAAATTTAGCATAAACATGTCCATCACTAGCACAGCATAACACATAAGAAGGGTTAAAGTCACCGGCTTTGTTGGAAGGGGTAGCATTGCCCTTCTTGGCATCACCACCCTTCACATTGTTCTTCTTCTTCTCCTTAGAAGCACCCTCTCCCTCCTTCACAAATGTTTGCTTGAGAAGAGGAGGTCGTTTGGCCTTGTCATTCTTCTTCTTGTTTTTGGACTTGGGCACGAACCAAATCCCTTCGTTGGCCACAACTTCCTTTTGATTGCTCAAAAGGTCGTTGAGGTTCTTCTCACCTTGTATGCACGACACAAGACCTTTCTCAAGTTGCTCCTTCAACTTTGCATTCTCCTCAACAAGATGCACATGCTCACAACACGGGTTAGTAGCATTTGCATTATCAATTAAGACCATATGAGGAAAAGTGGCTTTCTCCTTGGTTAGCTTTACTTGGAGTTGATCATGAGACTCCTTGAGGCTAGCATGAGAACCCTTCAAGACCTTGTGAGCCTTGTCAAGTAAGTCAAACTCCTCTTTGAGTCTAGCAAGATCAACCCCAAGCTTGGCCTTCTTGGAGTTTAGGACACGAGACACAACAAGAGCATGATCAAGATCTTTCTTCAATTTAGCATGGTACTCGTTGTATGACTCCTCAAGAGCCAAACGATGACCACGCTCTTCCTCAAGAGCATTGGAAAGATCCGAAATCTCATCGGCATAGTCACGACTATGCCCCTCCATCTTAGAGATGGTATCTTCGTGAGCCTCGATCATGTCATTGGCTTAACCAAGTTGTTCCAAGAGAGCAATGAAGTGCTTCTTGGATTTACCTTTGAGCTTACTCATAAAAGACTCAAATTCATTTTCCTCCACATTAGACCCCTCATGTTCATCAATGCAATCCGTCAACGAAGGATTAGTAATGATGGTAGTTTTGATGTTGGGGCTACCTTGTTGGTGGCTTTAGCCATGAGGCACTTGGCGGTGATGTTCTCATTGGATGAGTCAAAGAGAGACACCCGTCGAGTTGTCGCGGTGGCAATGGAGGCCATGGCAACCGACTCACTGTCTTCATCATCATCATTATCATCCTCATTGTACTCTTCTTGTGCCACCAACCCTTTCGGAGGAGTCTTCTTGGTGAAGTTGCTCTTGTTGGAGAAAGACTTGGCCTTGTCTTTTCGGATGAGCTTGCCACCATTGTCTTCCCTCTTCTCATATGGGCACTACACAACAAAGTGGCTCACATTGCCACAATTATAGCAAGTCTTCACTCGTTGCTTGCCCTTCGCACCACTTGAGTTGTTCTTGTTGAAGTTGGGCCTCGTGTTCTTCTTGCTCCAAAATTGCCTTGAAGCTAGAGCCATGTGCTCATGATAAGCATATTTTGTATCTTCCGGATTGCTCTCCTCTTCTTCCTCATCATCCTCTTCTTCCACACTAACATTGGCCTTCAAATCAAGGTTCGTTTTCTTAGATCTTTGAGAGCACAACACCGCATTGTCGGCGGTCTTGTCCAAGATCCTCATTGCAACAAACTCATCCAACACTGCACTTGAGGACAAGGTGTGGAAGTCCGGCCTTTGACGGATGACAGGGGACATGGCCTTGTGGTAAGGCATCATGGCCTTGAGAAACTTGCGCTTGATCCAATTGTCATCTGTATCCTTGCTCCCGTGATCTCAGAGTGAGACCGCCAAGGGTGGTTAACCTCCGATAAAGCACACGAGGTTCTTCATCTTCATTCATTGCAAACTCATCAGCTTCATCTTGCACCACTTCATAGTTGGAGCGTTGGATGCTTGCGCTTCCCTTGTAAAGAGAGACAACATGGTGCCAAGCTTCCTTGGCCATGGTGAAAGGTCGGAGATGTGCAAGATCTTTGGAAGGAATTGCATCTTGGATGATGAAGAGAGCATTCTCGTTGATTTGATGATCCGCAGCTTCTCTAGGAGTGAAGTTGCTTGGGTCATGAGGATAAAACCTTGCTCAATGATTCTCCAAAGGTTAGTATTAACATGATTTAAATGACGTTTGAGGCGATAAACCCAAGCATCAAAGTCCTCATTTTTCACAATCTTAGGGGGGAACCGGCATGATTCAAGTGAGTGGAAGGAATCGGTCCACCATAAGTAAGCAGAGGTTCCACATGGGCAAAGATGCCATTTCCACTTCTACCACTAGATAAAGGAACTTTGTCATTAGTAGCTTCCCCCTTGTCGGAGTTAGCATCCGTCACCTTGTTAGTTGGATCGACCACGTCCAACGGTGCGGTGAATAATTTAATACCATCGAGAAAGTTCTTAAGCATGCCTTTGACCTCAGCCATCATGGAAGTTTTCAATGTGTCCAAAGCCACATTGAACTCCTCGCATGAGACCGAGGTTCCCCATCGTCAGAGCGAGGACGGAATCACACCTGGGTGCTCCTCCTCACCGTCTTGAGTCAACCATACTCTTGCACGGTAAAGTCCTTAATAAAGAGACGAGGCTCGATACCAATTGAAAGGATCGATATAGTTGACTAGAGGGGGTGAATAGGCAACTAACAATTTTTAGCTTTTCTTTACCAATTTAAACTTTGCATCAAAGTAGGTTGTCTAGATATGCAACTAGGTGAGCAACCTATATGATGCAACAACAACAAGCACACAAGAAAGCAAAGGATATAACACAAATAAGCTTGCACAAGTAAAGGCACGAGATAACCAAGAGTGGAACCGGTGAAGACGAGGATGTGTTACCGAAGTTCCTTCCTTTTGAGGGGAAGTACGTCTCCGTTGGAGCGGTGTGGAGGCACAATGCTCCCCAAGAAGCCTCTAGGGCCACCGTATTCTCCTCATGCCCTCACACAATGCGAGATGCCATGATTCCACTATTGGTGCCCTTGGAGGCGGTGACCGGACCTTTACAAACAAGGTTGGGGCAATCTCCACAACTTAATTGGAGGCTCCCAACGACACCACGAAGCTTCACCACAATGGAATATGGCTTCACGGTGACCTCAACCGTCTAGGGTTCTCAAACACCCAAGAGTAACAAGATCCACAAGGGATTAGTGGGGGAATCAAATTTCTCTTGGTGGAAGTGTAGATCGTGGCCTTCTCAACCAATCCCTAGAAAATCAACAAGTTTGATTGGCTAGGGAGAGAGATCGGGCGAAAATGGAGCTTAGAGCAACAATGGAGCTTGGGGGTGGAAGAGGTAGTCAACTCGGAGAAGAAGACTCCCCTTATATAGTGCAAGAACAAGTCCAACCGTTATCCACTAACTCAGCACGCGATGAGCGGTACTACCGCACCTGGCAAGCGATACTACCGCACGGGACCACGGTACTATCACAGGGTACTACGGTACTACCGCTGGTGCAGCAAGAGCTAGACCAGCCTGTGGCAAGGGCGGTAGAACCGCTGGAGCGGTACTACCGCAAGGCAGGGTTGGTCTAGACTAAGAAGGCACGGACATATAAGAATACATCCGTAGAAACTTCCGCTGAGTTCCGATCCATGCAAAAATCTGACACGGTACTACCGCACCTGGCAAGCGGTACTACCGCGTAGAGCGCGGATGTAAAAAATTACATATGCCCCTACTTCCGCTCATGTTGTTGTGCCAGGCCAGGGCTCACGGTACTACCACGCCCATGGGGCGGTACTACCGCGTAGGGCGCGGATGTAAAAAATTACATCTGCCCCTACAACCGCTCGAGCAGCTGAGCCTGGCCAGAGGTTGTGGTACTACTGCTCCCATGGAGCGGTACTACCGTGAGTACCTGCGGTACTACCATGCCTACAGCCGGTACTACCGCAAGGCACTGCAGTACTACCGCTCGGGAGAGTAGTACTACCGCATGCCCCAGATCAGCAACACTAGGAGTCCTTCATTTTGCAAAGACACGGAGGAAAGGAGGATGCTCCAAAGAGCCAAAGGAGCAAATGTGTACGTGTTGATTCCACCCAAACCTTTCCAATGAGGACCCCCTCTTAATAGTACAGCTTTCCTATGACTCAAATCCATCGAAAAGGAACATAGAGAAACGCCGTCTTCAAAAGTCTTCGAGGGGCACCAAATCGTCTTGTGCCTAGTCATGATATGTCTGAGATGCTCAATGCACACGATTAGTCCGCAAAAGCATTGTCACCAATCACCAAAACAACTAAGGGATAAATATTCCCTTACACAGGTTCCGCTATTCGTTATTGACCAGAGATGTGTCTCGGTCATGTCTACATAGTTCTCAAACCCATAGGGTCCGCACGCTTAACGTTCGATGACAATTTGTATTATGAGTTATGTGATTTGATGACCGAAGTTAGTTCGGAGTCCTAGATGAGATCACGGACATGACGAGAAGTCTCAAAATGGTCGAAAGGTAAAGATTCATATATAGGACGGTGGTATTTGGACACCAGAATTTTTCCGGGTAATGCCGGGTCACTGGAAGGGGTTCCGGGCAACCCCCGACAAAGATATGGGATTAATGGGCCAAGTAAGGGAACACACCAGCCTACAAGGGGCTGGTGCGCCCCCTATAGGGCCAGCCACGTAGGGAGAAAGGGAAAGGAGAGGAGGAAAAGGAAAGTATGAGGGACTCCTACTTCCTTCCCCTCCCCCCTCCTTCATTTCCCCCTCGTCCAAATATGGTAGGGGGGGGGGAATTGGACTAGGGGCCCAAGTAGGATTCCTCCTACTTGGGTGCGCCCTAGGCTGCCTCCCTCCCTCTCCCTCCTTTATATACATGGGGAGGGCACCCCTAGAACATACATCAATTGTTCCTAGCCGTGTGTAGCGCCCCCCTCCATAGTTAACACCTCGGTCATATCATCGTAGTGCTTAGGCGAAGCCCTGCGCCGGTAACTTCATCATCACAATCGCCATGCCGTCGTGCTGACGGAACTCTCCCTCGTCCTCAACTGGATCAAGGGCTCGAGGGACGTCGTCGTGCTGAACGTGTGCTGAACACGTAGGTGTCGTACGTTCGGTACTTGGATCGGTTGGATCGTGAAGACGTTCGACTACATCAACCGCATTACTAAACGCTTCCGCTTTTGGTCTACAAGGATATGTAGGCACACTCTCCCCCTCTCGTTGCTATGCATCTCCTAGATAGATCTTGCGTGAACGTAGGATTTTTTTGAAATACTACGTTCCCCAACAATGGCATCCGAGCCAGGTCTATGTGTAGATGTTATATGCACGAGTAGAACACAAAGAGTTGTGGGCGATAATAGTCACATTGCTTACCAGCAACATCTTACTTTGATACGGCGGTATTGTTGGATGAAGCGGCCCGGACCGACATTACATGACCGTGTTCACGAGACTGGTTCTACCGACGTTCTTTGCAATACGGTGGCTGGCGGGTGTTTGTTTCTCCAACTTTAGTTGAATCGAGTTTGACTACGTCCGGTCCTTGTTGAAGGTTAAAACAGCACACTTGACGAAAAATCGTTGTGGTTTTGATGCGCATGTAAGAACGGTTCTTGCTAGAAGCCCGTAGCAGCCATGTAAAACTTTCAACAACAAAGTAGAGGACATCTAACTTGTTTTTGCAGGGCATGTTGTGATGTGATATGGTATAGACGTGATGAGATATAAATTGTTGTATGAGATGATCATGTTTTGTTAAAGTTATCGGCAACTGGCAGGATCCTTATGGTTGTCTCTTTATTGCATAAGATGCAAGTGCCATATAATTGCTTTACTTTATCGCTATGCGATAGCAATAGTTACAAAAGCAACAGTTGGCGAGACGACCATGTGACGACACATTGATAGAGATCAAGATGATGGAGATCATGGTGTCATGCCGGTGACGATGGAGATCATGACGGTGCTTTGGAGATGGAGATCAAAGGCATAAGATGATGACTGCCATATCATGTCACATATTTCATTGCATGTGATGTTTATCCTTTATGCATCTTATTTTGCTTAGTACGTCGGTAGCATTATAAGATGATCCCTCACTAACTTTCAAGGTATAAGTGTTCTCCCTGAGTATGCACCATTGAGACAGTTCTTCGTGCTGAGACACCATGTGATGATCGGGTTTGATAAGCTCTACATTCACATACAATGGGTGCAAGCCAGTTTTGCACATGCAGAATACTCGGGTTAAACTTGACGAGCCTAGCATATGCAGATATGGCCTTGGAACAGTGAGACCGAAAGGTCGAGCGTGAATCATATAGTAGATATGATCAACATAGTGATGTTCACCATTGAAAACTACTCCATCTCACGTGATGATCGGACATGGTTTAGTTGATATGGATCACGTGATCATTTAGATGACTCGAGAGATGTCTATCTAAGTGGGAGTTCTTAAGTAATATGATTAATTGAACTTAAATTTATCATGAACTTAGTCCTGATTGTATTTGCAAATTATGTTGTAGATCAATAGCTCGCGATGTAGTTCCCTGTTTATTTTTTGATATGCTCCTAGAGAAAAATAAGTTGAAAGAGGATAGTAGCAATGATGCGGACTTGGTCCGTGATCTGAGGATTATCCTCATTGCTGCACATAAGAATTATGTCCTTGATGCACCACTAGGTGACAGACCTATTGCAGGAGCAGATGCAGACGTTATGAACGTTTGACAAGCTCGGTATGATGACTACTTGATAGTTTAGTGCACCATACTTTACGGATTAGAACCGGGACTTCAAAAATGTTTTGAACGCCACAGAGCATATAAGATGTTCCAAGAGTTGAAGTTGGTATTTCAGACACATGCCCGAGTCGAGAGGTATGAGACCTCTGACAAGAACTTTGCCTACAAAATGGAGGAGAATAGCTCAACTAGTGAGCATGTGCTTAGAATGTCTGAGTACTACAATCGCTTGAATCAAGTGGGAGTTAATCTTCCAGATAAGATAGTGACTGATAAAATTCTCTAGTCACTATCACCAAGTTACTGGAACTTCGTGATGAACTATAATATGCAAGGGATGAAAACGATTCCCGAGCTCTTCGCGATGCTAAAATCAGCAAAGGTAGAATCAAGAAAGAGCATCAAGTGTTGATGGTTAACAAGACCACTAGTTTCAAGAAAAACGGCAAAGGGAAGAAGGGGAACTTCAAGAAGAATAGCAAGCAAGTTGCTGCTCCCGAGAAGAAGCCCAAGTCTGGACCTAAGCCTGAAACTGAGTGCTTCTACTGCAAAGGAAATGGTCACTGGAAGCGGAACTGCCCCAAAAATTTTGGCGGATAAGAAGGATGGCAAAGTGAACAAAGGTATATTTGATATACAAATTATTGATGTGTACTTTACTAGTGTTCATAGTAACCCCTAGGTATTTGATACCAGTTCAGTTGCTAATGTTAGTAACTCAAAACAGGAGTTACAAAATGAACAGAGACTAGTTGAGGGCGAAGTGAGGATGTGTTGGAAGAGATTCCAAGGTTGATAAGGTCACCATCGCATACTCCCTCTACCTCCGGGATTAGTGTTGAACCTAATAAATGTTATTTGGTGTTTGCGTTGAGCATGAATATGATTGGATCATGTTTATTGCAATACGGTTATTCATTTAAGTCAGAGAATAATTGTTGTTCTATTTACATGAATAAAACCTTCTATGGTCATACACCCAATGTAAATGGTTTATTGAATCTCGATCATAGTGATACACATATTCATAATATTGATTCCAAAAGATGCAAAGTTGATAATGATAGTGCAACATATTTGTGGCACTGTCGTTTAGGTCATATTGGTGTAAAACACATGAAGAAACTCCATGCGGATGGACTTTTGGAATCACTTGATTATGAATCATTTGATGTTTGCGAACCATGCCTCATGGGCAAGATGACTAAGACTCTGTTCTCCGGAACAATGGAGCAAGCCAACAACTTATTGGAAATAATACATATCGATGTATGCGGTCGGATGAGTGTTGAGGCTCGCGGTGGGTATCGTTATTTTCTGACCTTCACAGATGATTTGAGCAGATATGGATATATCTACTTAATGAAACACAAGTCTGAAACATTTGGAAATTTCAAAGAATTTCAGAGTGAAGTTGAGAATCATCGTAACAAGAAAATAAAGTTTCTATGATCTGATCGCGGAGGCGACTATTTGAGTTACGAGTTTGGCCTTCATTTGAAACAATGTGGAATAGTTTCGCAGCTCATGCCACCTGGAACACCACAGCGTAATGGTGTGTCCGAACGTCATAACCGTACTTTATTAGATATGGTGCGATCTATGACGTCTCTTACCGATTTACCACTATCGTTTTGGGGTTACGCATTAGAGACAACTGCATTCACATTAAATAGGGCACCATCTAAATCCGTCGAGACGACACCATATGAACTATGGTTTATCAAGAAACCTAAGCTGACGTTTCTTAAAGTTTGGGGTTGTGATGCTTATGTGAAAAAGTTTCAACGCGATAAGCTTGAAGCCAAATCGGAGAAATGCGTCTTCATAGGATACCCAAAGGAAACTGTTGGGTACACCTTCTATCACAGATCTGAAGGCAAGATATTCGTTGCTAAGAATGGATCCTTTCTAGAGAAGAAGTTTCTCTCGAAAGAAGTGAGTGGGAGGAATGTAGAACTTGATGAGGTAATTGTACCTTCTCCCGAGTTGAAAAGTAGTTCATCACAGAAATCAGTTCCAGTGATTCCTACACCAATTAGCGAGGAAGATAATGATGATGATCATGAAACTTCAGATCAAGTTACTACCAAACCTCGTAGGTCAAACAGAGTACGGTCCGCACCAGAGTGGTATGGTGATTCTGTTCTGGAAGTCATGTTACTAGACCATGACGAACCTACGAACTATGAGGAAGCGATGATGAGCCCAGATTCCGCGAAATGGCTTGAAGCCATGAAATATGAGATGGGATCCATGTATGAGAACAAAGTATGGACTTTGATTAACTTGCCCGATGGCCGACAAGCCATTGAGAATAAATGGATCTTCAAGAGGAATACGAACGCTGATAGTAGTGTTACTATCTACAAAGCTCGAATTGTCGCCAAAAGTTTTTGACAAGTTCAAGGTGTTGACTACGATAAGATTTTCTCACTCGTAACGATGCTTAAGTCTGTCCGAATCATGTTAGCAATTGCCACATTTTATGAAATCTGGCAAATGGATGTCAAAACCACATTCCTTAATGGATTTCTTAAAAAAAGAGTTGTATATGATGCAATAAGAAGGTTTTGTCAAACCTAAAGGTGCTAACAAAGTGTGCAAGCTCCAGCGATCCATCTATGGACTGGTGCAAGCATCTCGGAGTTGGAATATACGCTTTGATAAGGTGATCAAAGCATAATGTTTTATACAGACTTTTGGTGAAGCCTGTATTTACAAGAACGTGAGTGGGAGCACTACAGCCTTTCTGATAAGTATATGTTTATGACATATTGTTGATCGGAAATGATGTAGAATTTTCTAGAAAGCATAAAGGAGTGTTTGAAAGGAGTTTTTCAAAGAAAGACCTCAGTGAAGCTGCTAAATATTGAGCATCAAGATCTATAGAGATAGATCAAGACGCTTGATAAGATTTTTCAATGAGTACATACCTTGACAAGTTTTTGAAGTAGTTCAAAATGGAACAGTCAAAGAAGAAGTTCTTGCCTGTATTGCAAGGTGTAAAGTTGAGTAAGACTCAAAACACGACCACGGCAGAAAATAGAAAGAGAATGAAAGTCATTCCCTATGCCTTAGCCATAGGTTCTATAAAGTATGATATGTTGTGTACCAAACCTATTGTGTACCTTGCCATGAGTTTGGCAAGGGGGTACGATATTGATCCAGGAGTGGATCACTTGACAGCGGTCAAAATTATCCTTAGAAGACTAAGGAGATATTTCTCGGTTATGGAGGTGATAAAGAGTTCGTCGTAAAGAGTTACGCCGATGCAAGCTTTTACACCGATCCGGATGACTCTGAGTCTCAATATGGATACATATTGAAAGTGGGAGCAATTAGCTAGAGTAGCTCCATGCAGAGCATTGTAGACATAGAAAAATTGCAAAATACATACGACTATGAATGTGACAGACCCATTGACTAAGCTTCTCTCACAAGCAAAACATGATCAACCCTTAGTACTCTTTGGGAGTTAATCATATAGCGATGTGAACTAGATTATTGACTCTAGTAAAACCCTTTGGGTATTAGTCACATGGCGATGCGAACTAATCACATGGTGATGTGAACTATTGGTGTTAAATCACATGGCAATGTGAACTAGGTTATTGACTCTAGTGCAAGTGGGAGACTGAAGGAAATATGCCCTAGAGGCAATAATAAAGTTGTTATTCCAGTCAAAAAAATAAAGTTGTTATTTATATTTCCTTATATCATGATAAATGTTTATTATTCATGCTAGAATTGTATTAACCGGAAACTTGATACATGTGTGAATACATAGACAAAACAAACTGTCCCTAGTATTTCTCAACTAGAGTAGCTCGTTAATCAAAGATGGTTAAGTTTCCTGACCATAGACATGTGTTGTCATTTGATGAACGGGATCACATCATTAGGAGAATGATGTGATGGACAAGACCCATCCGTTAGCTTAGCATAATGATCGAATAGTTTTATTGCTATTGCTTTCTTCATGACTTATACATATTCCTCTGACTATGATATTATGCAACTCCCGAATACCGGAGGAACATTTTGTGTGCTATCAAACGCCACAACGTAACTGGGTGATTATAAAGATGCTCTACAGTTGTCTCCGATGGTGTTTGTTGAGTTGGCATAGATCAAGATTAGGATTTGTCACTCTGTGTATCGGAGAGGTGTCTCTGGGCCCTCTCGGTAATGCTCACTATAAGCCTTGCAAGCAATGTGACTAATGAGTTAGCTGCGGGATGATGCATTACGGAACGAGTAAAGAGACTTGCCGATAACGAGATTAAACTAGGTATGATGATACCGACGTTCGAATCTCGGGCAAGTAACATACCGATGACAAAGGGAATGACGTATGTTGTTATGCGGTTTGACTGATAAAGATCTTCGTAGAATATGTAGGAGCCAATATGAGCATCCAGGTTTCGCTATTGGTTATTGACCGGAGATGTGTCTCGGTCATGTCTACATAGTTCTCTAACTCGTAGGGTCCGCACGCTTAACGTTCGATGACGATTTGTATTATGAGTTATGTGATTTAATGAACGAAGTTTGTTCGGAGACCCGGATGAGATCACAGACATGACAAGGAGTATCGAAATGGTCGAGATGTAAAGATTCATATATAGGACAATGGTATTTGGACATCGGACATGTTCCGGTTGATACCGGGTCACCGGAAGGGGTTCCGCGCAACCCCCGGCAAATATATGGGCTTAATGGGCCAAGTAAGGGAAGACACCAGCCCACAAGGGACTGGTGCGCCCCCTATAGGGCCACCCACGTGGGGAGAAAGGGAAAGGAGAGGAGGAAAAGGAAAGTATGAAGTAGGACTCCTACTTCCTTCCCCTCCCCCCTCCTTACTTTCCCCCTTGTCCAAATATGGTAGGAGGGCCGAATTGGACTAGGGGCCCAAGTAGGATTCCTCCTAGTTGGGTGCGCCTTAGGCTGCCTCCCTCCCTCTCCCTCCTTTATATACGTGCGGAGGGCACCCCTAGAACATACATCAATTGTTTCTAGCCGTGTGCAGCGCCCCCTCCACAGTTAACACCTCGGTCATATCGTCGTCGTAGTGCTTAGGCGAAGCCTGCGCGGTAACTTCATCATCACCGTCGGCACACCGTCAGGCCGATGGAACTCTCCTCGCCCTCAATCGGATCAAGAGCTCGAGGGACGCCACCGCGTCTTTGAACGATGTCGAACACGAAGGTGTCGTACGTTCGGTACTTGGATCGGTTGGATCGTGAAGACGTTCGGCTACATCAACCGCGTTACTAAACGCTTCCGTTTTCGGTCTACAAGGGTACGTAGACACACTCTCCCCCTTTCGTTGCTATGCATCTCCTATATAGATCTTGCATGATTGTAGGAATTTTTTTGAAATACTACGTTCCCCAACACAGTGCTCCTCAACTAGTGATTTCGAGGTCCTATCGGATGCATTCTGCGTCAACTAGCGACCCCGACGCACAGGTGCGCGCCCCTACTGGGCCGGCCCATTGTAGCCGGGCAACAAGACGGTTAATGGCATCTGCAATGAACCACAAGACTATAGCGACTTATGTACTGTAGTTATCCAGTTTGCTGTAGTGAATCAGTTTTTGGGCCCGTGTTTTTATTTCGAACAATTTTCCAAAAAGTAAATAATTTTCCGAAAATGTGAACATTTTTTAAAATCCTGAACTTTTTAAAATTGGGAATATTTTTTGAAAAAGCGAAGATTTTTTTATTTTTTCAACTAATTTGGAAAAAGGGACATTTTCTGAAATTCCAAACAATTTTTGAAACGTGAATAGTTTTTGAATTCCAAAATGCGAACATTTTCTGAATTTTCGTTTTTTTTAAAGGGAATTTTTGGAAATTCCGAAAAAAATTCTAAAACCTTGAACATTTTTTGAATTTCTGAACAAAATTTGAAAAACAGGAACATTTTTTAAAATTTTGGAATTTGTCAACAAAATTTTTGAAAGCGGGAACATTTTTTGAATTTGTGAACAAAATTTAAAAAACATAAACATTTTTTGAACTTGTGAAAAAAAATCTGAAAATCAGGTAAATTTTTTGAAAGTCAGAAACAAAATTTGAAAATAAACTTGAGAGGAAAAAAAGAAAAAGAAAAACGAAACAAATAGAAAAGAGAAAATAAAAATAAAAAGAGGGGAAATAGAATAAAGAAAAACGAAAAATAAACTGAAAAGAATAAAACAGTTCAGGAACTTCTAGAAGTTTTCCAAAACCGAAAAAAAAAACAAGCTGGAAACATCATAGAAGGATCCCAAAAACTGGTGTCTGCTGAAATGCTAAAACGGGCCGGCTCACTCGGTCGCTCGCTCGCACCTCCTCCTGTGCGAAGCGTCGAGAGGTCCTATATGACGCATTTTGCGTCAAATTGACGCGCTTTCGCACAGAGCATGTCCTTAGCGGGCTTTGTGGGCCGCACGCGGGCGTTTCCTTTACGCGCTGTAAAAAATCAAGAAAAAAGAGCACCGTGGTGGGAATCGAACCCACAACCAATGCCAGGGACGACCACAAAATTAACCACTGCGGCAAGCTAACAATAGGGAAAGATGTGGAACATAATATTTATTAGAAGCGGATGGCAACGACAAAGTTGAAAGAGAAAATTCCCCAAAATGGCTTCGAACACAAGACCTCAAGTGAGTGAACCATGTCCATAGACACTGAGTTCATAGATATGTTTTGCCTAAAATACCACCTCAGTTAATATAAACTATAGGCGGCGAAAAATGAAACTATTTTTAAAATTTGAACGTGGTTTTCTTTTTTCATAAAGGGGAACCTATTTAGAAAAAAGAACATTTTCAAAAATTTATAACAAACTTTTAAAAACACGAATATTTTTTTGTGAAACTTAACTGTTTTCTTAAACGTGAACACTTTTTAAACGAATTGAATATTTTTTGACATTGTGATTTTTTAAAAGGAACATTTTCTAGAATTCCTAAACATTTTTTAAAATTCCTAAACATTTTCTGAAACACGGATATTTTTCTGAAATTGTGAACAAATTTATGAACTGCGAACATATTTTGACGTCCTGTACATTTTCTGAAACATGAGCATCTTATGAATGAAATTCTGCACCTCATTTCAGAAAGAGAACAAAATTTGAAATTCCTGAACATTTTCTGAAAACATGAACATAATTTTCTTTTAAAATGAGAACATTTTCTTGAAATTACTGAACATTTTTTAAAACACGAACAATTTTTGTAACTTGCGAACAAAATTTGTAAAAAAGAAAATTTTATGAAATTTGTAAAAGGACTTTTTGAAACACGAACACTTTTTTAAATTCCAAACAAAATTTGAACCCGAGAACATGTTTTAAAATTACTGAACATCTTTCAAAACACGAACATTTTTTAAAATTGTGAACAAATTTTGAAAACAAGAATATTTTATGAAATTTCAAAAATACTTTTTGAAAGACGAACAATTTTTGAAATTTTGAACAAACCTTGAAAATGAGAATATTTTTTTGAATACTGAACATTTTTTGAAATTATGAACAAAATTTGAAAACAACAACATTTTATGACATTTCCAAAAAATACTTTTTGAAACACGACCATTTTTGGAATTTCTGAAAAAAAATTTGAAAACGAAAACATTTGTTGAAATTTCTGATATATTTTTTCAAATTGGGAGCCAATTTTGAAAACGAGAACATGTTATAAAATTCTGAATAAATATTTGAAATTCTCAACAAAAGAAACATGAAAAAGAAAAAAAGAAAAGGGCAGAGAAAAGAAAAGAAAGCTGAAAAACAAAAAGAAAAAATTAAAACAGACAAAGAAAAACTTAGGAAACAGAAAAAGAAACACGAGTATTTTTTGAAAATAAAAACAAGGCAGAAAACAATGAAACAGAAAAAGGAGAGGAAAGAAAAGAAGAAACAGGAAAAAAAGGAAATTGAGACAGCAAAAAAACCGGTTCAGGAACCTTCTAGAAAGTTCCCAAAACCGAAAAAAAAACGGTTCAGGAACTTCCTGGAAGGTTCCCGAAACCGGGGTGGCATTAGCGGTGGGCGGGCCGGCCCAGATCGTCCCTCGCTCCCGAATCTCCCGTGCGAAACGTCGACAACTTGACGCAACGAGCGTCACATAGGATTTTCCCGAAGCGTCCACAGCTTGCGGCAAACCCTATTCGGTGCCTTAAGCGCCCGTTAGGCATTTTTTCAAACGGGCGCATACCCCCTCGACCTCGCTGGGCCGGCCCATCTATCTTTTTCTTATCTAGATTTCAAAACACAAAAATGCGAGTCTGTAGCGAATCGAACTGGCGACGTTCTGGTTAGTAGTACTATCAGTCAACCACCACGACACCAGACTTCACGTGATTAGCCCCTCTTCTCATTATTTTCTTCTTTTGACTTTCTCTTTTTTCTTTTTCTTTTTTTCTTTTTTTCACCTTTTCTTTTTTTTCTTCTTCTCCCTGGTTCGATGAACTTTCTCAAAATTCGTGATTATTTTCCAAAATCGAAACAATTTTCCAAAATGGATGAAATTTAAAAATTCGATGAACTTTTTTTCAAATTCGGTGAACTTTTCTTCAAAATTGATGAACTTTTCTTCAAATTTGATGAACTTTTTTCAAATTCGATGAACTTTTTTCAAAATTGATGAACTATTTTTCCAAATTTGTGAACTGTTTCAAAATCGATGAACTTTTTTTAAAACTCGATGAACTTTTTTTCAAAAGCATTGAACTTTTTTATTAACTGTTTGCGAAGTCGATGAACTTTTTAGAAGTTTGTGAACTTTTCTTCAAAAATGATGATAGTTTTCAAATCCATGTTGTTTCAAAAATAATTCAGAAATCCAAGCTATATAATAGGCGCGGCCTTGCTTTTTCTTATATAATTGGTGCTTTTACTAGTCATCAATGTCCATTTGCTTTGGTGGTTAATGAAGGTCGGCCAATGAGGCAACCATCCGAGTTTGAATCCTGTATAACACACCTTTTTGCGGTTTTTTGGTGTTAAAGGTTGCTGCGCTCAGCCTTCATGGGCCGGCCCAACAGGGCGGGGCAGTGTGCGCCACGAAACTGTTCGGGCGCAACAGGCGCCGAAGGAGGAGCTCTCACAGCTTGCCGCAACGAGCGGCGAGTAGGATTTTCCGCGAAATCCTATTTGACGCACTTTGCGTCGGGTGCTCCTAAGCAGCGCTTCAGGCGCCGGTTGGTGATACGGGCGCTCGCTAGCGACGCGTAGCAAGCTGGCCCACCTACCGAATCAGTAAGCGAACGCGAAGAAAAATGAAGAAAACTAATCGTCATTGAAAAATATGGTATGGGATGGATGGGGTTCCAACCCAGAACAACCCCATTCGCAGCTTAATGCATTAACCACTTGACCAAGCTGGTTCTTCTGTCTAGTACTATAAAATCGTCCTATTTAACGCTTTCTTTAGTAAGAACCAATATAGATTCTCTTGAAAAAAAAATTGAAACAAGATCATCGATTTTTAGAAAGTTCATGAATTTTTAAGAAAAAATTCACTAATTTTGGAAAAAAAACATCGTTTTTGAAAAAAGTTCATCGATTTTCAAAAGATTTCATCAATTTTGAAAAAGAGTTCATCGATCTTGAAAAAAATTCATCGATCTGGAAAAGAGTTCATCAATTTTCAAAAGAGTTCATCAATTTTGAAAAAGAGTTCATCGATCTTGAAAAAAATTCATCGATTTGGAAAAATAGTTCATTGATTTTCGAAAAAGTTAATTGATTTCGAAAAAGAGTTCATCGATTTTGAAAATAGTTCGTCAATTTTCAAAAAGATTTCATCGATTTTGAAAAAGATTTCATCGATCTTGAAAAAAATTCATCGATATGGAAAAGAGTTCATCGATTTTTTAAAAGACTTCATCAATTTTGAAAAAGAGTTCATCAATCTTGAAAAAAAATCATCGATTTGGAAAAAGAGTTCATTGATTTTCAAAAAAGTTCATCGGTTTCGAAAAAGAGTTCATCGATTTTGAAAATAGTTCACCAATTTTCAAAAAGAGTTCATCTATTTTGAGAAAGAGTTCATCGGTTTTGAAAAAGTGTTCATCGGTTTTGAAAAAGTGTTCATCGGTTTTGAAAAAGAGTTCATCAATTTTGGAAAAAGTTCATCAATTTGGAAAAACAGTTCACGAATTTGAAAAAGGTTCATCGGATTTTGAAAAAAAAAATCAAGAAATTGAAAAACGTTCACGCATTTAACGAAGAAAAAGAAATGAAAAAAGAAAATGAAAAAAGAATAAAAGAATGAAGAGGATATAAATAATCTCGTTGTCTAGTTGGTTACTGCGACCTACATAAAACGAAGAAGTCGTGGGTTCGATTCCCACCCACGCTCGTTCTTTTTTGCGGGATGAAAGCAGAAAACAGAACGTAGACGGGCCGAGCCCAATCCGCTGCGGCGGTATGCGCCCGTTAGATTTGCCCTTTGCGTCAAACTGCCGGAGATTCGCATACGCGATTAACCGAGCAGCGATGCTATGGGCCGGCCCAGTTTTTGAGCGTACAATGGCAACAGCCAGCCGGTTTTAGGAACCTTCTAGAAGGAGAAGGTTCCCTGAACCGGTTTTTTAAAATATTTTACAATTTTTTCTGTTTTTTGTTTTTTGTTTCTGTCTTTTCCTCTTTCTCTTTTTTTTTGTTTTCTGTTACTTTTTCTCTTTTCAAGGTTATCTATCTTTTTTAAACTAAGTTCATGTTCGAAAATTCTTCTTAAATTTAGGAATATATTCTTGCCTTTGGAAATGTTCAAAATTTCAAAAATGGTCGTTTTAAAAAAATTGTTCATAAATTCGAATAATTTTCATGATTTTCATAAAACGTTCGTGTTAAAACATGTTCGTGATTTTCAAAAAAATGTCTTGCTTCTAAAAATTATGAAAATTCAAAGCCGATCATTTTTCCAAAAAAAAATGTTCTCATACATTTTTCAGAAAATGTCCGCTTATTGAAAAAATTGTTTGTGTTCTTTCAAAACAAGTTCAGAATGATTTCTGCTCCAAAATTTCACAAATTATCAAAAAATGTTCCCTTGTAATAAATTGTTCAGAATTTTTTTTTAAAATGTTCATGTTTGCAAATTTTAGTTGGGAGTTTAAAATGTTCGCATTTGCCCAGCTTTGTTTTGGAATTTGAAGAAACATTCACGTTAAAAAAACTGTTCCTGATTCGAAAAATGTTCATTATTTTCTAAAACATTTCAGTTTATAAAAAACCATTCTGAAATTTGAAACGTATTTGCGTTTCAGAAAACTCTCAGTTTTCCTAAAAAAAATGCATTCGAAATTCCGAGAATTTGTAGATCCTAAGGATTGACGCTGCAATCTAACTAGAAAAGCTCCCTAGCTCAGCTGGTCGCACATGGTAGTCTGTAGCACTAGATCCCTGGTTCGATCCCCGACAAAGTTATATTTTTAGCTACAGTACAATACCGCTGGCTGTACTGGGCCGGCCCAGCCGCAGGCCGCCTGTGCGAACCGACGACACTCGGCCGCAGGGGGGCTCCTGTTCGGCCGCTGCAGCGCCTTGTTGGGCCGGCCCGCGATGGGAAAAGCAGCTACCAGAAATCGCCAAAAAAACCGCAAAAAGGGTGGATTCTTCGGGGATATAACTCGCATCGCCAGAGTAGGCAACCCTTGTACGCTCTTAGCTGACCACCTTAGCAACTTGTCACTTGTGATTTAGTAACGCTAAACTGTACATGAACTAGTATGGCCGCACTATTTAATTACCATTTAGCTTTTTCATTTACTCCTATAAAACCGTGCATCGATTTTGAGATACAAGCTCACAAACTTAAAAAAAGTTCATCGATTTTGAAAAATAGTTCATCATTTTTGCAGAAAAGTTCACAAACTTAAAAAAAGTTATTCGATTTTGAGAAATAGTTCATCGTTTTTGGAGAAAATTTCACAAACTTAAAAAAGTTCACTGATTTTGGAAAAAAACTTTATGAAATTTTTTTAAAAGTTCATTGTTTTCAAAAAAGAGTTCGGCGAGTTTGAGAAAATAGTTCATCGATTTTGAAATTTTTTCACAAATTTGAACGAAAAATTCGTCAATCTTGAAAAAAGTTCATCAAAATTAGTTCGTCGAATTTGAGAAAACAATATTCAAATTTGAAAAAAGTTCGTTGCATTAGAAAAAAGTTCATCAATTTTAGAAAAATGTGGATGGATTTGAGAAAGATCATCGAACGAGCAAGAAGGAAAACAATTAAACAGAAAAATAAAAATAAAAAATAGAAAAAGTGAAAGAAAAAGATGATAAGGCGAACAAGTGATGGAATTGTGGGCATCAAGTTACTGTCACGGGGTCGTTACCAAAGTGCACTGTTAACCAGGAAGCTCTCGCGGAAATTTTGCGATTTGTATAAGCGAACGACAGCGAAGCGAGCGAAATGGGCCAAGCCCAGCCAAAGCGGCTGCAGGCGCCCGTTAGGAGAATACACATTAACAGGCGCCTGCAGCGCTAAATAAGAAATGCCCGCAGAGTGTGGCGTATAGGAGGAGGTCGCGGATTTTGGGAGCTCCTATTGGATGCGCTTTGCGTCAAAATGTCGTCGCCACGCACAGGGGCGCAGCCTGACTGGGCCGGCTCATCGCGCTGTACCGGTGGAAAGAATAGAAAGCAAAAAAGGGGAATGAAGGCGCGATGGAAACTCGAACCTGCAACCTACAGATTGTATATTTTTTCTCAAAGTGTATATTTTGAAAAAGTGCGACCATTTTATTTATTTCTGAAGAAATTTTGTACACAGGAACATTTTTTCCGCATACGTGCACAAAAAGTTTGAAACTGCAGAAAATGTTTTTGAGAAACGTGAACCATTTTTTGAAGTTGTGAATAAATTATGAAAGCCCGCACAAAATTTTAAACGGCAAACATTTTCAGAAATTTGAAAAATGGAACTTTTTACGAAATTACAAAAAATGAAACCGAGAACATTTTTAAAATTCCTGAACATTTTATCAAACACGAACATTTTTTGAATTTCAGACCAAATTTTGCAACTGCGAACAATTTTTGCAAAGCCGGATTATTTTTAAATGAACATTTTCTTAATTTGTGAACTGAAAATTTTTCGAAGTACACGAACAATTTTTTAAATTCCTCTACATTTTTTTAAAATCCCAAACTATATTTTAAAAACGAACATTTTCTGAAAAAAAGAACATATTTTCAAAAATTTGAACATTTTTTTGAAAACACGAACATTTATTTCAAAACCCAAAACATATTTTCAAATTTGCGAACAATTTTGAATTATATTCATTTTTGAAATTCCCGAATTACTCCCTCCGTCCCATAATGTAAGACGTTTTTTGACACTAATGTAGTGTTAAATGTTAAAAAACATCTTACATTATGGGATGAAGGGAGTATTGAAGAAAGAAACAGAAAAAGGAAAGAAATGAAAAAAGAAGAAAAAAACAGGAAAGATAAAACCAAAACGAAAATATAAAAGGAAACAGAAGAGAAAATAAACGAAAAAGAAAAAACCTATAAGAAAACCAGCCAAAAAAACAACAGGAAAAAAACCAATTCGGGAAACCTTTCCCAGAACCGGAAGAAACCACCCGCCCGTACTTACGCTAACCGCTAACGGGCTGGCCCAGATTGCTTCGCTCGCGCGTGAACCCTGTGCGTTTCCTCAACACTTTGCCGCATAATGCGGCGAATAGGGATTTCCCCGGATTTTCCCTCTCAACCAGCAACCCCCTAATATCGTATGCAAGTGGCCCAGGCCGAGCCTAAGTATGAATAAGCCCAACTTATCGCAAGGTTTGGGATTCAAATACGGCTTGGCGTGGTCTTCCCATATTTATACATCTGGCCTGCGTTGCTAAAACAAACATCTGGCCTGCAACCTGTTTTTTTGCGAATTATCTGGCGTGCAACCGACGACAGAGCTAAATTACGACGCGGGGACGTGGGCAGCCCATTATCGCTAGTTTTTTTGAATTTTTTCTCTGCGGATTATTTTGTTTATTTTTTCTTCATATTTTCCTAGTTTTGATTTTTTTTATATTACTTTATTTATTTTCTAGGATTTTCTCCCATGTTTCTGCTTTTTTAACTGGCGAATTTTAAAAATATTCATGGAAAGTAACTTTTCTGAATTGTAGAAATATTCGCAAATTTTAAAAAGTCTTCTAGATTTTCAAAATGTTCATCAATTTTAGAAGTTTATAAAATTTAGAAATATTCGTGAATTTAAAATATATAAGAATAGAAAACAAGAAAAACTGTAGGAAAAAAATACGGTGGAAAGACCGGTACACACATCTAGCGCTGCTGCGTACACCGAATTTGGCCGCCCATGCACTCGATCCTTGTGTGATCTTTAAGATTCCTTCTCTATTCTTTGGGACGAGCGAAGAATAGGGGATTCTGAAATATTGATGTTTCTCAAGCTCTTAACGGGGTGAGTAGTAGGTATACAACCGGGCCCATGGTGAGAAAAGTGGGAGCGACTAGTATATAATGTATATAATCTGGTCTTGTGGTTAAATAATAGAAAAAAAAATATCTGCATGTCGGACGGAATATGGATGGTACAAATTATAACGGAGGCATCTCTTGGCCACTTAACGTACATTTCATTATACCCACTCCTAACAATTAATCCCTCCGTATCAAAATATAAGACATTTTTAATCACTATATTTTGATACGGAGGGAGTACATAGCAAAAATGTCTTCTCTACATCAACTTACATACCAAACATGGCACGTTACAACACATAGTAACATTACCGCATACCAAACCTAGGCATGGCAAAAAATTTGAGCCTTCGGGTGTTCATTGTTTCTGCCATGCCAGCAATTATGATCCAAATGGCTCATTTTGTGCGTGGCTGGGGTGGGTGCGAGCCGGATGCACCATTGATGATGCTGGCGAGCTTGGATTCGGTAGATGGAGATAGTGGGTGAAAAAAAAAGAGTATTTAAGAACACAAATAAGTACAACATTTCATAAAAAAATGACGCCTTACCTATAGTTACACGTTATATATAGATACAATCCATATTTAACCGATACAATGTTTATGCCCCATTGCACTGATCTGGGAGAGAACAACATCCTTATCGGCAGTGCGCCGCGAGATCGCGGCACCCCTGTCCGATTTGGCCGGCATGGTTGATGACATGTAGCGCTTCGCCCTCTCATCCCGCCTCGTTGTTGTCCCCATCTCGGCACCGACGCTGTCCATGGCCACAGCAAAATCGGTGACATGGTCTTCCCGCACCAACGTCAACCTCTGAATCTCTAGGTACCCACATTGGTCTGGGTTTCATGAAAGAGATCGAGTAAGGGAAGGAGAAAAAAATCATGAATCATCGTCAGGTGACGAGGTCGTTGCTATTTAGTAGAAGAACTCATGTGAGAAGTACATGTTATGAAGAAATGGAGTGATGCCTTCAGTTGTTACTCCTAAACTTGTTTTGTGGAGAAATTGCATATCAATGAGATAGTGCGGATTGGCTTTCTGCTACTTCTTTTTGCATGAAGGAGACAATGGACTAACGGTTAGTAAATTGAAGCAAAGAAAAAAAATGAAAACATAAGCGACGACATGCCATTACGATAGAGTAGGGAAATTCGGTAGTTTAATTGCATGCTTGCTGATATGGCATGACAGCTGAGTTGGTAGTGGGCATGAATCTCTCCCCATGCGTTGTTACGGTAACTTTGTTAAAAATGCGTAAGTAGTTTCTAAAAATAACTATATCTAATAGAAAGAAAGTATAAGCTTGAAAATCAATAAAAGAAAGTGTTCAAAAATAGATTACATTTTTTTGAATCCCGGTTAAAAATGTCATTTCGAACAAAGATGTGAAAGGTGACTAACATGAATATATGTTGTGGTGGCGCTACGTGCATAGACTAATGCAAAAATAATTGTAGTTTATAAGTTAAATGCATGACTCACTTATGTGGCAGACTTTGCATGGTTTAGTGGGAGAAAAGAATTAAATGCATTGCTTAGTAAGACGTTGAGATGGACAGTTTACATGTTAAAAGAATTGAGACCAACTTCATAAGAATGTAAGATGAGCCACCACTCAATGAGTAGTACGAGCTTTGTACGATATTCTGGAATAACCAACATGACACAATAGCACAAATCATGGGCACTTCGCCTCTATATGTGTCCTTCAGGCGCGATTTATCTTTTTTGTCAGTGAAAAGGGAGATTCTCATTGCTCAAGGTGGCTTCTTAGCCAAAGCCAAGCTTACAACGGAGTCTATCCCTGAATGGAGCCAAACGGCGGTCCGGAGAGTCCTACTACCATTCAAGGCCAGTTCATGATTAACTTTATTTTGCAAACGACAATAGAGAGTAAACGTGGTCTCCCGACCTGCACTAACCGCCAACCTCCTGATCTCCTCAATGAGACTACGATGCATTGATTGGTCCTCTAAATGTGTTGTGATCATCACCACCGCCTTCGTACAATCCAGCTCGATTGTGATATGCAACTCTGTCCTATGCAACGCCAACTCTAGCCCTTCCTTACATGCCGAGAGCTCAGCTCCAGTGTGTTATCGCATGTGCGCAGTTCTCTGCATGCACTGTATATTATCCCTCCCCGATCATCCCGGGGGGTCATGCCGCCTCCTGCTGAACCCAAGGCAGCAACAAAGCTTCCGTCAGTGTTGAGTTTTCGTTTGTCCCGGTGCCGGCGCGACCCACCTCCTCTCTTCCTTAGGCATAGTGTAGGGGCGAGGACCTCTTTGCGGTAGACATCGTCGTCTTCCCTTTGACCATGTCGTCGTATGGGTGCTGTTGGAGGAAAATCATTGATATACCCATGTAGGAATAGGCGGGAAGCTTCAGTTGCAGACGGTCTCTTCTCATGTGTAATCTCATTCCGAACGTGCCAAATCCTCCACAGAGTCATTAGCACGACCATTCTCGTTGCCTCATTGAGTGGTTCCAGTAGGGGTGAAGAGCCATTCTGGACCAGTGTTGACGTGTTTTCCACCCTCGGGATGCTTCGGTCCAAGGCCATGGCCTGCCACAACTCCTTTGCAAGAGGACACCTACAAAATGCATGGACCCGTCCTCTGATTCCTTACCACATAAAGGACATATGTCAGAGACATCAAGATGACGAGCTTTCAGGCGTGATTTGATCGGGCACGCGTCGTGGAATGTTTACCTTGAGAGGTTAGCTGGTGTCCAATTACCACAAGGAAGTGAATAATTTCGACGGATCCTTCACTAAAATGGACGTTTGTCGGTTGATTTCATGCTTCGGGGTGAAAACACTATGTGAGACCCGAGTTGATTATACATGGAAATGATGATGTTTTTGCGTCGATACCTTATTGAAGGCATTGCTTGGACATGCTCGGACTTGTGTCTAGAATCTGGCCTTTGGTGGTTGGATTCGATGAAGACGACGCTTGAGCGACATTTACTTTTTGAATGTGTTGCTGTTGAACAATCTCGTTGTCCCGGTGGTGTCAGGAAATGGTGCGGATATGGTTGTTATTGTAGTTTGTTGACCGCTGATTTTACTATTTTCGGGCGTGTTTTCTGTTTGTGTGTGTTGATAATGAATGTGTGCATTTTAGCTTTGCAGAGACCGTGTGTGTACTCATTGATTTGTATCAACTTAATGCTTCATTTTTTGAGTTAATAAAATTCATCCTTTGTCAAAAAAATCTGAACTCGTACGAATACCAAGCACCATCCAATATATACGTAGTACTTCCTCCGTTCCTAAATATTTGACTTTGTGCAGCTGACAAAAACAAAATCAGACCAAACAGTATATGAACAGACACATTTTTACAGACCTCCGATTTGTCTTTTTAGAGCTGCATAAGTCCAAATGTTTTGAAAATTAGGGTGCACCTCACGCATCAAATTGTCCACCACCCCAATTTTTTTTGGAATCTTTTGAATTTCTTTAGTATTTATTTTGATTTTTTTGTGAGCGCAGGTGCAGATGAGCTCGGGCTCAGATTTGGATTTTCGCTATTACTCGTATGTATAGTTACATGCGTTTTGCATAATGCATGAGGTTAACATCCTGGGTAAACTCTCGATGAGATCGTGTCGTCTTCAGCCATGAGAGATGAGTCCATAAACTCCGATTCCGGACGCTCATGGACAAAAGTTCGGTCGACCCAGGTCGGCATGCTTGGTTCTTTGCACCCCTAGTACTGGGGTACGTTTTTCCATGGGCTCCCACTCTTGCGGTCGTGTCCCATGTGCTATTGATCACAGATTCACAGTGTCGGAACAACAGTCCTCTCCAATATCACTACAGCTGTAGCACGAACATAACCCGATCGTGATTATGAAGAAAGGCTGTGCACGCATGGAAGCTGGTCGATTTGGACTATCGGATATGCTCCAGCACACATGACCATGTGTGGGCCGGGGTGTGGACTTGCTATGCGCCGACGCCATGCTTTTGGATCTTCTCAATTGTGGGAGTCCATTACCTCATGACGATTTCTCTGAAAGTTTCTCAGCTGCATGCGTGGACGATTTGGTACAAAGTGATCCATGGAAAGATCTGGCTTTATATAAGCCGGATTTGGTTGAAGATCTCAAGCCTGTGGATGCCAAAGGAGGGCCTCACGTTGCCAGTGGAGTGGGTTTGCAGTTGCACCACCGGGTTGACGGGCAAAGCTGGAGTATATGCGTTGCAATATATAAAGAATCCAATGCAGCACAGGTGTTACGGAAACATATTTCGAAGCGCCCATCAGCACAGGATCATCCTGTCCGAAATTCAGAATATCTTTCTTTGCTGATTAGTCTCCTCTCCCAGGTCCGGTGGAACCAGAGAATGCCAATGCCGTGGGCCGTGGCTGGTGGCTCCACAGTTTAAAGGACGAGTCCATGAGCATCACCCCAACCGGGCCGCCCCCAACAGTGGCGATCGATATGCATGGCTGGCGCCGCCCAGGCTGTCACCGTCGTACATGTCAGGGCTACAGGGAAGGGACGTACAGTGGTGCAGCGTGCACGGCGTAGGCCAGTACTTGCTGCCCGGTTGGCAGATCTGGAACACGCATTTTTGGGTTATGGTGGTGCTGCCGTAAATAGAAAGGCACGCACATAAAAACGTACGTCAGGTACTACCACGCCCGGGCGGAGGAGCATGCATGTGCGGCAGCCCTGCTGCATGCGGCGCCAGCCATGAGCACATGCAGTTGGTCTCGGCTGGTCCAAGCTAAGGCAGCGGTGCCCACCCCCCATTTACAATTTTGCCGACCCGAGTCCACCACCAATCACGCACCAAAATAAAGCCACGCCCACACCACACGGCCCGTGGGATAGGGAGGGAAGGAGCTGCCTTGTAAAAGTTTTGTTTGCTAGGAAAACAGTAACACCATCCAAGAACTTTCAAAAAAAAAAAGTAACACCATCCAAGAAGTTACTGGTGCTTAGTCGTTGCCCCTGGCTACGGAGCAGTAGTATAAGAGTAGCACGTCCTGCCCTGTACTACAAGTTAAAGATGCGAGAGAGTGTCTATATGTATATGGTCAAATTGGGTCAAGGACCACGCAGGCAAAGCGCTTTAAACGTCCATTTTCTCCGCATGCACTATCGCTTCGGTCACTTTTGAGCACAGCAGAAACTGTTTTTTCATTAAACAAATAACAATGGACCACGGAGCAAGCGTGCCAAGTTAATTGTGTGCGATCGAGGATAAAAATGCACCACATCTATTGCATCGATCAGAAGGGACTCTGGCGCGAACCAACCTGTGGGTGATTTGGTTAGAGGGACAGTGGTATTCTTAGCTCATCAGAGTTCAAGTCCTGCTGCTCGTATTATTTCTAGATTTATTTCAGAATTTTCGGCGATACGCTTTTAGTAGAAGGAGACGTTCCCCTCGACGACGAGACGTCTAAGGTGATTTTATAATTTTCAAAATGATATGCCGGCTCGGTCTTTCAAAAATGCTCATAAGAGTAGGATATGCGTGTGTAGTTCATAGGGGTGAGGGTTTGCGTTTGTATCATGTTAAAATAAAAGACTCCAGCTTGCATGACATACTTTTTGGGTAATACGACCGACCATTGTGAAAAATATAATCCTATATAAACTTATGCTTCGGCCAGTTATTTAAGAGTCCAAACTAATAAAAAGACGGACAATATATTTCAGCGACCATGTGCATTCACCTACTTACATGCTGATTCCAGTAGTTCGACCATGTGCGCTCATATAAACTGGTGCCGGAAAACACGCGGACAAACTAGCCAAGTAGTAGCGCGTACTCCTACATGCATGGACCAGCGTCCCGGTTTGGTCTTCGGGGCGGGTAGAGTAGAGTGGTAGAGAGCGGTGAGGCCGGCCGGCGAAGGCACCAGATTCTTTTGACTTTGGAGTCTCGGGGACTGGGGCGATTGCAGGCACGCTCCAGGTAAAGAAATCCACGGGGTAGGCATGCAGCTGCAGCTGCAGGCCTGCAGCTGATCGATCGGAGCGCGGATCGCGTGGTACCGTCAAATCACCGCGGCAGGGGCTACCAACGGCGCACGCCGCAAGCCCACCACGCGTGCGCTTTCATCCTGTGTGCTACTACTAGCAGCTGCCGCCAAGGCCTAAGCTAGCGTAGCCGCCTAGGTACGTCATGGATCATTTCCTGTCAAAACTACAAGTACTACGTCGTGGAGTAGTATTGTAGTCGTGGAATACAATGCTACTCTACGTCCTGGATCATAGTATCGTGTCAAAACCATACAACTTTAAGTCTAAGGTATCTCCAACGTTGTTCCTTAAAATACTTACTATTTCTCCACGGACTAGCCTGGACTCGTCCGCCGACATGGATAGAAGCCGGCCATCCAATCATGTCGCTAAACGTTTGTTCTTGTTTTTGAAGTCTGCAATACTCAAAATAAAAAGTGAAGTGCATCCTAGGTCTTTAAACTATTTTAAAGGTGTCACTTAGATCCTTAAACTATGAAAAGTGTCATCCACATTCTTAAAATGTAATATGTGTATCATCGAGGTCCTCGATCTATTTCAAAGATGTCACGTAGCAGGTCCTTGAACTATAACATAGGTGACAGGTATGTACACACTTATTACACTTCGAGTACCTTCAAAGACTTGGATGGCACTATTCATAGTTTGAGGACGTACATGGCACTTCTGAAATAGTTCGAGGACGTAGAATGCATAGAAAATTAATTCATCCATAAATAAAATGCAAATATGCCTAGTACAACAATGATTCAATATAAATATTACAACTGAGATAATCAGATGTTCAACAAGTTTCTCGATTTTATCAATTCTAAATTAAAAAAAACTCGAGTCAGAATCCGCACATGTTGATCCACTCACTATGCCCCTCAAGCTTTATCCAACAATGCATCAGCATTGATGGGTTGCCCTCCGTTGTGTGGTACAACGCTACAGCGCGGGCATGCTATTCAATAACGCGATCGACAAGTTGCAACATTGGGTGAATCATTGAATTGACCAACATATAGAGCAATAAGAAGCAAAACATATGATCTTCGACGTCGATACACCCGGTGGGCACGTGCTCTTCAACCATGCGATCGCACCACAATACTTCATGACAGAGTTGGAGATGGTGTACCATCGATGCGATAGCGGCTTCACATTGCGTTCATGGATCATGTGCAAGTCGTAGGGCGTGAAGTGTTTTCGCTCATGAAACAAAGAATGCATGTTTTGCAAAAAGGTCGAGCCCCCTTTCCACTACTAGGAAAAATGCTACTAGCAGCGTGGGTTTTTTAGTTAGTAGTAGCGCGGGTCATCGCGCTACTACTATCCCGCGCTACTACTATAACTTAGTAGTAGCGCGGATTCCGCCCGCGCTACTACTATTGGAAACCAGCGCTACTACTAACAAAATAGTAGTAGCGTGTCTACCACTGGTGGAAAAACAGGCTTCCGTCCAGCCCCATAAGTCGCGAAGCTGTAGGAACCGCGACTAATGGGACCTTTAGTCATGATTACGAGGTGAACCGCGACCAAAGGCCCGGGCCTGTGGCGCCGGTGGCTAACAAGGCTTTAGAGTAATCGGTTGGCTGTGACAACCGCGACTAAAGGCCTTCGGGCACCTTTAGTCCCGGTTTGCTGTGCCAACCGCAACTAAAGCCCCTCTCCCTATATATACCCATCCAAAGAGCCAACACTTAGCCATTTGGAGCCATTCTCTTCACAAGTGGGTGTAGGTTTGCTTTTGGTTCCTCTTATGCACATAAGGTGTTTGATGAAATGACCCAAGATCATGAAAGAAACATGACATGAAGTGTTGGAGCCACACTCTTCGATCGCGTTTAGCAACTTGATGAACCTTTGATGTGTCAATATGCATGTGTGTAGTTCATTGTTTAATTTATATTGTTTGTAGCTAGTTAGTTTAACAAATGCATGATGGTTAATTATATATTTTATATTATAATAATGCAGATGAATCGGCAATGGATGTACGGTAACCGACTCTCCGGCGAGTTCACTACGGGTTTGAAAGATTTCCTCGTAGTGGCTAATGCGAACAAGCGGGGGTTTTGTTATCATTCCATGTGTTATCTGTAAGAATGAGAAGGGTTACTCTTCCTCAAGAGTTGTTCACATGCATCTCGCTTGAAGGGTTTCATGCCAAGCTATAATTGTTGGACCAAGCATGGAGAAAGAGGGGTTATAATGGAAGAAGATGAAGAAGGGATGATTTCATCGATGAAAGCTATCTTGCTCATTTCGGTGATACTTTCATGGAGGATCTTGAAGGTGAAGGGAAGGTGAAGAAGAGGCACGTGATGATCCTGCTGATGATCTTGGTCGGACCATTGCCGATGCACGAGACGCCGCTAAACCGAAAAGGAGAGGGAGAATTTGGATCGCATGTTAGAGGATCACAGAAAGGCGCTGTACCCGGATGCGATGATGGTCTCGAAAGCCGGGCTGCACAATCGGATTTGCTGAAATGGAAGGCGAGGCAGGTGTAGCTGACTCGGCATTTGAAAAATTGCTGAAAATGTTGAAGAATATGTTTCCAAAGGATAACGAGTTGCCCGCCAAGACGTCTGAAGCAAAGAAGGTTGTCCGCCCTCTAGGTTTAGAGGTTCTCAAGATACATGCATGCATCAACGATCGCATCCTCTACCGCGGTGAATACGAGAATTTGAATGAATGCCGGTATGCCTTTGCATTGCGTTATAAGATCAGAGGCGATGACCCCGGTGACGATGTTGAGGGCGAAACCAGTGAAGAGGGTTCCCGCCAAGGTGATGTGGTATGCTCCTATAATACCACGGTTGAAACGTCTGCTCAGAACAAAGAGCATGCCAAGTTGTTGCGATGGCACAAAGAGGACCGTAAGTCGGACGGGAGTTGAGACACACCGCAGATGGAACGCAATGGAGAAAGATCGATGATGGTTCAAAGATTTTGCGGTGACGCAAGGAACATAAGATTTGCTCTAAGTACGGATGGCATGAATCCTTTTGGCGAGCAGAGCTCCAGCCATAGCACTCGCCCGTGACTCTATGCATCTACAACCTTCCTCCTTGGTTGTGCATGAAGCGGAAGTTCATTATGATGCAGTGCTCATCCAAGGTCCGAAGCAACCCGCAACGACATCGATGTGTACCTAAGGCCATTAGTTGATGAACTTTTACGGCTGTGGGGTGGTGTCCGTGGTGTGGGATGAGCACAAACAAGAGGAATTTGACCTCACGCGTTGCTTTTGTAACCATCAACGATTGGCCTGCTCTTAGTAACCTTCCGGGACTGTCAAATAAGGGATACAATGCATGCACGCATCGCTTACATGAGACCGAAAGTGTACATTTGCCAAATTGTAAGAAGAACGTGTACCTTGGGCATCGCCGATTTCTTCCAAAATTCATCCAAGAAGAAAGAAAGGCAAGCATTACAACGGCAAGGGCAGATCACCGCCGAAGCTCGCGAACGACCGGTGCCGAGGTATTTGATATGGTCAAGGATTTGAAAGTCATCTTTGGAAAGGGTCTGGCGGACAATCAGTTCAAGGGAGCCGACGGGCACGCAGCCATGTGGAAGAAGAAATCTATATTCGGGAGCTAGAATATTGGAAAGTCCTAGATGTCCGCTTCTGCAATCGACGTGATGCACGTTACGAAGAATATTTGCGTGAACCTCCTAAGCTTCTTGGGCGTGTATGGGAAGACAAATGATACAAAGGAAGCACGGCAGGACCAAAGAACGCTTTGAAAGACCACGATGACCGGCATCCGGAATGGTTTCAAGGTCGTGCCGCCTACGCCCGACCAAAGAAGAGAAGGTCATCTTTTTGAATGCCCGAGCAGTATGAAGGTTCCGGCCTGGATTCTCGCCCAATATAAAGGGAATAATAAACATGGCGGAGAAAAAGTTCCAAAACCTGAAGTCTCACGATCGCCACGTGATTATGACGCAAATTGCTTCCGATTGCTTTGAGGGGCTCCTGCCGGAAAAATGTTCGAGTAGCCATTGTGAAGCTATGTGCATTCCTCAATGCAATCTCTCGTAAGGTAATCAATCCGGAAGTTCTACCACGGTTCTGAGCGATGTGATCCAATGTCTTGTCGGGCCGAGTTGGTGTTCCGCCATCCTTCTTCAATATTATGACGCACCTCCTGGTTCACCTAGTCGAAGAGATTTTCGTTCTCGGTCCTGTATTTCTACACAATATGTTCCCCTTCGAGAGGTTCATGGGAGTATTAAAGAAATATGTTCAGAACCGTGCTAGGCGAGAAGGAAGCATCGCCAAGGGCTATGGAAATGAGGAGGTAATTGAGTTTTGTGTTGACTTTGTTCCTGACCTTAAGCCGATTGGTCTTCCTCGATCGCGCACGAGGGGAGACTAAGTGGAAAAGGCACGATCGGAATGAAATCAACGATATGTATGGACGGCCATTCTCTCGATCAAGCACACCACACCAGATCTTGACCAATTCCAGCTTGGTGGCTCCGTACTTTGAGAAACACAAGAATATTTTACGCTCGACAACCCGGGAAGCTTTGAATCCTGGATTAGGAAGGCCCACATGGAGACTTTCGGCGCTTGGTTGAGAAAACATTTAATGAATGACAATGATGTTGTAGATCAGCTGTACATGTTGGCCAAGACACCATCTTCGACTATAACGACTTTCCAAGGGTACGAGATAAATGGGAATACATTTTACACGATCGCCCAAGATAAAAAGAGCACCAACCAAAACAGTGGTGTCCGCCTTGATGCAAAGAACCGAGAATGGGCAAGAGGTCACATATTATGGTTACATAGAGGAGATATGGGAACTTGACTATGGACCCTCCTTTAAGGTCCCTTTGTTCGGTGCAAATGGTTCAAGCTAACAGGAGGTGGGGTAAAGGTGGACCAGCAATACGGAATGACAATGGTGGATTTCAACAATCTTGGTTACCTTGACGAACCATTCGTCCTAGCGAAAGATGTCGCTCAGGTTTTCTATGTGAAGGACATGAGTAGCAAACCGAGGAAACGGAAAGATAAGAAAACGATCGGTACATCATGCGATGATTCAAAGCGCCACATTGTTCTTTTCAGGGAAAAGAAACATCGTGGGAGTGGAGGACAAGATGACATGTCAGAAGATTATAATATGTTTGCTGAAATTCGCCCTTCAAAGTGAACACCGACCCAAGCATTAAGTTAAATGATGAGGATGCTCCATGGATACGGCACAATCGTAAGCAAGCAGGGACACAAGGGAAGAAATGACGTGTAATAATTTATTGTACCAAACTTTGTTGAATGGATCATGTTAATTTGAAAACTAATGGCACTAACTAAAGTTTATAATTTTTCTAAAACTAAAAGCAAAAAGAATTAAAAAATAAAGCAAAAACAACAAAAAATAAATAATAATGCAGAAAACTAAAATAGCAACAATAAGTATTTTGTTGTAAGTAGAAACAAAATAAAATAAATAAAGCAACAAAGAAAACAAAAAAGTGTTTTCAAATTTGAAAACTAATGGCACTAACAGAAAGTTTATAATTTTTCTAAAACTAAAAGCAAAAGAATTAAAAAATAAAGCAAAAAACAACAAAAAATAAATGATAATGCAGAAAACTAAAATAGCAACAATAAGTATTTTGTTGTAAGTAGAAACAAAATAAAATAAATAAAGCAACAAAGAAAACAAAAAGTGTTTTCAAATTTGAAAACTAATGGCACTAACGAGAAAGTTTATAATTTTTCTAAAACTAAAAGCAAAAAAGAATTAAAAATAAAGCAAAAACAACAAAAAATAAATAATAATGCAGAAAACTAAAATAGCAAATAATAAGTATTTTGTTGTAAGTAGAAACAAAATAAAATAAATAAAGCAACAAAGAAAACAAAAAAGTGTTTTCAAATTTGAAAACTAATGGCACTAACAGAAAGTTTATAATTTTTCTAAAACTAAAAGCAAAAAGAATTAAAAATAAAGCAAAAAATAGTGCCACCCAGGACCCCCACGGCTGAATACGACTAGAAACCCTACATGGGCCAGATTCAGCCCGCAGGAGGCCAAGTAGGCCCACAAGCACATAGCTAGTAGCAGTAGTAGGTCTGAAGCCTGCAGTTGAGAGGAGCTCGAGAGGGTGGCGCAGCAGCGCTTATAAACCACTCTCGAGCCTCTCTCAACTAGCGAGGTGGGACTAAACATTTGGGCAAGAAGACAAGGCCTTTAGTCGCGGGTGGCCACGAGGACCGCGACTAAAGGTGCCCTTAGTCGCTGGTCGCCCGCCTAACCGCGACTAAAGGGGGGGCGGATCGCAAAATCGCTTAAACCCCTTTAGTCGCTGGTGGGCGACCCGCGACTAGCAGGTTTTTTAGTCGCGGTCCTCGTGGCCAACCGCGACTAAAGGGTGGGCTATATATTCAAGCCCTCGACGCCGCCGCTTTCGTCTTCTCCGATTCCTCGCCGTTCATCATCGCCGACGCCGCCATTGCCGTCGCTTCGCCGACGCCCGTCGCCGTTGCCGCCGACGCCGCCCGCCGTCGCCCTCGACCTCGCCTCGCCCTCGCCCTGTAACCCTCGCCGACGCCTTTCGCGCCCAGCCCTAGCCCCCAGCCCTAGCCGCCTCCGGCACGCACACCGTCTCTGCCGCTACCGCCTCAGATATGGCGGCGCTGTCATGGCCTCACAAGACGTCGCCGTCCCAAGACGTCTCGGTTAACGCTGGCCACATTGCCCTTGGCGGGCGCCAGACGCCCAGCCAGAAGCCGACGCCCGATAGGCCCTCGTGTTTATGACAGAGGGGTCCCACCCCCAAAACTGTTATGATATAAAAAAAGAATAATAAAAATATATTAGTTAATTAATTAATTAATTAATTAACTAAAATTGTTGAGTTTAATTAACCTAATTAAAACTGTTATGTTAACACTAATAGTCCATTAGTTAAAACTGTTATGTTAACACTAGTAGCAATTTAATCTTTATTCTCGAATTAGTTTTAATTACAATATATCAATAAAACTTTAGAAAATCATAGAAAATAAACCGAAGCTCGGATCGAAAAACTTTGTACATGAAAGTTGCTCGTAACGACGAGACGAATCCGATTACGCAGACCGCTCGTCCGCCACACACCCCTAACCTATCGAACCTGCAAACTTTCCTCTCCTGTTCATCTCGTCTGGCAGACGTCTCGAACCGGAAAACTTTCGGATGTTTCTTCGCCGGTATCGCTTAGCGCCATGTTAGAACACGTCTAGCTCTGTCTCATTGACCTGTTATGCACTTGCCTTCTATGTATTTAGAATTTTATAAGAGGCGGCGAGGGTTATACATGTGTGTTGTCCTCGCCTCCTCTCCGTGACGCTTGCTCGTCACGCCTCTGCCTCACAGGCTGCATGACACCCTCTCTCCCACCCTTCCTCGCCGCCCTCCTTTTGCCACCGCCTTTCGCCACCGCCACCGCCACCGCCTTTCTTCACTTCACTTAATTAATTTGTTTTACTACATGTTTTCAGGTGACATAATGGCGGACGATAGAGCTGACCCGATTATGGACAACTATGATCCGGAGGGTGAAGCACATATGTTCGGCATCATAAACGGCGATATTCAATATGTGCCGACCGGAGAAGAAGAAGATGATATCTCTTCTTATCTCGAACCTTGACGGTGAAGATGAAGGGCGGTCAAGAAGAAGATGTCAAGAAACGCCGATAAACGCATTTATCTTCAAATGGAAGTAGCAACCACCTCCGGCGCCGAGGTATATATATACATTGAGCCTGGTGATACAAACAAACTGATTTGAATAAATATGTGTGTACTAACGCCGCGACTCTCTTTCTTATTTTAGCCCTCGGCGGATCGTCGAAACAATCGAGTACGTCGTCAAAGCGTGGCGCAACCAAGACGATGAAACAAGGAGAAACATGCACCATCGAGGTTGTCGACAAAGTGCAACCGCAGGTCAGCTGGAGCCCCGCAAGAACGCCACCAAGTTTGTCACCAATGCGGAGCCATTGTTAGAGACAACGCCTCGATCACCGTCCAGAGTGGAATGAGCCAAAGAAGGCACGAATTGATGGTTTCACTTTTGTCGATAAGAGAACAAAAAAGATTGCTTCAAGAAGCTTATGGAACATTTCGCTCTACCTCCGGAATACAACAAATTCGATGAGGAGGGTAACAAGATTGAGGAAAACAAGGAGAGGAGGAGGCTAGTCAAACAGTTCGCTCTTCATAAGATGGCCGACGATTCGGAAATTCAAGCAAAATCTAGCCCGTGACTTTGTCAAGCAGAACAAGACTCGGATTTCAAAGGACAATATGAGAAACTGAAACATGATTGGCCAGAATTTGTGAAGCAAAAGAAATCGGAGCAGTTCATTGAAATATCGAAAAAAATAAGGAAAATGCGGCTAAGAAGGAGTACAATCATGTTATGGGGCCAGGAGGGTATCGCATTTTGGTGCCTAGGTTGGAGAAGATGGAGAACGAGATGAGGGCGCGAGAAATCCGTCCAGTGCACGGAGGGATGGGACCCAAGGGCCAAAAGCTGGTGGTACGGGCATGGGGAACGCCGAACCCGGAGACAGGGGAGTGTGTTTACCGGGCAAATTAATTAAACCCACCCAAGCCCTTATTGACGCAATGAAGGATGCTCAAGAGGGAAGATCAAGTTCAACAGAGAGAACGACGCCAGCGACAAAAGCCCTCGGGAATCCTGAACACGGAGGACGTGCACGAGGCATGGGGCACATTCCGTGGAAAGTAGGGTTCCCCAGACGATGACCCGACGGTTACTGAAGCCGTAAGAGAAAGATGGATCGAATCAGATGTTGTGGCGCGGTTGGCATCGGAAATGGATGTGATGAAGAAAACCATGAGTGTATCTGGTAGCGAAGAGATGCAGCTGGTGCAGCAAGATGAAGATCATCCAGCGGATCTCGGAAGCCAGGCGGAGAAGCGAGAAGCGTGGCTTCCACGGAGGCCCCACCGGCTGGTGCAGATGCACCGACGATCGAAATTACTGCACGGGAGCCTCCGGTGGTCGAATTACTGCACCGGAGCCTCCGGTGGTCGAAATTACTGCACCGGAGCCTCCTCGCTACCCGTGGGCGATATAAAGGAGATGAAAGAATGTCATCTGTATTATCCTATCGGGAACATGTCCATGAAGGTAGCCATCGGCAGTTGCTTTACCATGTTTACTCGAGCACTCCACCACAACAACCCCATTCAAGATGGCTATGCTCGTGTCACGGTGGAGGACATAGTCCAAGGGTTTGAGGACCCGAGATTGACATTGCTACACCAAGGGGAGAAAAGACTTGGAGATGTCAAGCGCCATTTCATTCTATGGCAAAAGAAGTTTATCAAGTTTCAGGCGAGGCGCCAAGGACAACAAGTCCACCCCCTACGGTGGTGGTGGTGGCGTGGTGGTGGTGGCGGTTCACCTACACCTCCGCCACGCCACCGACGCCGCCTGGGCCCACAACGTCCGGCGGGTGATCAGCCGCCGCCCCCGATCCTCGTCGGCTGGGTGATCGACGCCGCCCCAATCCACCTCCGACAAAGAAGGTATAGTCCTGGATTATTAACCCGGACCCTTATGTACCTAAGACCACAAAGGTACCGGAGCCATCATCAAGCCTCTCCCCACAAGGCCTTGGGAACGTAGTGCCGAGGAAGTCGACGCGGCCGTGGCTGCTCATTATGAGAAATGGAAGGCGGACTGCAAGAAGAAAAGAGAGCCCGAGCCCAAGCCAAGATATTACGATGAGCAAAAGAAGTGGGCTAAGTCATTTTGAGCACACCGTCCCAAGTCACAAGAATCTGCTCGACGACTATGCACGTGAACTTCGGCAGTGTGCACTCATGTTCAAGGAGAACAAAGAGCGGAGAAGGCCGAAAGTAAAAAGCGGGAAACAAGTTGCCCAGCTGGGAACAAAGTAAACAATCGATTGCCCCGCTTATAGTGGAAGCCCGGATGCCCCGAGATCATACAAGCTGCGACAGCACATGGATTGACCGTAACGAAAGTGCCAGAGAACAAGCGGCCAGCTTAGGTATTACTCTTCGTGAACTGTTAGGCCTTGATGAGGCGCCATGAAGGATGTAGTAATTACATATGTCAAGAATGGGCCTCTCGCCGAGCTCAAGCGCAGGAAAATGATCTACGACCAAATGAAAGGTCTGCTGAATTGGTACAAGGGTTACATAAAAATAAAAACGCCTAAAGAATATATTTATGCGGAAGTTAGACATGAGCATCACTTCAAACATTACTATGTAACAATTGCACCGAGTGAATTGTTCCATTTTTCAATCTCATGAGCTCGACAAATCTATCATCGGTTGCTACGTTACGTAAGTGATTTATTAATTTCTACCCCATCTCGTTCATATTGCCCGCACTATATATATGTCCTAACTATATTGTTGTGTCCGCTATTATACATGCGTAATGAAGATTAAGGAATGCAGAGTAAGGAACATCCATGATGTTGGGTTCATTGACCCACACATCGTTAATGGATATGTGTTGGAGCGCCACCCCACCGACGTGGAGGCGGAACTGTGGCGCTTTCTTACAAAGCAGTGAAACTCAAAAGTGATATTCTATTTCCTTACCATTTTGGGTGAGTGTTTCGTCTTGAGCACATTAATTCTCTTTTGTTTACTCCATGCATGGTATGTGGCCGCTAATCGATGAGTTATGCATGACGTCAGTGCATGTATCGTGTCCGCAGGTTCCACCGGATTCGCTAGTAATTAAAGTTAACACCTCGTAATGTCTCGCCCACGACTCTCTGAATAAGGATCCAAAGCTTTGGGCCGACATGAGAAGAATGCTGCAGAAGTAATTATTTTCATTCATTTGCGCTCTATATCGATCGGCCTATTTCGTTTCATTTCCTAATATCAAGTAACTAATAACTCTCTTGTTCACTTAATTTTCTTTGCCTCGTAGAGGGTTTGGAGACGGTTCGTAGATACAAAGGTCGGTGAATTCAAAAGAGCTAGAATTCAAAATGGTAAAGCCTAAGAATGTCGGGATATTCAGCCACCGAAGACCAATCTATGTGGATACTATGTTCAGAGAGGATCCGGAGATACACCTCTCGAGCGGGCTGCCCGAGTGATACCAATGCTCGTGAGGAATAACCTCCGGATGATGCTTAGTCTAGAAGCTCGCTCACCACTTCAAGAGGAACTAGCTGGATGGTTGAGCAGGAAGTCCTCCATCCTAAAGGAGAACACTATTACGAGGACGTAGAACTTTATATGGATTAAATCATGTATGGAAACTTGTTCAAAATTGTATATGGTCATCCGATGATATTGAATATATATTGTATATTCCTCTTGAATTCTTTTTGGTTCTAATTTCAAATTTATTTGAGATTGTACATTCATATGCAAATTTATTTGATATTGAATATATATGTAAGTACAAACAAAATAAAATAAATAAAGCAACAAAGAAAACAAAAAAAGTGTTTTCAAATTTGAAAACTAATGGCACTAATGAAAGTTTATAATTTTTCTAAAACTAAAAGCAAAAAGAATTAAAAAATAAAGCAAAAAACAACAAAAAATAAATAATAATGCAGAAAACAAAACAAAAGCTGGAAAAAATAGTGCCCCCTACCGGACCCCCACGGCTGAATACGACTAGAAACCCTACATGGGCTGTGATTCAGTGCCCCGCAGAGGCCAAGTAGGCCCACAGCACATAGCTAGTAACAGAGTAGGTCTGAAGCTGCGATTGAGAGGAGCTCGAGAGGGTGGGCGCAGGCGCTTATAAACCACTCTCGAGCTCTCTCAACTAGCGAGGTGGGACTAAACATTTGGGCGCTGGGCGCAAGACAAGGTCTTTAGTCGCTGGGCCGGCAGCGACCGCGACTAAAGGTCCTCCGCCGACGGTCACTGGCGCCCACGTGGACGGGCCTTTAGTCGCGGTCCTTAAGCAGCCGCGACTAAAGGGGGGGCTTTAGTCGCTTATTTGGTCGCGTTGCGAACCGCGACTAATGGCTGTTATGAATCACATCAAGGCCTTTTTTCCACCAGTGTACAATACCAGGGGCTACTAGCATTCTAGATACTAGTAGCGTACCATTTATTCCCACACTACTATTAACTAATTAGAGATTAAAAAAATAAAAACAAAAAATGCTGCATAAAATGCTGCAGCACAGAAAATAGTCTAGGCAAGCAACTCAAATCCAACACTCAGATAGGATTTTGGAGCGTATTGTGAAGAACGTTAATTGCAACTCAAATCATCAATAGTAACAACACTTAGAGGCCACCTTTCAAGGCTACACATATATTGGCACAATGTGACAGTTGTCCTCATGGTACAGAAAATGTGAAGTAATAGATCATACTATTTCAATGCAACGATTGAGATAACACTAAAGTGCAGGAACATGGCAGTGGTCTTCGGTGCTTGTGATTACGATCATGGTCGTTACCGTCACTAGTTTCAAAGTTTTCAGTATCTGTAGCAATTAACCCTTTGTGCATCTCTTCACGATAACCAAATCCACAGCAAAAAAGCCAACTTAGCATCTAGATTTTATCCATTGCCCTGAGTCCCTGAGCATGTTCAAGAAACACTAAATTAGAACATTACTACTATAAATACATGAGGCATCAGGACAAAAAAGATATTTAGTTAAATACATGGGGCATAAAAACCTACGACGATCGACAAAAAAAAATATTCGGTTAAACTTAGGTCTCGCTGGGAAGGGCCCTATTAGATATGCACTGTAAGTACATAGATATTTCAGTTACAAAAATATATTCAATTAAAAAGTGACAAATAACTCAATGAAACTCGGACTATATATTTAAGTTATAAAATATATTTCAGCTTATGAATGCAGTGTATAAATCAGACTAGATAGATAACACTACCCAAGATAGAATCTGTCATGCATACAAAATACAGATGTGCATTCGACAAAATTTGCAGCTATGCATTATAGTTGCTATAAAAAAGACACTGTAAACATATCTTCATTGTAAATTACTGTGATGTAGGATGCCACCAAAAAATGCATCTCCATGTGGTAATTTAGATCTTTGTTGACACTATACATAGGTCAGAGAAAACACTAACATTCAAGCAAAAAACAGTAGCTTTGTTTAAGAACATAATACTGAGTACTTGCAATTTATCTTAAAATTTCAGGATCAAGAAGTCAAGGAAACGAAGGTGAAGTAAGAATGCAAGGACATGAGTCATACACGCAAGATGAAGAGGATGCACCCCTTAATGTAAGCCAAATTAGCTTCTTGTGGAAAAGAAAACAAAGATCAGGTTGTTGTATCTAAATGGTTTGTAAAATATTGGATTTACATAATCGGACGTACACGTTTACTGAATTTCTTTAGAATGGGGCACAAAACTGACAAGAATGCAAAAATATTCAGGTAAACTAGAAGTGACACATTACTGAAAATTACAGTCCAACACCACTTTAAACTCAGGCCACCATAAAGAGAAGGAATACACATTACTGGGCATGCACATTAAATTACACTATAATTACTGAAGTGGTAGTTTCAGTCTTTTATTAGTCTATCTTACACTGCACTTTTACATTGCAAGCACTAAGATTACAAAGGGAATTCACTAAAATTACATAGGGGTTTACACTGTAAGTATCAATATTAGATTGACTGAACTTATTCTTTGCATAAGTGAGAAATCTGAAACCCTTCTTGTACTTGTGCCGCGGCTACTAGTACAACCTAAGTACTAACAACAATTGAGCAAGAAATATAGTGCAGATCAAACGAATACAACCATCTATCCAGCTTGAAATGACAAACTGCGACCTATCAAATGTACAGAGAAGAAAGGGGTTCAGTTTTGAGTAGGGAGCAGAGAAGATAGATGTGACCTTACAAGCGGATTTATGGGGCGACGAGATCCATGTCATCTTCTCTGCCGAGCATGTATGCAAAGGCCTTCCTCGACCTTCGCTCGTCAAGGGTTCATGGCATGGAGGCGTCTTTGGATGTCTCATGTGGAACATTCACGAGGATCTGAATTCTTCAAGAAAACATACAAAGAAGGGATTGTAACAGGCTTGCAACTTCTTATTCTTGAGTACCACATGAATAAGATTGAAATGCTAAGTACATTCACAAACCGCTTCAGACTATGGACTTCCAAGAGCAATATGACAAAGGAAACCATCATCAACTAGTTTGTAAACCTAAGGAGTAAGATGATAGAACATCCAGTATGCTAAGCTAAATTCAAGTGTTCATTCCACGAAATAAAATTTGGCTAACCCTTTTAATATAGTTGAATCAGCACAGATACATGAACCTACTCTTGCGTAAGATCTAATCACTAAATCTACTCAAATATTTGACAAGCTAGCTATTGTCTATGAGAGCATCATTTCCTAGTCAGCAAATATTTTACAAAAACAACTATCGTAAACAGCTTCAAAATAGAGTAAATACATACTTCCACAAAGCATGAACGTTGAACTTAATATAGATGTCATAGATAGAATTATCGATATGAATTGTTACATAGAGAATAACTGTGGTTTGAGGGTTATTGAGCACCCATATCACTATATGGGTTGCTCTGCAGCAGCAAAAGAAGAAGAAGAGACAGAGGAGATGGGCAATAGAGGTACCTTCCATCCATGGCTTCAGGGTCGGAGCCCGCACCTAGCAGCTTCTCCATGGCCCGCCCCCTTTCTTCAACTGCCTGCACACAACCACGCGAACACACACACGCATCAGATCCTGGGAAACACATTTTCAGTGAAGCTAACACATTTTCTACATAGCATTCCTTGTGGTAACGTCCGACGACGTATAATTGCCTTGGAGCAGAGCATGTACAGCATGCCTGCCTAGTTTCTTCAGTTGAGCAGAAACTAAACTATAGAGGGCTAGGATTGTTATCAAATTAGCAGAGGAGCACGAATTAAATGGATGTAGTAGGTAGTGAATGGATGGATAACTAAGCGAGCATGGGTCCTTACATAATGGGATTAATAAGGACCATAACAAAAGTAATTGAGAGATTAAGGGGTCCAGCGAAACCTTGGCTACTAGCAAGCTCTTACTGAATCAGGATTAAGCAACCCTAGGCTAGGCTAGGAAGAACAAGCAAGTGATCCCCACCCGAATCCAGTGAAACCCTAGCAAGAAAGGAAGCAAGGGAAGGGGGTGCTCTGCTCTGCCCTGCTCACCGGAGATGGAGACGGAGAGGGTCGCGGGTGGCGGAGGCGTGGGGATGCGTGGGTGGAGGAGCCAATGCTGGTGGTGGTGCTATCGGGGCTCCTGCGCTTGGCCTTGGCCTTGGTCCACCTCCGTGAAGTGCCGGCTCCAGCGGGTCCAGTCCCACACCAACGCCGGTGCCACGGGGAGGAGGTCAGTGGTGGCATGTCAGAAGGAGGAGGAGGCTGGCGCCACGGCGGGCGGGCACGTCTTGTGGCGGAGGGGGGCGGGGCAGCAGAGACGGGAGCGGCGAGTGCTGCCGTGTGGCGACGCATGGGGGCATGGGGCGGAGACGGAGGAGAGGAGGTGGAAGGGAGGCCGGCGGCGAGTGGGTTGGGAGAGGAGAGGAGGTTGGGGATCTGGATCGGGCTGCTTGGTTTTTTTTGAGACAGACGGGGGGTGGGTGGTGTGGGACGGTTGGTGGGGTGGGAGTGTGGATCGGCCGGGGGTGGACACGCTTAGTAGTAGCGTGGGGGTCTTACCTGCGCTACTACTACTTATTTAGTAGTAGCGCCGGTTTTATACCCCTCGCTACTACTATGGCCTATCCTGGGGGCATTGTTGTAGACCATTTAATAGCAGCGCGGGTTTATACCCCTCGCTACTACTATCAACTTAGTAGTAGCGCGGTTTTTATACCCCTCGCTACTACTATTTAGCAGTAGCGCCCATTTTTAAACCGTGCTACTGATAAACTTCTATGTATAAGGTTTTCCCTAGTAGTGTTCTGATGGTGTCCCGGCTAGGGGGGCTCTCACCATGTCGTCCTTAGGGTTGGTGGGCCGGGCAAAGGATCCCCTAGTCGGTTATGGAGCGGGCCACATCCGGCGGTCCGTGACGTATAAACGGAAGGCTCCAAGAGACTTGCCGTGTATTCCAGGATGTTGGATTCATTGAAAACTAAGTCTTTTTGTACATAGCCGACTAGGATGTTGTAACTCTAAGACCCACCCCCTGCATATCTATATAAACCGAGGGGTTGGACTCGTACAAGACACATTACAATCTTGGGATAGAAACCTACACTTTGTACTTACTCCAACACAATAAACACAAGCATGACGTAGTCTATTATCTCCTCGGAGAATCCGAACCTGGATAAAACCTTGTGTCCCTGTTACCATCATGCCTAGACACTTAGCTCGGGATCCCTACCTCAAGATTTTCCAGATTTACCTCCATCATTGGTGGCCCACTGCTACTCCCGTAGGAGTTGTTGGATTCCCCAAAGAGGAGGGTGATGTAGTAAGGTAACAAATAGTATTTCCTTTAGTTAAGAACCAAGGTTTATCGAACCAGTATGAGGCGCCATACTAACAATGTTAACAACACCTGCACAGGAACAAATAAAATTGCTTGCAACCAACAAAGGCAAGAGGGGTTTCAATCCCCTTGTTCTTGTTAGCTACAAGATTAATAGCAACATTAGATAGATAGTGATATGCAAAACGACAAAAGTAAATAAAATAAAAGCAAGTGGAGATTGTAATTGTTTATGATTTTTGTATTTAATGGAGGAAAGACCCAGGGGGCATATGTTCACTAGTGGCATCTGTCTCAAAAGCATAATAACGGTGGGTAAACAAATTACTGTAGGGAAATTGACAGAATAGTGGATAGTTATAATTGTGATAGTTCATGGCATAGTCATTACAGATGCATTCCGTCTGTGAAAAGTAGACCATTAATCCAACTGCATCTACTATACTATTACTCCATCCCAAGACCACTATCCAACATGCATATCAAAGTATTAAATTCATGATAAACAAAGTAACGCTTTAAACAAGATGACATAATATAGACAAAGTAAGATCAATCAATATGACCAAACCTCGTCGTTTTATCCTTAGTAGCAACAATACAATGCGTGCCCTTGCCCTTATTTTCACTGGGCATGATCACCGCAAGATTGAACCTACCACAAAACACCTCTCCCAGTAAAGATAAATTAAACTAATTGGCCAAAGAAGACAGATCGATCGGGGAGAAATACAAAACTATAAAATTATGCATCAAAAGGAACTTCTAGAGATTGATAATAATTCAATGAATAATCTGATCCCAACAAACACACCACAAAAGTCATATCAGATGGATCTTAGCGAAGATCATTGTATTGAAGATCAAGGGGGAGAGGGAGGGAGAGAGAGAGAGATAGATAGATGGATAGAGTGAGAGAGAGAGAGAAAGAGAGAGAGAGAGATCTAGATACTACTATAGACCCATTTGTTGGGAACGTTGCATGGAAAAAAAATTCTACGCACACGCGAGATCTATCCATGGAGATGCATAGCAACGAGAGGGGAGAGTGTGTCTACGTACCCTCGTAGACCAAGCAGAAGCGTTTATTAACGCGGTTGATGTAGTCGAACACTGTCGGCATTCTGGGAACCAGGGTACCCAGACTTGCCTGCCTGCGACCCATAGCGTGGCTCCATCGACGGCCCGGTACGGCCCATCTTCAGCACCAGCAAGACAAGACCCTTGCGAGGCGGACGACACCAAGACCTCCGGAGGGAGCGGCCTCCCCAGGTTGGCTCCTGAGGAGCGGAGATTTCTATGCAGGCGCCCACCTCATGAGGTTGAGGTGACGCCAGCCATGAGGACCAAGGCCAGGCAGGCACCAGCGGGCGCAGAGCGGCAGATTTCCTCTTTGGTGCTAAGGAGGCAAGTGCAGGCGCGGGGTTTCGATGAATCTGCCAAAGGTTTCCATTCCCGTGCAATAAGACCAAGATCGCCAGGACGGCAGGACAAATGTCATCACCGAGCCCACCGCGGCGTCACGACCAGAAGCTTTGCAGGCGAAGACCACCTTTCGTCAGGATAGGATGTACTTCTTGTCCCCCTTCAAAATTGGCCACCATGGGATCCCTTCCCGCCTTCCTTAGGAGGAAGAGGACCAAGGCCACTCTAAATATAGCTTAGCCACCACCATAGGAAAGGATCCGATCCGAGAGAGACCTCACTAGCTCACACCCACACAAGAACAGACCTCCTGAGATTGTTCTTCCCTTGTACTCGTTCATCCCCAGGCCCTCACGAGGCTAATCCACCACAAAGCAGGAGTAGGGTCTTACACCGCAAGGTGGCCCGAACCTGGGTAAACTTTCGTATCTCTTTCCTTTCTTGTTCATCGAGCTAGGCCGAGGGGTTGACGAACTGGCCGGCTGGCTAGGTTGAGTTCTTCGCACACGCCCCAGAGTTTGAACCTTTTTTGGGTCTGTGGAGCCCTGAATCCGACATTTGGCGCGCCAGGTAGGGGTGTGTCGAAGCCTCTCTTCCACCGTTCGCTCCACCACCGTTCCGTCGTTCCTATGGCTGGCGCTCGCCGTGTCTGTACCGAGCATCGGGCTGCTCGCGTCGCTCAGGCGGCACCTGTGGGCAATGGCCACCTCGCCGCTCTGCCTCCCCGGTGGCGAACGCCGCCACGAAACCCGCTACTGCGGCAGCGAGACTCGTTCTGCCGCCGTTAAATGCGTCGCGGCAACCACACCGTGACTCCATCTCCGACGCCGCTCTGCCTCCCCGGTGGTAAACTATTGTGTCCCATTTCGTTCCTGTTCAATGAGCTAGGCTGTGAGATTGGCAAGTAGGCAGACTGGGGAGGTTGAGTTCTTCGCACGCACCCTAGAGTTCAAATGTATCCAGGGTCTGCAGAGCCCAAAATCCGATAGGCGCGGCGGCTCGTAGCTGTCGTCATTGCTCGAACCATGCCCGGAGGAGGCGTTGTTGTTGTCGGAAGAATCGTGGACAAGGCCAAGGGCAAGTTCATCCCCGGTGACTTCGCTGCTTTGCCGGCCCGCCAGGGAGACGCAGCCTTGACCTCCTCCCTGGGGGCATCACTCCAGGCAACGACCGTCCTCTCCAAAGACCTTGAAGAAGAATGTCGATGCCCCATCGTACTCGAAGTGGATGGCGTGACCTCCCTCCGGGCGGCAGGCGCGGGCGACCGCGCTCCATCCTCTAGTCGTGAAGACATCGCTAGAGCCAACGACCTCGACTTCCGCTTCTGAAGCCTGGCTACAACAACCATCATGCTGCAGCCAGAGCTCGACGGGCCCCCTCGGCTGTATCTCCCTCGCCAGGGACCGCGAGAGCCGGATCCATGTGCGCGGTGGTGATGTCTACTACGCAACTTTATTCTTGTAGACACGTGTTGGGCCTCCAAGCGCATAATTTTGTAGGATAGTAGCAATTTTCCCTCAAGTGGATGACCTAAGGTTTATCAATCCGTGAGAGGTGTAGGAAGAAGATGGTCTGTCTCAAATGGCCCTGCAACCAAATACAAGAAATCTCTTGTGTCCCCAACACACCCAATACAATGGAAAATTGTATAGGTGCACTAGTTCAGCGAAGAGATGGTGATACAAGTGCAATATGGATGGTAGAAGTATATTTTTATAACCTGAATAGATAAAAACAGCAAGGTAGCCAATAGTAAACAGGCACAAAAACGGTATTGCAATGCTTGAAAATGGGGCCCAGGGTCCGTACTTTTGCTAGTGCAACCTCTCAACAATGCTAATATAATTGGATCATATAACCACCCCTCAAAGTGCAACGAAGAATCACTCCAAAGTTCCCATCTAGCGGAGAACATAAGACGGAATTGTTTGTAGGGTACGAAACCACCTCCAAGCTATTCTTTCCGATCAATCTATCCTAGAGTTCGTACTAAAATAACACGAAGCTATTCTTTTCGATCGATATAACCAAGAGTTCGTACTAACATAACACCAAAGCAAATTTAGATTCATAATATTCAATCCAGCACAAAGAACGTCAAAGAGTGGCCCAAGATTTCTACCGAAGAAACAAAGACAAGAACATGCATCAACCCCTATGCATAGATTACCCCAATGTCACCTCGAAATCCATGATTGAGTGCCAAAACATATATCAAGTGAATCAATACGATACCCCATTGTCACCACGAGTATTCAATTGCAAGACATATATCAAGTGTTCTCAAATCCATTAAAGTATTCAATCTGATAACAACAAAATCTCAAAGGGAAAAACTCAATTCATCACAACAAGATAAAGAGGGGAAAACACCATATGGTCCGGCTATATTAACAAAGCCCGTGATACATCAAGATCGTGACATCTCAAGAACACGAGAGATAGACTAAACACATAGCTACTGGTACAAACCCTCAGCCCCGAAGGGTGGACTACTCCCTCCTCATCGTGGTGGCCCCCGGGATGATGAAGATGGCCACTTGAGATGATTCCCCCCTCCGGCAGGGTGCTGGAAAGGGTCTAGATTGGTTTTTGTTGGCTACAGAGCCTTGCAGCAGCGAAACTTCTGATCTAGGTTAACCCCGAGGGTTTTTGGAATATTTGTGAATTTATAGGGTAAAGAGGGGGTGCGGGAGGCCACCGAGGTGGGCACAACCCACTGGCGCGCCTGGGCCCCAGCGCTCCCTCGGTGGGTTGTGCCTCTCGTGGCACCCCAGTGTGCTGCTCTGGCCCATTGGTGGTCTTCTGGTCCATAAAAATCCATAAAAAGTTTCACGGTGTTTGGACTCTGTTTGATATTGATTTCCTGCGATGTAAAAAACATGCAAAAAACAACAACTGATACTTGGCACTTTGTCAATAGGTTAGTCCAAAAAAATGATATAAAATGACTATAAAATGATTATAAAGCATCCAAGAATGATAATATAACAGCAAGGAACAATAAAAAATTATAGATACGTTGGAGGCGTATCAGCATCCCCAAGCTTAATTCCTACTCGTCCTCGAGTAGTTAAATGATAAAAACAGATTTTTTGATGTGGAATGCTGCGTAACATGTCATCTCATATTATTTTCTTTATAGCATGGACATTTGGAATTTTATATGTTTCAAAATAGTAGTCTAGTTTTGACATGAGACTTAAATACTCAAGCATATCAACAAGAAACCATGTCTTTCAAAATATCAGCGCTAAAATAAGTTATCCCTAGCCCATCATGCTCAATCATTGATCCATTCATGAAATACACTCGCATATTAGCTACACCCAATGCTCAAGTACGATCATAGTGCCTCCTAGTTGGTTCTTTGTAAGATAAGATGGAGACTCAAATTAAAAATAAAAATTGCATAAAGTAAAAGAAAGGCCCTTCGCAGAGGGAAGTAGGGATTTGTAGTGGTGCCAGAGCTCAAAGCGAAAATTGAGAGATAATTTTTTTGAGAGGCATACTTTTCCCACCAACGAAAACGACTTAGAGCTCCCAACACTTTCCATGCTAGATATATCATAGGCGGTTCCCAAACAGAAAATAAAGTTATTCCTTTTTCAACCATACTTTCATTTTCCATGGCTAACCGTATCCATGGGCGCCCTCCATACCAACACTTTCCAAGGAATTTATTATTTGACAACATAAAGTAAATTCATTTTTCATTTCGGGACTGGGCATCCCTAATACCTTTGCCTTAATCTCGTGCAATGACAAGTGAATAAACACTCATCGTGAGAATAACACATCTAGCATGGAAAATGTTGGCCACCCCTCACCGCCTTGCGAGCGGTACGAGCACACAAAAGAAAAATTTATTTTGAAAATTAGAGATGGCACATAAAAATTTGCTTAGAACGGCAAACGAATACCGCATATAGGCAGGTATAGTGGACTCATGTGGCAAAACTGGTTTAAAGGATTTTGGATGCACAAGTAGTGATCATACTTAGTGCAAAATGAAGGCTAGCAAAAGATTGGGAAGCGACCAACCAAGAAACGAATAATCTCATAAGCGAGCATTGAGCATAATTAACACCTAATAATGCACCACAAGTAGGATGTAATTTCATTGCATAACTATTGACTTTCGTGCTTGCATAGGGAATCACAAACCTTAACACCAATATTCTTACTAAAGCATAATTTCTCATCAACATGACTCACATATCACATCATCATATCTCAAAACTATTACAAGGAATCAAGTTTATTTTGTCCAATGATCTTCATGAAAGTTTTTATCATATCCTTCTTGGATACCTATCACTTTGGGACTAATTTTCATGTGTTGCTTTTGATAAGTTCAAACAAATATAAGTGAAGATCATGAGCATAATATTTATTTCTCTCAAATTAATTTAAGTGAAGCAAGAGAGAATTTCTTCAAAAATACTAAAGCACACCATGCTAAAAAATATATATGTGAAGCACTAGAGCAATTGCATAGAAAAGAGCTTCGTTGACGGGATGTGAATACCGCTTACTTAGCCTCCCTGGCAACTATTTGAGGACTCTACTTTATTTAAAAAAATTCACATCTAAGTACTTTATTAAAACAGCAAGCAAAACAAAATAAAATGACAATCCAAGGATAACACACATCATGTGAAGAAGCAAAAAACTTAGGCTCAACCGATACTAACCGATAATTGTTGAAGAAAAAAGGTGGGATGCCTGCCGGGGCATCCCCAAGCTTAGATGCTTGAGACTTCTTGAAATATTATCTTGGGATGACTTGGGCATACCCAAGGTTGAGCTTTTGTGTCTCCTTAATTCTTCTCATATCACGGTTTTCCTAAATCCAAAAGCTTCATCCACACAAAACTCAACAAGAACTCGTGAGATAAGTTAGTATAAACCAATGCAAAAACCTTATCATTCTCTACTGTAGCAAATCACTAAAATTATTATTCAACATTGCATGCTAAAAGCCTCTGCATATTTAATACTCCTATCATCAAATAGGATTATTAAGCAAGCAAACATATGCGAACAATGCAAACTTAGCAGCAATCTGCCAAAACTGTATAGCCTGTAAAGAATGCAAGAGTATCAATACTTCCCTAACTCCAAAGATTATTAAAATCTACCACACTATAGAAAATTTATCAGAGCTTATCTTGCAAAAATTTTCCACATTTTATCACATTCTGACTTTTCTAGGGAATTTTTGCAACATCAATAAACTTTCTGTTTTGAAACACCAACATGTAGACTTGCAAAATAAGCGTGGCAAAGGCTATACTTGATATTTTTATTGAAAATAAAGATGCAAAACATTATTCTAAATAACATCAAGCAAACCCTAACAAAATAAATTGACGCTCCAAGCAAAACACATATCATGTGATGAATGAAAACATAGCTCCAAGTGAGGTTACCGATAATGTTGGAGACGAAAGAGGGGATGCCTTCCGGGGCATGCCCAAGCTTAGTTGCTTGGATATTCCTTGAATATTACCTTGGGGGTGCCTTGGGCATCTCCGAGCTTAGGGTATTTCACTCCTTATTCTCCTCATATAGACATCTCAACCAAAAATTGAAAACTTCAATCACACCAAACTTAACGGAACTTCGTGAGATAGGTTAGTATGATAAAGAGCAAACCATTTCACTTTGGTACTGTCAAAGACAAGATTCTTAATTGTTTCCACACAATTCCTACTGTAGCATATCATTTCCATAATTTACATTGAGCAATATAAGCCATAGAAACTAGGAAACAAGCAAACTATGCATTGAAAACAGAATCTGTCAAAAATAGAACAGTCCATAATGATCTGGATAACTACCATACTTCTGCTACTCCAAAAATTATGAAAAAGTTAGTACCACGTGATAAATTTGTATATTAAACTTCTGCAAAAATAACCAACTTAAAAGCACTCTTCTGTTAAAAATGAGAATTATTTTCGTGAGGGCAAAAGTTTCTGTTTTCCTGCAAGATCAAATCAACTATCACCCAACATGATCCCAAAGGCTTTACTTGGCACTTTATTGAAACAAAAGCAATAAAACATGTTCAATACAGTAGCATAATCATATGAACACACAAAACCCGTAGGTAAAAGTGTTGGGTTGTCTCCCAACAAGCGCTTTTCTTTAATGCCTTTTAGCTAGGCATGATGAGTTTAAGATGCTCCCATAAAAGATAAGGATTGAAACATAATAAGAGCATAGTGAAGCACATGGCAAGCACATTTAAGTCTAGCCCACTTCCTATGCATAGGGACTTTGTGAGCAAACAATTTATAGGAGCAAGAATCAACCAGCTGTAACATCCCAAATTTTCAATTTGGAATGTTATACATAGGTCATTCATGCATATCATATTTTATTGCATTTCGTTTCGCGATCCTCGAAATTCTAAGCAACTCAAGGACCCTCGGAGAGAGTTGGGGATTTCACGATTTTCATATTTGAATTTTATCAAATATTGAAACAAGGATCACTTTGGTTTTAATTTATTTTTCTCTCCAAAAAATATTTCATATTAAAATATAGGATAGGAGATAATATGACTTCTCCAAAATAAATGAAATATTGGAGGAAAATATGAAAATCAGTTATTTGATTTTATTCGGATTTTTTTGCTATTTTATTTGAATTAAGAAAAATACGCGTTTTCCAAAATTGCATTTTAGGCCCAAATAAATGTCCACCTTGTCCGATAGATTTTTAGAGGACGGGGAAAATTTATTTCGGGATTTTTGGAGTCCGTTTAGTATTTCTTTTCCTCGTTTTTCTGCGCGGAATAATTTTAAAAAAAGTCAAACCGACCTACGGGCCGTATCCGGCCCGGACTCCTCCAGCCGGGGCAGGCTTTATAAGCCGGCCGCCGTGAGGCCCCAGCCCACCAAGTCGCCCGCGCCGACGAACCCTAGCGTGCCGCTGCTAGCGCCGCCATTCTTCGCCGTCGCTCATTGTCGCGTCCGTCGCCGCCGTCATTGTCGCCGCCGCGCCGCGTCACCGCCGCCGCGTCCGGATCTCGCCGTTGACCGGTCGTTTTTTTTTCACGGTTAACCCCGATATTTTTTTATTTTTTGGTTTATTTCTTTAGATCGGTTTTTCCGTCGGTCTATTTATTTTGCGGACGTTCGTCCGTCCGTTTGTTTAAATGAACGCCATTCACCTGTTAGTCATAGACAGCAAACGTTCGTTCGTTAGCCTGTTCGTCAGTTTTTCTTTTTCCAGGGTTTTTCGTGATTATTTTCGATCGCGATTTCTAACCCGATTTTCGTTTTAGTTTATATTTTCGCTTGTTTATCGGAATCAGGCGATTCAAGCACCTAGATCTTCGTCTCAAAACCCTCTTTCAGTTTAACTAACTTGAACAAGATTTTGGTACTGTAAAATTTGAGTTTAGTCTAGATTAGTAAACGGATCTTGTTTCTTTCGCAATTTGAGTTTCGTTGCTCCGTTTGATTTGATTCTTTTTGCAAACCAGAGTTCTTAAGTTGAACTTTCTGGTTAGATCTTCTTATTTGAGTTTTACTCGTGCATATTTTCTTGATTGCTTATGTATGCTATTGTTTGTTTGCGATAGAATTCCCGGAGTGCGAAGCGTGCTACTAGGAGTCCCTAGGTTTTGCGGATCGTCAGCAAGGCAAGTAACACATTGTTCATACTCCTCTCATACCTAGTTTTTTTATGCATTAGTTACAATCCTCACACATTGCATGAGTAGGATTTCTTAACTTGTGGGTTTGGGAAGTAGTTGATGAGGTAGAACCTATTACCTGTTTTATTATCAAACCCTGGGAGTTACTTCTACGTTATGCTTATTACCATGCTATGCTCGTAGACGTGGATTGGGTTTGAGTGTATCCATGACAGATGTGAGTTGTTAATTAATGGTTCAACTTAAGGTGGCAACTTTAATACACATCTGGGTGGATTGCTTGTTTGGGCACTGGAGAATCCGTGTTGTCCTAGGATATCTCGGAGTACCCGTGTGATTATCCTACGGTCCGCCACCTGTGCTCAAAGGGATCATAAGATTATTCATGCTAGAAACTTACGTGTGCAGCCACAAGCCATTATGGGCTTTGGCATAGTTGAGTATGTTGTGTGACCTCTTTCGGTGGTGGGCTAGCAGATGTAGAGGGAAAGTAGGTGTAACTGTCCACCCAGAGTAAAGAGTTAATGCTTCTGAAAGACTGTGTCTGGGTCATCCGTTTCTCAAACACCATGTAGTGCGAGAAATCCAACGGAGGAGATCGAGTCTTGTGGGGCAAAGTGCGCAAACCTCTGCAGAGTGTACAAACTAAACATGGTTAGCCGTGTCCCCGGTTATGGACATCTTGAGTACCTAGTACTTGGATTATCCTATTGTATCTTATCACTCTAAATTAATTTGTTGGGTTGATAATTACCTTTAATTGGGATTGAGTTGGAGGAACCTTCTCAATGATGTTTCAATTACCATGATAGTTAAATAAAATTTATTCCTTTATTGTAGGGAAAAATTGGCTTTTCACAAAATCATATAACCATAGAGCCTCCACCAGCCTTATATGCATGTAGTGATAGTATTTATCTGTTCATTGCTCTACTGTGTTATATTGCCTGCATATTCCATGTGCTGACCCGTTTTCGGGCTGCAACGTATTATGTTTTAGACTTTTCAGACGACGAGTAAAGGTGCGATAGGTCATTGTCATGCACTCAGCTATGCCGTTGGAGTTGATGGACTCACTTTATCTTCCAAGCCTTCCGCTGTTATCATGTTATATGGCCTTAAGCCATATTTATTGTAATAAGTTCTCTTTTGAGACATTCGATGTAATAAGTGTGTGATTGCTACTCTGTTATAAATCCTTCGATTATTGTGTGTGTCAGCATTATCCAAGGATGACACTGAAGCACAGAGACTTGACCGTTTGAGGTCGGGTCGCTGCAAGATGGTATCAGAGCACACGCTGGATGTAGGACACGACCACTAAGAAAAGCCATAGGTCACTCTTCTCTACTCATTTCTGACACCTCTCCACTTTCTATTCTTTAGGATGGCGGATTCGAGGAACAAGTTTGCACAACCGGATGAAGACACCCCCTTTGGATGACACCTGAAGGAAGTCACTAGATACCTGAACATTGGAATACCAAGCTTCACCGGGACCTACAACGCCACTTTACCAGAAGAGGAGCACTGAATGATTCAAGTTCAAGTTCTAGGAAGGACATTCACGCCAGTCACGGAGCCCATAGAGTTTTCTTTTGATGCGCCAACCTGGAATCTAGCCAAGAGCATGGCAGCCCACATCATCATGGGACGCATTGGAGAAGTTTACCACAAGGATCTCAAGGATACTATCTACCAGATTTGTGGGCGCCGAGATGAGCAATGGGAGATGATCAGTACCAGGAAGGATAGATCCATTGCAGCTTTCATCTAGGAGTTAAATCAACACATTCGTCGCTAGGAGAACCAGATGTGCGCAAGCATGATAGATTTGAAGAAGGCGATGACAAGGATCACCGAGCTTGAAGAGGAACTCAAGTCTACACGCAAAGATTATGAGGAGGAAATCATCATACTGGTGGAGAAGAATGACGACCTGAAAAAGAAGCTAGGAGTATTCATGGGAGATCGCGCGCTAGGAGGAGAAGACAACGAACCCAAGGAGATTCGTTCCGAAGACTACATCATCATCGACGACACCGACTCCAACCCTGACGATAGTGATGATGATTATAAATACGAAGCTGGAGCGGACATCATGGAGTCTTCCACCAATCAATATTTCTAGTAGACCACCATATGATCAGTAGTATTTCCCCCATGTAAATAGTATAGTCCGAGCACTATAGTGATAGTTAGATCTATTGTATGCCCTTGCTTGATTGATTGAGTGATATGATTGTGTTTGTATCATGTGCATATGGGTAGTGTTTTCTCACTAGACCTAATTTCTATTCTACTCTCTTCCCTCTAAACCCATCAGATGCCTTCAAGACGTGACACCGGATTTGTCTTCCCACCGGAGATCACCCAGTTGATCCAACAACAGAATGCCTTGATGCAGATATTAGTTCAGAACCAAGGCAACAACAACAACAACAACAACAACAACAACAACAACAACAACAACAACAACAACAACCCTCTTCGAGTTGAAAACCTAGCCCGTTTTCTAAGGTTATAGCCGCCAGTGTTTTCCAGTAGCACCGAGCCAATAGTTGCGGATGACTGGCTACACAGGATAGGAAGGAGTTGACCACCGCAGGTTACATGGATGTAGAGAAAGTGCATTTTGCCGCACATCAGTTGGATGGACCAGCAGCCTCATGGTGGGAGAATTACACAACCACTTTTCCCATATCCAATGTCACTTGGGATCAATTTCAACAAGCATTCCGCACATCCCATGTCTCAACTGGAGCTATGAGCATGAAGAAGCGTGAGTTTCGCAACTTACGCCAGGGAAATTGTACTGTGGCTCAGTACGTAGATGAGTTTAATAAGCTATCTTGTTATGCCCCTAATGATGTGGCCACAGATGCCGCAAAGCAGGAGAAGTTTATGGAAGGGATGAATGATGAGATGAGCATGCAGTTGATGGTGGCAACATTCAACAACTACTAGGAGTTGGTAGACAAGGCTCTTATGATTGAAGGGAAGCAGCAGCAGATTGAGAGCCGCAGGAGGAACTATGGACAAGGAAACCCACAATGGAGGGAGTTATCACAACCACCATGGCCCCAAGAATGGAAACGAGAACGGAGCAGGCAACAATCAGAACCGCTCTAACCCAGCCACAGCCGCCAAGAAGGACTTAAGTCACATTACTTGTTTCAAGTGCGGGAAGACTGGACACTATGCCACTGAGTGCCCTGAAACAAAGAATGGAAATGGCAATGGAAGCGCTGGGAAGAAACCCAACCCTTTCAATAGGGGACAAATGAACCACGTGAACATGGAGGAAGTTGAGGAGCAGCCTGATGCAGTTATCGATAAGTTTTTGGTTAAGTCTTTTACTGCAATCGTTCTTTTTTATACTGGTGCATCGCATTCATACATATCAAGGGGATTCGTGGATAAGTATAAGTTGCCCACCAAGGTACTTAGGACACATATGTTAGTAAGTTCGCCAGGAGTGGAATATATGGCAAGTCAAGGATGTTTTCATCTGCCATTGACCATTGGAAGCCATGTTTTCCCCTCAGATCTGATAATTTTGGTATCGCAAGGATTGGATGTCATACTAGGAATGGATTGGCTATCGATGTATGGGGGAAACATCGATTGCGTGAGTAAGTCAAGTTTACTCACCACCCCGGAGGGAAAAAGGATCAAGTATGTATCCAGGCATGCGCCAATGAGGACCCAAGTAAATTCTCTCACGGGAGTTGTTCAGGAGGAAGTGCCGGTAGTGAAGGATTACTCGGATGTATTTCTGGAGGAGTTACCAGGCATGCCACCAGATGGAGATATCGAGTTTTTGATAGAGCTATTGCCAGGCACCGGACCAATATCTAAGAGACCATACCGGATGCCCGCCAACGATCTGGAGGAGATTAAGAAGCATATTAAGGAGTTATTGGAGAAAGGTTACATTCGAAGAAGTTCATCACCATGGGGAGCCCGAGTTCTCTTGGTTGAGAGGAAGGATGGATCGTTAAGGATGGTTGTTGATTATCGTGCGTTGAATGAAGTAACAATCAACAATAAGTACCCAATGTCGATGATCAATGATTTGTTTGACCAGCTGCAAGGAGCAAAGGTGTTTTCGAAGAATGATCTGCGATCAGGATATCACCATCTGAAGATTAGGGAAAAGGATATACCTAAGACAGCCTTCACCACAAGGTACGGGTTATACGAGTATACGGTTATGTCCTTTGGACTAACTAACGCCCCCGCCTATTTCATGAGTATGATGAACAAGGTGTTCATGGAGTTCTTGGATAAGTTTGTTGTGGTGTTCATTGATGATATTTTGGTATACTCGAAGAATGAAGAGGAACACAAGTAGCATTTGCGTTTAGTTCTCGGGAAGCTTAGAGAACATAGTTATATGCAAAGTTCAGCAAATGTGAGTTTTGGTTGAAGAAAGTTGGATTTCTTGGACATGTTATATCAGGAGAAGGTATAGCAGTGGATCCCACCAAAGTTCAGTCAGTCACTGAGTGGTTGGCCCCCACCTCAGTCGGAGAGATTCGCAGTTTTCTTAGACTCACTGGATACTATCGGAGATTCATTGAGAATTTTTCTAAAATTGCGAAGCCTATGACGGCATTGTTGAAGAAGGACACTAAGTTCCATTGGACTGATGAATGTGAAGCAAGTTTCCAGGAGTTGAAGAAACGTTTGACTACAGCCCTAGTGCTGATTCTGCCGGATATACGCAAGGATTTCCAAGTGTATTGCGACGCCCCTTGCTTAGGACTTGGAGGAGTACTTATGCAAGACGGGAGAGTTGTTTCGTACTCCTCACGACAACTGAAACCGCACGAGTTGAGTTATGCCACGCATGATTTGGAGTTAGCAGCTGTGGTGCATGCGCTCAAGACCTGGAGACATTTTCTTATTGGGAACCGTTGCAATGTGTACATGGATCACAAGAGTTTGAAGTATATCTTTACTCAGAAGGAGTTGAACCTCAGGCAGAGGAGATGGTTGGAGCTCATAAAGGATTATGACATGAAGCTGCATTATCATCCAGGAAAGGCCAATGTCGTAGTAGACGCTTTGAGCGGAAAGAGTTATGTCAATACCCTCGTAAGCGGAGGAATGCCAAAGGAGTTGGTAGAAGATCTCAGGGAGCTATGTTTGGAGATAGTCCCTAGAGGATTTGTTGCAGCAATGGAAGTTCAGTCTACATTGTTGGGAAAGATTCGAGAAGCTCAGAAGGATGACAAGGAGATTGCTAAGATAAAGGAGAAGATGAGTGAAGGGAAAGCCAAAGGTTTTCGTGAGGATGAGCACGACACCTTATGTTTTGAGGACCGCATTTATGTGCCCAATAATGCAGAGATCAGGAAGTTGATACTACAGGAAGCCCATGACTCGCCATACTCGACACACCCCGGAAACACCAAGATGTATTTGGATTTGAAGGAGCGTTTCTGGTGGAATGGTATGAAGAAGGATATTGCCGAGTATGTAGCCGTATGTGATTTATGTCAGAGAGTGAAGGCAGAACATCAGAAGCCAGCAGGACTACTGCAGCCTATGCCAATACCCGAATGGAAGTGGGATAAGCTTGGCATGGATTTTATCACTGGTTTGCCCAGGACCCGATCGGGATATGATTCTATCTGGGTAGTAGTGGATCGCTTGACCAAAGTATCCCACTTTATCCCAGTGAAAACCACCTATACAAGTGCAAAGTTGGCCAAGATATACATGACCAGGATCGTATGTCTGCATCGAGTTCCGAGGACCATCATATCAGATAGAGGAACACAGTTTACCTCAAAGTTTTGGCACCAGTTGCACCAGACTTTGGGAACTAGGTTGGAGTTCAGTACAACTTTTCACCCACAGACAGATGGACAGACAGAGAGAGTCAATCAGATTCTGGAGGACATGTTGAGAACTTGTGCGCTAGATTACGGATCTAGTTGGGATGAAAACTTGCCCTACGCGGAGTTCTCTTACAATAACAGCTACCAGTCCAGTTTGAAGATGGCATCGTTTGAAGCCTTGTATGGAAGAAGATGCCGAACACCGTTGATGTGGGATGAAGTTGGAGACCGCCAGTTGTTTGGACCAGATTTGATTAAGGAATCTGAAGAGAAGGTTAAGCTGATTCGGGATAGACTGAAGGTAACTCAGTCCCGACAGAAGAGTTATGCAGATTCGAAATGCAAGGAGGTAGTCTATGAAATCGGAGACAGAGCGTATCTGCGAGTGTCACCTCTTCGAGGAGTTAAATGTTTTGGAGTTAAGGGAAATTAGCCCCGAGATTTGAGGGACCGTACCGTGTTTCGAAACGTATGGGAGAGGTTGCCTACAAGTTGGAGTTACTCGATGGACTGTCAGGAGTACATCATGTGTTTCACGTTTCCCAGTTGAAGAAGTGCCATGCAGAGATGGCTGATATTCCTTTGAGAGATACAATGCCCCTGGAAGCAATTCAGTTGGATAGTGACTTGACATATGAGGAGAAGCCTGTCAAGATTCTAGAGTTTGCCAGCCGGGTTACCCGCAACAAGGTTATCAAGTTTTGCAAAGTTCAGTGGAGCCACCATACCGAGGATGAAGCCACCTGGGAATGAGAGGATGATCTACGCAAATACCACCCACACCTATTTTCTAGCCAACCCGAATCTCGAGGGCGAGATTCTTCTTAAGAGGGGTAGGTTTGTAACATCCCAAATCTTCAATTGAAATGTTATACATAGGTCATTCATGCATATCATATTTTATTGCATTTCATTTCGCGATCCTCGAAATTCTAAGCAACTCAAGGACCCTCGGAGAGAATTGGGGATTTCACGATTTTCATATTTGAATTTTATCAAATATTGAAACAAGGATCACTTTGGTTTTAATTTATTTTTCTCTCTAAAAAATATTTCATATTAAAATATAGGAGAGGAGATAATATGACTTCTCCAAAATAAATGAAATATTGGAGGAAAAATATTAAAATCAATTATTCGATTTTATTCGGATTTTTTTGCTATTTTATTTGAATTAGGAAAATACGCATTTTTCAAGATTGCATTTTTAGGCCCAATAAATGTTCACCTTGTCCGGTAGATTTTTAGAGGACAGGGAAAATTTATTTCAGGATTTTGGGAGTCCGTTTAGTTTTCCTTTTCCTCGTTTTTCTGCGCGGAATATTTTTTAAAAAAAAGTCAAACCGACCTATGGGCCGTATCCGGCCCGGACTCCTCCAGCCGGAGCAGGCTTTATAAGCCGGCCGCCCCGAGGCCCCAGCCTACCAAGCCGCCCGCACCGCCGAACCCTAGCGCCGCCCGCTTAGCGCCGCCCTTTCTTCTTCTTCTGCCACAGCTGCCGCCGTCGCCACCGCCCGCCTCGCCGCCACCCGCCGCCGCCTCCATGCGCCGCCCGCCGTCACTGGAGCCGCCGCCGCCGCGTCGGATCTCCCCATTGACCTGCCGTTGACCGGTCCGTTTTTTTTCTCGGTTAACCCCGTTTTTTTATTTTCCGGTTTATTTCTTTAGATCGGTTTTTCCGTCGGTTTATTTATTTGCAGACGTTCGTCCGTTCGTTCGTTTAAACGAACGCCGTTCACCCGTTAGTCACAGACAGCGAACGCTCGTTCGTTAGCCTGTTCGTCAGTTCTTCTTTTTCCAGGGTTTTTCGCGATTATTTTTTATCGCGATTTCTGACCCGATTTTTGTTTTAGTTTATCTTTTCGCTCGTTTATCGGAATCAGGCGATTCAAGCGCCTAGATCTTCGTCTCGAAACCCTCTTTCTGTTTAACCAACTTGAACAAGATTTTAGTACTGTAAAATTTGAGTTTAGTCTAGATTAGTAAACGGATCTTGTTTCTTTCGCAGTTTGAGTTTCGTTGCTCCGTTTGATTTGATTCTTTTTGCAAACCAGAGTTCTTAAGTTGAACTTTCTGGTTAGATCTTCTTATTTGAGTTTTACTCGTGCATATTTGCTTGATTGCTTATGTATGCTATTGTTTGTTTGCGATAGAATTCCCGGAGTGCGAAGCGTGCTACTACTAGTCCCTAGGTTTTGCGGATCGTCAGCAAGGCAAGTAACACATTGATCATAGTCCTCTCATACCCAGTTTTTTATGCATTAGTTACAATCCTCAAACATTGCATGAGTAGGATCTCTTAACTTGTGGGTTTGGGAAGTAGTTGATGAGGTAGAACCTATTACCTGTTTTATTATCAAACCCTGGGAGTTACTTCTACGTTATGCTTATTGCCATGCTATGCTCGTAGACGTGGATTGGGTTTGAGTGTATCCATGACAGATGTGAGTTGTTAATTAATGGTTCAACTTAAGGTGGCAACTTTAATACACATCTGGGTGGATTTCTTGTTTGGGCACCTGGAGAATCCAGTGTTGTCCTAGGATATCTCGGAGTACCCGTGTGATTATCCTACGGTCCGCCACCCAGGCTCAAAGGGATCATAAGATTATTCATGCTAGAAACTTCTGTGTGCAGCCACAAGCCATTATGGGCTTTGGCATAGTTGAGTATGTTGTGTGACCTCTTTCAGTGGTGGGCTAGCAGATGTAGAGGGAAAGTAGGTGTAACTGTCCACCCAGAGTAAAGAGTTAATGCTTCTGAAAGACTGTGTCTCGGTCATCCGTTTCTCAAACACCATGTAGTGCGAGAAATCCAACGGAGGAGATCGAGTCTTGTGGGGCAAAGTGCGCAAACCTCTGCAGAGTGTAGAAACTAATCATGGTTAGCCGTGTCCCCGGTTATGGACATCTTGAGTATCTAGTACTTGGATTATCCTATTGTATCTCATCACTCTAAATTAATTTGTTGGGTTGATAATTACCTTTAATTGGTGGAACCTTCTCAATGATGTTTCAACTACCATGATAGTTAAATAAAATTTATTCCTTTGTTGTAGGGAAAAATTGGCTTTTCACAAAATCATATAACCATAGAGCCTCCACCAGCCATATATGCATGTAGTGATAGTATTTATCTTTTCATTGCTCTACTGTGTTATATTGCCTGCATATTCCATGTGCTGGCTCGTTTTCGGGCTGCAACGTATTATGTTGCAGACCTTTCAGACGATGAGTAAAGGTGCGATAGGTCGTTGTCATGCACTCAGCTATGCCGTTGGAGTTGATGGACTCACTTTATCTTCCAAGCCTTCCGCTGTTATCGTATTAGATGGCCTTAAGCCATATTTATTGTAATAAGTTCTCTTTTGAGACATTCGATGTAATAAGTGTGTGATTGCTACTCTGTTATAAATCCTTCGAGTACTGTGTGTGTCAGCATTACCGATCTAGGGATGACACTAAAGCACAGAGACTTGACCGTTGGGGTCGAGTCACTACACTAGCATAGGAAGGCAAACATGCATAACTTCAAAAACTTCAACACATAGAGAGGAAACTTGATATTATTGAGATAAGTATATGCATATGTTCCACTCTCGTAATAATTTTCAGTAGCATCATGAATGAATTCAACAATATAACTATCACATAAAGCATTCGTTTCATGATCCACAAGCATAGGAATTTTATTATTCTCCACATAAGCAAATTTATTCTCATGAATAGTAGTGGGAGCAAACTCAACAAAATAACTATCATGGGATTGAAAATTAAAATCATGATGACAAGTTTCATGATTATCATTATTCTTTATAGCATACATGTCATCACCATAATCATCATAGATAGGAACTTTGTTTTCATAATCAATTGTGACTTCTTCCAACATAGTGGAATCATCATTAAATTAAGTCATGACCTCTCCAAATCCACTTTCATCAATATAATCATCAGAAATAGGAGGCATGGTTTCATCATAGTAAATTTTCTCATCAAAACTTGGGGGACTAAAAATATCATATTCATCAAATATAACATCCCCAAGCTTATGTCTTTGCATATCATTAGCATCATGGATATTCAAAGAATTCATACTAACAACATTGCAGTCATGCTCATCATTCAAATATTTTGTGCCAAACATTTTATTGACTTCTTCTTCTAACAATTGAGCACAATTTTCTGATCCATCATTTTCAAAAAATATATTATAAAGATGATCAATAATATGATGCAACCTCAATTCCATTTTATGTAGTTTTGTTTTATAAACCAAACTAGTGATAAAACAAGAAACTAAAAGATTCAATTGCAAGATCTAAAGATATACCTTCAAGCACTCACCTCCCCGGCAACGACGCCAGAAAAGAGCTTGATGTCTACTATGCAACTTTATTCTTGTAGACACGTGTTGGGCCTCCAAGCGCAGAGTTTTTTAGGACAACAACAATTTTCCCTCAAGTGGATGACCTAAGGTTTATCAATCCGTGAGAGGTGTAGGATGAAGATGGTCTCTCTCAAACGACCCTGCAACCAAATACAAGAAATCTCTTGTGTCCCCAACACACCCAATACAATGGAAAATTGTATAGGTGCACTAGTTCGGTGAAGAGATGGTGATACAAGTGTAAAATAGATGGTAGAAATATATTTTTATAATCTGAATAAATAAAAAGAGCAAGGTAGCAAATAGTAAATGGGCACAAAAACGGTATTGCAATGCTTGAAAATGAGGCCCAGGGTCCGTACTTTCGCTAGTGCAACCTCTTAACAATGCTAATATAATTGGATCATATAGCCGCCCCTCAAAGTGCAATGAAGAATCACTCCAAAGTTCCTATCTAGTGGAGAACATAAGACGAAATTGTTTGTAGGGTATGAAACCACCTCAAAGCTATTCTTTCCGATCGATCTAACCAAGAGTTCATACTAAAATAATATCAAAGCAAATTCCGATTCATAATATTCAATCCAACACAAAGAACATCAAAGAGCGCCCCAAGATTTCTACCGAAGAAACAAAGACAAGAACGTGCATCAACCCCTATGCATAGATTACCCCAATGTCACCTCGGGAATCCGCAAGTTGAGTGCCAAAACATATATCAAGTGAATCAATATGATACCCTATTGTCACCACGACTATTCAATTGCAAGACATATATCAAGTGTTTTGAAATCCATTAAAGTATTCAATCTGATAACAACGAAATCTCAAAGGGAAAAACTCAATTCATCACAACTAGATAAAGAGGGGAAAACACCATATGATTCGACTATATTAACAAAGCCCGCAGTACATCAAGATCACGACATCTCAAGAACATGATAGAGAGAGAGATTAAACACATAGCTACTGGTGCAAACCCTCAGCCCCGAGGGTGGACTACTCCCTCCTCATCGTGGTGGCCGCCGGGATGATGAAGATGGCCATCGGAGATGATTCCCCCCTCTGGCAGGGTGCCGGAAAGGGTCTATCTTGGTTTTCGGTGGCTACAGAGCATTTCGACGGCAGAACTTTTGATCTAGGTTAACCCCGAGGGTTTTTGGAATATTTGTGAATTTATAGGGTAAAGAGGGGGTGCGGGAGGCCACCGAGGTGGGCACAACCCACCTGGGCGCGCCTGGGGGCCCAGGTGCGCCCTGGTGTGTTGTGCCCACCTCGGGGCACCCCCAGGTGCTGCTCTAGCCCATTGTTGGTCTTCTGGCCCATAAAAAATCCACAAAAAGTTTCGCGGTGTTTGGACTCCGTTTGATATTGATTTCGTGCGATGTAAAAAACATGCAAAAAATAGCAACTCACAGTTGGCACCATGTCAATAGGTTAGTCCCCAAAAATGATATAAACTGACTATAGAATGATTATAAAACATCCAAGAATGATAACATAACAGCATGGAACAATCAAAAATTACAGATACGTTGGACACGTATCAGGCGGCGTTGCCGCCCACACCACAAATTCGCGGGCCATGCCTTCGGCATGGGTCCATGAGCGGGTCGGCCGTACGGCCACCACTTGTCCTCCTCCGCGACTCCATTCCTCGCGGCATCGGCCGCTACTCCAGTGGGCGGGGCTCTGCGTGCGAGCATACATGGGGACCCGGAAGCCCGGCGGAGTGCGCTCGTGCCAAGGTCGTGTCGCCATGGGCGTCGCGGCGGCGTCACGAGAGCAGTCAGGCCTCTTCTTTAGTGGGAGAAGCTCAGGTTTGACCTGAGGGGCCTTTCCCTTCTCCGCGGCAATAAACCTGCTCACTGGCGACTTGGACGCTCTGGCAAGACGATGGGATGAAGAGGAAGAAGGAGGAGCGAGCGGCGAGAATACGAAGATGGGCAGGGGCTCTGCCCCCTCTCGCATTTATAGCCAAGGGAAAATAATCGCCGGTCCCTCGCGATTCCAAGCAATGATGGTTTTTCTGCATGCATCAGGCAGTTGTCAAGTCGAGCAGTTGCCGAGGCATCTTGGGGAAGTGGAGACACCCACGTCCCATCATGCGCCACATGCCGACTCGGGCCACAGGCAATTGGGGCCCGCGGCGCTTCGCCCTTGCCCTTTGGCTTTGCCTCGAACCCAAGTCCGAGCGCGCCTTGGGCCCCGGGGCTACTGCCGACATTCTGGGAACCAGGGGTACCCAGACTTGCCTGCCTGCGGCCCATAGCATGGCTCCATCGATGGCCTAGTACGGCCCATCTTCAGCACTAGCAAGACAAGACCCTCGCGAGGGGCCACGCCTCGCGAGGCGGACAACACCAAGACCACCGGAGGGAGCGGCCTCCCCAGGTTGGCTCCCGAGGAGTGGAGATTTCTATGCAGGCGCCCACCTCATGAGGTTGAGGTGACGCCATCCATGACGAGCAAGGCCAGGCGGGCGCCAACGGGCGTAGAGCGACATGTTTCCTCTTCGGTGCTAAGGAGGCAAGCGCAGGCGCGGGGTCCCGAGGAATCTGCCAAAGGTTTCCATTCCCATGCAATAAGACCAAGACTGCCAGGACGGATGTCATCGTCAAGCCCACCGCAGCGTCACAACCAGAAGCTTTGCAGGCGAAGACCACCTTTCGTCAGGATAGGATGTACTTCTTGTCCCCCTTCAAAATTTTTCACTATGGGATCCCTTCTCGCCTTCATTTGGAGGAAGAGGACCAAGGCCACTATAAATATAGCTTAGCCACCACCATACACTACTGCAGGATGCTGCTAACGTGACACTACGATCAGAGACCCTTCGACGAAACTGTGTACGATGCAATAATCGCAAACGGTGGTGTAAAAGAACCGTCAAAAAAGGTGCACAACGTTTGCGATGGCGGAGCCATCAAACACGCTTGAGGTGGAACAAAAGAAACGAGCAGCCAGATGAAGGCATGTGCGATATACAGCATACGGTTCACTCGGATGAACTGTTTGTGATGAGGAGGAACAATAGAAACGGGCAGCTAGATAAAGGTGTGTGCGACTGAGGGCATACGCTTCAGAAGGATTAACTGTTTGCGATTAGGCAATAGAATAGAAACGGGTCAACCAGATCAACGTGTCTGCGATTGATGGCATACACTTCACATGGATGAACTATTTGCGATTAGCCACAACAAACTGAAACAGTTAGATAGATCAACATGTGTGCGCTAGATGGGCACAAACATTCTAATTAAAAGAAGCGTGCGCGATGGTAATAACGAGCGTGCACGGTTGTTGGAACAAGACGTGTCCTAACATTGCCTATTGCGGTGCACCCTATGGTGCAAACGCCACGTACGGGGCCGAGAAGGCGTACGTGCCCACCTTACGCCTTCCGGGAATACTGCCACACTTATAACCGTTAGTAAATTTTGAGCATGCGTCCGGTCACATTCCAAATTGCATAACCTGTTCACACCGATCAAAACCTAAATGGTTTCCCACTTAGGAGGGTATTACTACTCGGTTATAAAAACTACTACTCCAAGATGACCGCACATTCCTCCTCAACTCCTCATCCCCCAAAACAAACAAGTCATTCATTATCATTCCCTTGCGTCTGCCATGGCCAGTGTGAGTTCTGGGTTGAGAGATTGCCACCAGGGAGATGCGACCATGGAAGCGGAAGCACGAGAGATGTCCCGCCACGCCGCCAATGCAGCCGACATGTCCCACCGCGCGGCCGTAGCAGCAAAGAGGTCCCGCCGCGCCGCCGAAGCAGCACACAGGTCCTGGCATGCCGTCGATGCGGCAGACTGGTCCGGCCACGCCACGGAAGCAGAAGAGATGTCCCGTCGCGCCGTGAATGCAGCAGAGATGTCCTCCCGCGCTGCGGCAGCCTGGGAAAATGTCTCGCGGGAAGGCGATGACTCTTACAGGCGCATGCATGCGATCGTCCATAGCTAGATGGATCAGATCTCTAGCTGGGCGAGGTTGCAGGACGACATAAAAGCCTCTTTTGAATAGGCTACCGGCGTCATCCGGCAACTAAATGAGAGCAATGCGAAGCTCCGGGCCGAGCGCGACCTGCGGAGGGTGAAGATCGTCAGAAGTCCGAAACAGCATGAGGGGACCACTGCCTTGTTGAAGAGGACCAGCATCATCGCTGAGAAACTTATGGACAAGAATGCTATGCCGTGCATCAAGCGCAGAAGGCTGGTGGAGGAATCCGTGGATGCTCTCAAGCAGCATCTTGAGGACAAGAAATAGCTCATCGCCGCTCGCGGTGGAGACTTTGTTCCCGCGGCCTGCAGCAACGCATCAAGAAAGTAGAGATCAGCGAGCCAGATCATTGTCTTCCTTCTTCTTTTGCCCTTGTGTATTTCGGGCGTTGCCTCATATGGCTTTTTAAATTATGTTCCTAAATATGTAAGACAATTATTATCCACTATCATCGTCGTTATATTCATCATGCTTGCCATAAGTCGCAGTCGATGCTATATAGGTCCATCGGATCTTACATCAAGATCCGTGCAAAACTTTCTTTTCAGATTTTCATTTTTATCTCTTAAATCTTAGTCAAGTTAGACATATAGCCACGCCATAGAACAGGGGCTCGGGCGGCATTAATGGAGACGCTGGGAGGGAGGTGCGCGACGGGTAGCGGTAAAAGGGCTCTCCTCCCGATGAGCACGCGTAGGGGTCTGATCGCACACCTCCCGTACTCAAATAGCTACCCCGCATGACACCTCCTAGCCAATAAAAAAGGGGACGCGTGGCGACACGTATTGGTAAGTAGAACGCCCACGGTTTCAATAATACTTGTGTTTCCGATTTTTAACGTGACAACACTTGTTCCAAAATGACTTTGTTGATTGTTAATATGTGCGCCTTCACAAATCGGACAGAAAAATTACCACAACATGTTGGTGCCATGTCATGACACCATGCCAAGTTTCAGGATTTGCAGGCGTGTTTTGGATTTACAGGAATTAAAAAACCAAGTTTCTCAATCTTTCCGGCAGAGCCACGACGCCCAGATTTTGAATTTCATTTCCATTTCTTGCATGGGACCTACAAATTCACCCGAGAACACACATGTGATTTTTCAACCAACTTTGGTGCACTGGAGCATGTGCTTGTAGTTCAATTTTGAATTATGCACAATAAATTCCCAGAAACTCAATTAATGTATAAAAAGGCCAAACAAACCCGGAATAATTCCAAAATTTAGCACGATACTTCTATTTGGTCTAATATGCCTGTGTAAAAAAATTAAGGTGGGAGAAGGCAGCGTACGTATGTCGTCTCACACACGAAGGTGACAAGTTCCCTCCCGGAACCACGAGCCTTCTTGAGGGAAGCTCCGGTTTGCAAGAAGCTTACACCAAAGCTTGTCCCAATTCGGCCAAAAAATTTACCGCAGCATGTTGTTGCCATTTTATGACACCGTGCCAAGTTTCATGATTTTTAGGCGTGTTTTGGATTTACAAGAATTAAAAAACCAAGTTTCTCAATCTTTCCGGCCGAGCCACGACGCCTAGATGTTTGAATTTCATTCCCATTTCTTGCATGGGACCTATAAATTCACCCAAAGACACACATGTGATTTTTCAACAAACTTTGGTGCCTTTGGAGCATGTGCTTGTAGTTCAAATTTGAATTATGCACATTAAATGCGCAGAAACTCAATTAATGTATAAAAAAGGCCAAACGAACCAGGAATAATTCCAAAGTTTAGCACGATACTTCTATTTCGTCTAATATGCCCGTGTAAAAAAATTAAGGTGGGAGAAGGCAGTGTACGTATGTCGTTTATCACACGGAGGTGACACGATCCCTCTCGGAACTACGAGCCTTCTTGAGGGAAGCTCTGGTTTGCAAGAAGCTTACACCAAAGCTTGTCCCAATTCGGCCAAAAAAATTACCGCATCATGTTGGTGCCATGTCATGACACCGTGCCTAGTTTCATGATTTTCAGGCATGTTTTGGATTTACAGGAATTAAAAAACCGAGTTTCTCAATATTTACGGCCGAGCCACGACGCCCACATGTTTGAATTTCATTCCCATTTCTTGCATGGGACCTAGAAATTCACCCAAGGACACACATGTAATTTTTCAACCAAGTTTGGTGCACTGGAGCATGTGATTGTAGTTCAAATTTGAATTATGCAACATGCCCAGAAACTCAACTAATGTATAAAAAGGCCAAAGGAACCTGGAATAATTCCAAAATTTAGCATGATACTTCTATTTGGTCTAATCATGTCGGACCACAGGTTCCGGCAAAACCCTCAAGGTTCGAACACTGGGGTGCACGCGAAGATCTCCTCCTACCGATCCACGTCCTAGCTTCGCTAAGGACCAACTCGACGAACTCGCAACACGAAGGACACAAGATTTATACTGGTTCGGGCCACCGTTGTGGTGTAATACCCTACTCCAGTGTGGTGGTGGTGGATTGCCTCTTGGGCTAAGGATGGAAAGTACAAGGGGAAGAACAGCCTCCTGATGCGAGATGTTCTTGTGCTTGGTGGGTGTGAGGATGAACTTAATGAGTTCCAGCCCCGTGCCTACTGTGGTGGTTGATCCTATTTATAGAGGCCCTGGTCCTCTCCCAAAATATTGAGCGGGGAGGGAGCCAACAATGGCAATTTGAAAGGGGACAACTAGTATAGCTTATCCTTACAAAAGCAGTCTTCGCTTGCAAAAGGCTCTGGTGGTGACGCCGCCTTGGGCTCCATGGTGACCTCCATCTTGCTGTCCTGCTGGTCTTGGTCTTGTTGCACTGATATGGAAACCTTTGCTTGATGCCTCGGTACTCCGCGCATGCGCTTGCCTCCTTAGCACCAAAGAGGAAACAAGGACTCTGTGCGCACTGGCGCCCGCCTGGCGCCCTCCTGGTCTCGATCATCATAGCTCACGTCACGAGAACCTCGCGGGTTTGCCTTGCCTTGATCTCTCCACCCCTCGCGAGACAACTTGGTGAGGGCGCTCCCGAGGAAGTCTTGTGTCGTCCGCCTCGCGAGGCTTGGCCCCTCGAAGGGTCTTGAGTGCTTGTTGGTGAAGATGGGCCGTACAGGCCTGCTCACAGAGCAACGCCACGGGCCGCAGGCAGGCAAGTTTGGGGACCCCCATTCCCAGAATGCCGACAGTAGCCCCGGGGCCCAAGGCGCGCTCGGACTTGGCTTCGAGGCGAAGCCAAAGGGCAAGTGCGGAGCGCCGCGGGCCCCAGCAGCCTGCGGCCTTGGTCGACGCGTGGCGGTTGATTGGACGTGGGCGTCTCTGCTTCCCCATGCTGCCTTGATACCCGCCTGGCTAGGCGGCCACCGCGGTGTACACGATTTCCTCCTCCTTGTTGCGGTGCGCTCCCCCAATTCTTCCGCTTCCTCGAAACCACCTCCTTCTCCCAATTCTATCTGAGCTGATCTCTCCCATCGCCATGGTGCCGGATCAGATGGAGAAAGGGAAGAAGGTCGTGTCCTCTGCCGAACTTCATCCAGCCAGCCCGCCGTTGGCAGGTCGCTGGTGCTCAACCAAGAAGCCATGGACAAGGTGCTCCCCATGCTCGCCTCCAGCTTCAATGAGTGGGGAGAGACGGTGGCTTGGCCTGCGTCTGGCACCCGCATTTACCGGGCAGCCACCGAGGTGCCATTCTTCATCGACGCTCTTTGGGCCGGCCTGGTCCCTCCTTTCTCCGCCTTCTTCAACGCAATGCTTGAACATTATCAGATCCACATGCTGCATCTTGACCCCCAATCCATGACCCTTCTTGCCGTCTTCGCCTTTCTGTGTGAGGCCATGGTGGGCATTGCCCCTTCCGTGGCCCTTCTTCCCCACTTCTTCTCGTTGCATTTGATTGACCCCCGGTAGAGCTCGTGATGCCTGAGCTTCCAGGCTGTGGCTGCGATGACATGCGCGGGTATCGACTTCAAGCTTCCTCCATCCACGAGCGGGTTTCGGACATGGTGGGTATTTGTTGATGTCGGAGTGCTCAGACCTCTGCTCCATCCTTCGTTGGCGCTTGCCGTCCCCAACTCCGGTTGGAGCCACGAGAAGCTCGCGAGCCCCTGCCTTGTCCCCGCCTGGCTCAGGCTGAAGAGGCTGAAAGACTGTGGCGTGACTGCACCTATGGTGGTGCAGGAGTTTGTTCGACGCCGAGTTGCTCTGCTGCAACGCCATGCTCGGTCGATGTGGGCCTTGCTCAACAACAAGGACCATATGAGGCTTCAGGAGTCCGGGCTCCCTCTTGAGGCGCGACAGACGGTGCTTGGGGTCCTGACGGGCGTTCCGTTGCCGGAGAACATGCCTGGGAAGAGTTGCCTATTGTACCATTGCTCGAACAAGGAGGAATTCGTGGAGCACATGCCTTCCTTTGACGAGTGGGGGCTGCGCCCAGATGGCCCGGTGGGGCCCCCCGAGAACCCCGTCAACGTGGTTCCTCTCTTCGCTGCTGGCGCCGAGCTCACCCCGAGTGTGGATGCAGGGGGGCGTGCACCGTCCGAGGCCGGTGGCCCTAGTACCATGGTGCTGATGCCGTCTGGGGCTCCCGAGGCGCCGTCCTCGGGAGTCCGTGATTCTTGTCCTAGGGCGGCAGCTGGGGGGGTGATGCAACACGCGACTCCTGAGGCCGAAGCTCCTGAGACCTCGGCTGGTCGCTGCGAAATGGCGCTCGACAGCTCTCCTCAGCGTGGCGCCCCTGATGTTGTCCCTTCAAGCGCTTCTCCTGCTGCACCTCGTGCTGGCCGCCATGTCCAACGCTTTGGTCGGCTCTGCATGGACATCGAGGAGCTCCTGAAGAGGAAGAAGTCCCCGTGCGACAGCGGTGGCATCCTCGGGCCGTTGAAGCGGAGGAAGTACATCGCCATTGATGAGTAAGTACTGTATCTTTGTGGCTTCTTGAGTGCTTCTTTCCTTCCTGATGTTGGTTCTTCAGGGTACCTTCCGCCACAGCTGCTGAGCCTCCCGAGAAGCAGTCTCCCTCACTGACCTTGAGTGTCCCGAGCCTGCACGCCGCCTTCGGTGCGAGGTTGGTTGAGAGGGCGCGCTTGCCTCACTGGCGCCTTGAGCTTACGCCCCCGTCGTCCCTCCTTCATGGCCTTGCCTGGAGCTCTGCGAGCGTGCCGAGGGCTCCTCCTCTGATCATGTATGGCGGCTGGATGGCTGCGGTTTCGGGCGGCTCCTCAAGCAGCGGGCCCCGACTCGTCCGGGCTCCTTGGCCGCCTGGCTGGCCTCCGTCCGTGCGCCAGCCCCCAACCCCCTGATGGGAGGAGGCGTGCCACTTCGGGCTCCGCCTGCAGCCTCCGTAGTGGAGGACGAGATGGGCCGTGCACTTGAGTTCGAGCACGGGCGGAGCGTTGTTCGTCATGAGCTCTTCCAGGAGGCAATGGGCGCGATGAACCGGCTTGGTGAAGAGCTCGCAGGTGTCGATGCGTGCCTCGAGGCCGATGGTCTTCGGTTGGCGGAGGAGCGGCATAAGTTGAAGGTGGCTATCAACCTCGGGCGTCACCAGCGCGAGCTCGATAACGCGAAGGCGGAAGCTTCTCTTGCAACCTCTCGTGAAGCCTGCTCCCGAGCTCTAGAAGAGGCCCGAGAAGCTGACCGCCGTCGCGAGGCCGTGGAGAAGCGTGCGTGGGAGCTCCAAGCCCGGAGCGCCTCCTTGGAGCAGCAAGTGGAGGTGTGCAGAGCCGCCCTCGCGTTGTTGAGGGGGACGCCTGCCGAAGAGGAAGAGATCCAGAAGCGCGAGGAGGCTTTGGCGCTGGAAGCCGTGGAGCGTAGCCTTGAGCTTGAGCGATTGGAGACGAGGGATCGTCAGGTCGCCCAAGCGGAGGACGCTATTGGCGCGCGTGAGGCCAGGGCCCAGGAGGAGGTCGATCCCCGGGTGGTCGAGGCTCCCGCAGATCTTGAAGGTAGGTATGACCTGAAGCTGAAGCGAGTTGAAGACGAGGCTGCGGGCAGGACTTCCGCCCTCAAGTCTAAGCTGGCTGGGGCGGAGCGGAGAGAGGAGGCTGCCGCGGCCGCCCTGGTCTCGGTGCAGGCTGAGCTAGCTTCCGCCCGCGCCGAGCTGCTCCCTCTTCAGCAGCGGGTTATCGACGCCGAGGCCATTGCGCGGCAGAATAGGGAGGAAGTTCTTCAGCGGAGGACATTGGAGCGTGTGCACGCCCCCATGCTCCAAGGTCTCAGGAACATGGCCAACACCACGCTGGGCCATATCTGCGACGAGAATTCCCCTCATCCCCACGCGGATGACTATGCCAGTCATCTTCGCTTCTTCATCGAGGTGGTGACGCGCCTGGAGAACCGTTCCAAGAGGGCTCGCCAGCTTGTTGAAGAGAGGAGTCGCAGCTTGCTCAAGTGCGCGTTCTCCTCTGTCTTCAGCCATCTCTAGAACACCTACCAGGACGTTGACTTTGGCGTCGCCATCGCTCCAGTTCCACAGGCCATCCAGGGCGTCCTGGCACGGTGGGTGGTGGACAATGTGGACGCGCTGGTCAGGGCCTTCGCTTCCGAAGACGACGCGGTGGTGGTCGCGGCAGACGAGGGCGACGTGGTTGACGACGGTGATGGTGGTGCCATCGAAGGCGATGATGATGCCGGTGGAGGTGATGACGATGCCAGCGACGCGTCCGAAGGTGATGCGGCGTGCGACATGTCCGACTGATCCCCGCGTTTCCCAGCTGTTTGTCCTACACGCAGAGGCTCGGGCGTGGCCCCAGAGGTTGTAAGAGCATTTTTGGAGGGGGAAGCCCCTCATGTAAATATATTACTGCCCCTATCTTTTTAAGATGAGTAGAACATGCGTCTTCATGAACTCACGTATCCTGTGGTAAGTCTGCTGTTGTTGCGTTTTACCTTAGCCTGGACGAGCCTTGCACCGGTTCAGGAGGTTGCGCGCCCTAGGAAGATCCTGAGAAGCTTCTCGTTATGCCCGAGGGAGCCGCGTGATGGGCAAGCGCTAGCCATGGCGTGTCATGCGCGTGGCGTGTGTGCGCGCCATGCCTAGCCCCGTTCGGGAGGAGCTCATGAGGGGGAAGCGATAGGCGCAAACTCCAGATTAAGGCAAGAACCAGATAGTAAGAAATCACTTGAACGAGAAAAGGCACCCCCCGCACGCATCAGTGAAAATTCAACTTCAACTCAAATCCAAATCCAGAAGGCAAGGCTACAGAAAAGAGATCCAAAGAAAATGGCCGTGTACGGCACCTAGTCTAGTCTTCTTGTCTTCAAGTCTTCTCACCAGTGCGGAGCTAAGTGCTGCCACTAGGACGTGGGAGGGAGCCCCCGGGGCCCGAGGGCGGCACTCCTGAGGCTCCGGGGAGTGTACATCCCCACTCATTATTACGTGAGAGTGTCACGAGCGGAGACCTTCATAGGCGTGAGCCTTACTTCATATCGCCAGACGAGGGCCTCGCCTTGCGCCACCCTCTACCACCGTTGGGACGACCGGAGACCAGGACGGCACCAAAGGGGGCAAAGGGGACGCCAGCGGCGCCCTCGGCGACCACGGGTCCTCTTCCGGGGGAGGGCTCGCCGGCGCTTCCCCGGTAGAGGGCCTACCTCCAGGTAAAACTCCTTGCTCCGTGCGATGTGGGGAGGGGCCTTGCTCCTGGCTCCTCCTGCGCAGCCCCCAGTGGGTCTCTCCTGATGGGGCGGACATCGCCGTGCCGGAACCATCACCTGGTGTTGTGACCTAGTTCACCTGTGACTCATGGTTAGCGTAAGCTTGCCCCTGAGGGATTAATGGTACCTTGTATATGTTGTCGACGGTGCGGTTGGTGGGGCTCTCTGGCGGCTCCTGGAAGGCTTTAGCTCCTAACGCCTCCTCCTCCCAACCTAGTTCGAGGAACGAGCCGGGGTCGTCCTCCGGCGTGTACTCCTGGTCCATCACACGTAGGCCTCCGAGGCTGTTGCCCCGAAAACCTCGCTGAAGTGCCCCACGCTCCATGTCGCCCTGCTTGTCACGCCGTCCTGAGGATGGTAGGGCAGTGCTTCGACGGGACCGTGTGCGGCAACGCTCGCGCCCGCACCCATCTGGGGTGGTGCGGGCGCAACAGGGCGCCCTCCACCGTGGATCGCGTTGATGTCGGCGAGGCCCCCGGGCGCACCCGGGAGCACGCGGGCACGGCGTGGCCCGCCATGGGATCCAGCCGCCGCCTGAGGCGTGAGCTGATAGCAGAAGGGCGGCGCTCCCATGGTCGCTGTGTCTGATACGTCTCCAACGTATCTATAATTTTTGATTGTTCCATGCTGTTATATTATCCATCTTGGATGTTTTATGGGCTTTACTATGCACTTTTATATTATTTTTGGGACTAACCTATTGACCCGTGAGCAGTGCCGCCTCTGCTTTTTTCCCTTGTTTGATTTTGAAGAAAAGGAATATCAAACGGAATGAAACCTTCTGGAGAAGTTATTTTTGGAAGGAAAGCTACCCGAAAGACTTGGAGTGCACGTCAGGAAAGAAACGAGGGAGCCACAAGGCAGGGGGGCGCGCCCACCCCCCTAGGGCGCGCCCCTCGTGGCTCCCCTAACGCACTTCTTCCTCCTATATATACCCATATACCCTAAAACGATCGAGGAACATAATAGATCGGGAGTTCTGCCGCCGCAAGCCTCTGTAGCCACCAAAAACCAATCGAGACCCGGTTCCGGCACCCTGCCGGAGGGGGGGATCCCTCACCGGTGGCCATCTTCATCATCCCGGCGCTCTCCATGACGAGGAGGGAGTAGTTCACCCTCGGGCTGAGGGTATGTACCAAGAGCTATGTGTTTGATCTCTCTCTCTCTCTCTCTTGTGTTCTTGATTTGGCACGATCTTGATGTATCGCATAGCTTTGCTATTATAGTTGGATCTTATGTTTCTTCTCCCCTCTACTCTCTTGTAATGGATTGAGTTTTCCCTTTGAAGTTATCTTATCAGATTGAGTCTTTAATGATTTGAGAACACTTGATGTATGTCTTGCCGCATGTATCTGTGGTGACAATGGGATATCACGTGACTCACTTGATGTATGTTTTGGTGATCAACTTGCGGGTTCCGCCCATGAACCTATGCATAGGGGTGGCACACGTTTTCGTCTTGACTCTCCGGTAGAAACTTTGGGGCACTCTTTGAGGTTCTATGTGTTGGTTGAATAGATGAATCTGAGATTGTGTGCTACATATCGTATAATCATACCCACGGATACTTGAGGTGACATTGGAGTATCTAGGTGACATTAGGGTTTTGGTTGATTTGTGTCTTAAGGTGTTATTCTAGTACAAACTCTAGGGCTGTTTGTGACACTTATAGGAATAGCCCAACGGATTGATTGGAAATAAAACTTTGAGGTGGTTTCGTACCCTACCATAATCTCTTCGTTTGTTCTCCCTATTAGTGACTTTGGAGTGACTCTTTGTTGCATGTTGAGGGATAGTTATATGATCCAAGTATGTTATTATTGCTGAGAGAACTTGCACTAGTGAAAGTATGAACCCTAGGCCTTGTTTCCTAGCATTGAAATACCGTTTACGCTCACTTTTACCACTTGTTACCTTGCTGTTTTTATATTTTCAGATTACAAAAACCCATATCTATCATCTATATTGCACTTGTATCACTATCTCTTCGCCGAACTAGTGCACCTATACAATTTACCATTGTATTGGGTGTGTTGGGGACACAAGAGACTCTTTGTTATTTGGTTGCAGGGTTGCTTGAGAGAGACCATCTTCATCCTACGCCTCCCACGGATTGATAAACCTTAGGTCATCCACTTGAGGGAAATTTGCTACTGTCCTACAAACCTCTGCACTTGGAGGCCCAACAACGTCTACAAGAAGAAGGTTGAGTAGTAGACATCAATGTCCAGTAGCTCGGCGACGCGTTCCAGCAGCGCATCTTGGCCGCCCTGCATCAGTCGGCACCGCAGCAGCTCCCGCGCCACTGTGAGTGCAGCCCGCATGTTCGCCTGCTCCCGCCGGGTGTGTGGCGCCATTGCCGCGGCGTGGCTTGCGGCCCTTGCAGCAGCTCGAGCTTGTCGTGGAGTAAGGGTGGACGGCGCCTGGCCGCGCCGCCCGTGCCCAGCAGCGTTAGGTGGCGCCCGTGCTGCCTAGAGTGCAGGGTTGAGGTTTTCTTTGGCGGTAGCGCCTTCGGTAGCCAGGCTACCAATGATCGGCGTCGACCCTCGGGTCACCGTGACATCGTAACGCTGGAGTGTCGGTGGATCAATCAAGGGAAGAGGCTCCAGCGCACCCCTACCTGGCGCGCCAAATGTCGGATCACGGGTTCCGGCAAAACCCTCAAGGTTCGAACACTGGGGTGCGCGCGAAGATCTCCTCCTACCGATCCATGTCCTAGCTTCGCTAAAATCTCAAGGAACAACTCGACGAACTCGCAACACGAAGGACACAAGATTTATACTGGTTCGGGCCACCATTGTGGTGTAATACCCTACTCCAGTGTGGTGGTGGTGGATTGCCTCTTGGGCTGAGGATGAACAGTACAAGGGGAAGAACAGCCTCCTGAGGCGAGGTGTTCTTGTGCTTGGTGGGTGTGAGGATGAACTGAATGCGTTCCAGCCCCGCGCCTACTGGGGTGGCCGATCCTATTTATAGAGGCCCTGGTCTTCCCCCCAAATATTGAGCGAGGAGGGAGCCAAGAATGACCAATTTGTAAGGGGACAACTAGTACAACTTATCCTGACAAAAGCAGTCTTCGCCTGCAAAAGGCTCTGGTGGTGAAGCCACCTTGGGCTCCATGGTGACCTCCGTCTTGCCGTCCTGCTGGTCTTGCTCTCATTGCACTGATATGGAAACCTTTGCTTGACGCCTTGGTACTCCGCGCCTACGCTTGACTCCTTAGCACCAAAGAGGAAACAAGGACTCTGTGCGCGCTGGCACCCGCCTGGTCTCGATCGTCATAGCTCACGTCACAAGAACCTCGCGAGGTTTGCGTTGCCTTGATATCTCCGCCCCTCGCGAGCCATCCTGGTGAGGGCGCTCCCGAGGAGGTCTTGTGTCGTCCGCCTCGCGAGGGTCTTGAGTGCTTGTTGGTGAAGATGGGCCGTACAGGCCCGCTAGCAGAGCCACGCCGTGGGCCGCAGGCAAGCAAGTCTGGGGACCCCCGTTCCCAGAACGTTGACAAATCAGCCCGTGTAAAAAAATTAAGGCGGGAGAAGGCAGTGTACGTATGTCATTTCGCACATGGAGGTGACAAGTTCCCTCTCGGTATCACGAGCCTTCTTGAGGGAAGCTCCGGTTTGCAAGAAGCTTACACCAAAGCTTGTCGCAATTCGGCCAAAAAATTTACCGCAGCATGTTGGTGCCATGTCATGACACCATGCCAAGTTTCATGATTTTCAGGCGTGTTTTGGATTTAGAGGAATTAAAAAACCAAGTTTCTCAATCTTTCCGGCCAAGCCATGACGCCCAGATGTTTGAATTTCGTTCTCATTTCTTGCATGGGACCAATAAATTCACCCAAAGACACAAATGTGATTTTTCAACCAAGTTTGGTGCACTGGAGCATGTGCTTGTAGTTCAAATTTGAATTATGCACATTAAATGCGCATAAACTCAATTAATGTATAAAAAGGCCAAACGAACCCGGAATAATTCCAAAATTTAGCACGATACTTCTATTTGGTCTAATATGCGTGTGTAAAAAAATTAAGGTGGGAGAAGGCAGTGTACGTATGTCGTCTTGCACACGGAGGTTACACGTTTGCTCTCGGAACCACGAGCCTTCTTGAGGCAAGCTCCGGTTTGCGAGAAGCTTACACCAAAGCTTGTCCCAATTCGGCCAAAAAAAATTACCGCATCATGTTGGTGCCATGTCATGACACCATGCCAAGTTTCATGATTTTCAGGCGTGTTTTGGATTTACAGAAATTAAAAAATAAAGTTTCTCAATCTTTCCGGCCGAACCACGACGCCCGCATGTTTGAATTTCATTCCCATTTCTTGCACGGGACCTATAAATTCACCCAAAGACACACATGTGATTTTTCAACAAACTTTGGTGCATTGGAGCATGTGCTTGTAGTTCAAATTTGAATTATGCGCATTAAATGCCCATAAACTCAATTAATGCATAAAAATGCCAAACGGACCAGGAATAATTCCAAATTTAAACACGACACTCATGTACTAGTTGCATGTTCACTGTACGTAAATGTTCTAGCAATTCAAACACCATCCTTTCCCTCCGTAACACCATTTTGTATTTCAAAACATAATGAAAAAAATCAGGTATACCACAAAAAATTTACTAGAAAGAATCGTGTGGGATGCGATATAAAATATCTTGGTGCACCGTCTTGTCTGGCTTACGCAGGAAGCTTCGCTGCTCAGTCCACCGCCCCCGCTTGAACCACACTTGCGCGCCAGTTTCTCGCGGCACCGAGCGAATTTTTTTCCACCGTGGAAATATCTATCTCCCCGCCCCCTCCCTCCCACCAAAAGACACATTTCCACTATTCCTCCTTACTTTCCGAGTTCCAACCTTCACTGCTGTTTACTGGCAGCTCAGCCTCCTCACTGACGACCCTTCTTCTTGCAGCGCCTCCTCCTCGCCGGCTACCCTTCTTCTTGCAGTGTCGCCTCCTCGCCGATGACCCTTCTTCTTGCAGCGCCGCCTCCTCGCCTGTGACTCTTCTTCTTGCTGCGCAACCTCCTCGCTGCCGACCCTTCTTGCTGCGTGGCCTCCTCACTGCCGACCCTTCTTCTTGCTGCATAGCCTCGTTGATATGGTTAGGTAATCTACACCCCACCCACACCATCCTCCTCCTTTCCCATCCAACATGCCTCAACGACGGCACGACACCTTCCACCGAAATCACTATATGGAGCTCAGTAGCATGCGGCCGCACGTGCGCACGAGGTCGCTATGGATGCCATGCGTGTCGACTGCCAAATCTTGGAGGAGCACCCCGTCTTCGAGGCCACTGTCGACACCGCCACGCGGTTTTCTACTTCAAAATACAGATCATGCTGTTTTCTCGAGGCCACCGCCAGTGCCTTCTAGTGATTTGTCCTCTGTAATGTTAATATGCAATCTAATGTTCAGTTAACAGTTTGGTCCTCTGAAATGTAATGTGCAGTTAACACTTTGGTCCAAAACTGCTACATATTGTAGTACTGTTCTCAAGCATTCTTTGTTTTGTTAACTGTCTTATCTTCTAGCACATGTTTCTATTCTGCAATGTCGTGCTCAGTTAACTATTTTGGTTCATTTGGTCTGCTGTCCATTTAACTGTTTGGTTCAGTTTGGAAATTTGATTTTCATTTGCCGTGGGTACAATTTTGTATTGTTATGCATGTGACACCAATCGAATTTGGCCGTACTCAATACATATTCTACTAATAGTATGGCAACTCTCAGTTAACCTGATCAAGATCTTCCTTATGTGTGTTGCAGGGAAACAATGGGAGACACTGCGGCTTACCATCGAGGTTTGTTCAAGCAGTGTCCTTTGGCTAATAGCACATTATTGTGCAGTTGCAGGAATCATTCTAATATTTAGGTTTTTACAATTTGGTCTTGCACATGTAGGTCCTGCTGTTAGCGGCTTAGACCCATTGTTCGACCCATTTTGCATATGGGGAAATGAGATGTCCATGAATATCAGTAAAGTCAAGAAACTCAGAAAGATTGTTAGGATGAAGAAACTTGTGACGAATAACAGCAAGATCTTTGTTTGCACAATGAAGAAGACATCAGTCAACTATAGGATGGTACTAACTCTTTTACCTTGTTTTTACCCCTTGCGCCATTTTAAAATTTATAACAGCGATTTATGCATAGCTTTGTTTTCAATACTTTTCAAAGCAGTTCACCGATGATTACCTCTCAAACCACCTGCATGGTCAAGAGGCGAGGAAGGTATTCATTCAACACCCACGGTACAATATTGAAGTCTTGCTGAAGAGGACGAAGGTTGCGCGGGCAATTATCCATAGCCACTGGCCTAAAGTTGCAAGGACATTCAGCATCACTGAAGGCTCAATATTTGCCTTTCGCTTCTGAAGTTTCCCGGATGAGATTATCTATCTATTTACCGTGTATGATGCTACTTTCCAAAGGTTTTTGATGCTGCATGTGAAACTTGGTGCTGTTTTGTAATGGCATAACAAAGTGCCAAAGCTATCTGATGTAATTTGATTACAAAATCTTGGTTGCTGTTATACGAATATGAAATATCTGGTGTGTTTTATAAGAAATATCAGTTTGATTAGTACATGGATTATCAATAATAGGCTAATTACCCTGCTTAATGGGGCTTTCTATTGCAGACGGTTACTCAGACAGCCCCATGGGCGATGAACTCAAACAACCTGCACGGTTTCTAGATAGTAGGCGTGTTCGATCAACTAACAATCACACACGGCTTCCGGCAAAGAACTGTTTGCGTTAGGCCACATTGCACAAACGTTTCCACACAAAGAACTGTGTGTGATATACATACCTACGGAAATGTTTTTCTAGGATTCACCGTGTGGGATGTACATACATACAAAAATGGTTGGGTTTTGATGCCTCGCCTGATCGCACACGAGCTCATTTGGTGTCCCAGGAGGGCCTATCCCTGATGGTTTCTGGGTCGTGTGGGAAGGACCCCCCTATCGCCCACACTCACTTGGCGACGGTTCCAAATGTCGTCGCGGAAAGGGGTTAAAAACCGTTTTTATAGCACGTTGTTGTACAAGTGATAGGAAAGGATCTGATCCGACAGAGACCTCACTAGCTCACACCCACACAAGAACAGACCCCCTGAGGTTGTTCGTCCCTTGTACTTGTTCATCCTTAGCCCCTCGCGAGGCTAATCCACCACAAAGCAGGAGTAGGGTCTTACACCGCAAGGTGGCCCAAACCTGGGTAAACTGCCATGTCCCTTTCGTTTCTTGTTCATCGAGCTAGGCCGAGGGGGTGACGAACTGGCTGGCTGGAGAGGTTGAGTTCTACACACACGCCCCAGAGTTTAAACCTTTCTTGGGTCTGAGGAGCCCTAAATCCGACAAACACCTTCGTGATCCAAGCGATCAAGTACCAAACGTTTGGCACCTCTGCGTTCAGCACACGTTCAGCTCGATAATGTCCTCGCCTTCTTGATCCAGGAAGACGGGTGAAGTAGTAGATGAGTTCTGGCAGCACGACGACATGGTGTCAACGATGGTGAACTTGTTCCTGCAGGGCTTCGCCGTGCACTACAAAAAAAATTGGACGGAGGACTAAACTGTGGAGAGGGGCGCCGCACACGGCTAAGATATTGTCGTGGGTTGTATGGCACCCCTCTCTCTTGTATATATAGGTGGGTGGGAGGGGAGGCAGCCTTGGGTGCGCCCCAAGGTAGCCGGTCGGCCAACTTGGGCGCCTGCACTTTGGCGCCCCCTTCCTTGTTTGCCTTGCGGGGGAAGGCAGGAGGGGGTGGCGCCCCCCTTTTCCTTCCTAGGTGGAGGGAAGGAAAGAGGGGCTATCCCTCCCCTTTTCCATACATAGGGCTGGTGGCCAAGAGGAGGGGCGCGCCAGCCCCTTGTGGGCTGGTGTGTTCCCCTCTCTTGGCCCATAAGGCCCATTAACCTCCCTGAGGCTTCTCGCAACCCCTTCCGTTGATCCGATGACTACCTGATACACTCCGAAACCTTTCTGGTGTCCAAAGAGCATCGTCGTATATATCAATCTTTACATCCGGACCATTCTGAAGCCCCTCGTCATGTCCGTGATCTCATCCGGGACTTCAAACAACATTCGGTCACCAAATCACATAACTCATATAATACTATATCGTCAACGAACGTTAAGCGTGCGGACCCTACGGGTTCGAGAATGATGTAGGCATGACTGAGACGCCTATACGGTCAATAACCAATAGTGAAACCTGGATGCCCATATTGGTTCCTACATATTTTACGAAGATCTTTATCGGTCGAACATTATGACAACATACATAATTCCCTTTGACGTCAGTATGTTACTTGCCTGAGATTCGACCGTCGGTATCTTCATACCTAGTTTAATCTCGTTAGTAGCAAGTCTCTCTACTTGTTCCGTAATACATCATCTCTTAACTAACTCCTTAGTCATTTTTCTTGCAAGCTTCTTGTGATGTGTATTACCGAGAGGGCCCAGAGATACCTCTCTGATACACGGAGTGAAAAATCCTAATCTCGATCCATGCCAACTCAACGGACACCTTCAGAGATACCTGTAGAGCATCTTTATGATCACCCAGTTACGTTGTGACGTTTGATAGCACACAAGGTATTCCTCCGGTATCTGGGAGTTGCATGATCTCATAGTCGAATGTGTATTTGACATTAAGAAAGCAATAGCAATAAACTAAACGATCATATGCTAAGCTAACAAATGGGTCTTGTCCATCACATCATTCTCCTAATGATGTGATCCCATTATTAAGTGACAACACATGTCCATGGTTAGGAAACCTTAACCATCTTTGAACATCGAGCTAGTCTAGTAGAGGCTTACTAGGGACACGGTATTTGTTTATGTATTCATACATGTATTTACGTTTCCGATCAATACAATTCTAGCATGAACAATAAACCTTTATCATGAATAAAGAAATATAATAATAACAACTTTAGTATTGCCTCTAGGGCATATTTCCACCAGTCTCCCACTTGCACTAGAGTCAATAATCTAAATTACATTGTAATGAATCTAACACCCATGGAGTCTTGGTGTTGATCATGTTTTGCTCGCGGAAGAGGCTTAGTCAACGGGTCTGCTACATTCAGATTCATATGTATTTGCAAATATCTATGTCTCCATCCTTGACCTTTTCACGAATGGATTTGAAGCATCTCTTGATGTGTTTGGTTCTCTTGTGAAACCTAGATTCCTTCGCTAAGGCAATTGCTCCAGTGTTGTCACAAAATATTTTCATTGGACCCGACGCATTGGGTATTACACCTAGATCGGATATGAACTCCTTCATCCAAACTCCTTTCATGTGTTGCTTTCGAAGCTGCTACGTACTCCGCTTCACACGTAGATCCCGCCATGATGCTTTGCTTGGAACTGCACCAACTGACAGCTCCACCATTCTATATAAATACGTATCCGGTTTGTGACTTAGAGTCATCCAGATCAGTGTCGAAGCTAGGATCGACGTAACCATTTATGATGAGCTCTTTGTCAGCTCCATAAATGAGAAACATATCTTTGGTTCTTTTCAGGTACTTTAGGATGTTGTTGACCGCTGCCGAGTGGTCCACCCCTGGACTACTTTGGTACCTCCCTGCCGAACTTATGGCAAGGCACACATCAGGTCTGGTACACAGCATAGCATACATGAGAATGATACATCTCCATCGTATCTACTTTTCCAAACTCTTTTGCGCTTGTTTTGGACTCTAATTTGCATGATTTAAATGGAACTAACCCGGACACGTTGTTTTCAGCAGAATTGCCATGGTGTTATTTTTGTGCAGAAATCAAAGTTCTTGGGTTGACCTGAAAATTTATGGAGATTTTTTGTGGAATATATAAAAAAATGCTGGCACAATAATTAACCACAGGGGTCCACCCAGAGGCCACAAACCTGGGGGCGCCCCTGGGGTGCGCCTAGAGGACTTGTGCGCCCCCTGGACCTCCTCTGACCTCAACTCCAACTCTATATAACCCTATTCAGTGAGAAAAAGCCGGAGAGAAGGATTCATCAAGTTTTACGATACAGAGCCGCTGCCACCTCATGTTCTTCATCGGGAGGGCAGATCTGGAGTCCCTTCGGGGCTCCAGAGAGGGGGATTCATCGCCATCATCATCACCAACCTTCCTCCATCACCAATTTCATGATGCTCACCGCCGGGAGTGAGTAATTCCATTGTAGGCTTGCTGGACGGTGATGGGTTGGATGAGATTTATCATGTAATCAAGTTAGTTTTGTTAGAGTTTGATCCCTAGTACCCACTATGTTCCGAGATTGATGTTGCTATGACTTTGCTATGTTTAATGCTTGTCACTAGGGCCTGGGTGCCATGATTTCTGATCTGAACCTATCATGTTTTCATGAATATATTTTTGTTCTTGATCCTAGCTTGCAAGTTGTAGACACCTATTACGAGTTATGACCCGCATACCCCAAGGTGACAATAATTGGGATTCTTTCCGGTGATTACCACTAGTAGCAAACCGACTTTACGTGAGCCCCATTAGTCCCGGTTTGATAACGGCCCGGGACTATTGTGACCATTGGTCCCAGTTCCGACGGCTAGGGGGCGGGCATCATTAGTCCCGGTTCATTATGTACCTCTAGTACCAGTTTGTGATACAAACCGGGACTAAAGGGGTGGTGGCATGGTGTCAAGCTGGGCCCTCCACGAGCCCCTTTTGTCCCGGTTTGTATTACAAACCGGGACTAGAGGAACGCCTTTAGTCCCGGTTGGTTATACAAACCGGGACTAAATATGCCCCTATATAAACCCTTCATTCAGCCCAAGCCCATTTCCCCCTTTCCTCTCGTCTTTGTTCTTCCCCTCTTGCTCGAGCTCATCCTCCATTTTTGCCAAAATTTGTCAAGATTTGAAGGCACCCATCCATCCAAGTGTTCACAAAGGTTAGCAACTTTGTCCTTTCATGTCTCATTGCTAGATTGGCTCTTGCAATGCTCTATAAGTATAGTGATTTGTGGGTTTTAGTTTGGGAGTAATTGTATGTGGGAGTTTATTTGATTTATATGCATTTTGAGCTCAGGTTAACTTCTTAGTTTGCATATGCAGGTGTGGTTTACTTAGTGCCTTCCCGTCCTCGTCCAAACCACCGTCGATCGCCTGCACCGTCCCGTCGCTGGCATGTAGCGACCCGACCTCAGACGGTCAAGCCTCTGTGTTGCTCTGCCATCCCTGGATCAGTATGCTGGCACACACAGTACATCAATGTATATATCAAAGTGCAATCACATGTATAATTAACGTAAAACTGATATATACCTCATAAGTCACAATGAAACAAATAGTCGGTGTGGAGTCCCATCAACGCCATCGGCGAGTTGAGTGTAGACCGTAACCCTGTATCGTAACTCTTACTCGTCGAGGAAATATCTGCAACATGATACGTTGCAGCCGTGTAGGTCAAGACATTGAATGTACCGGCAAGATCACAATAAGAGAAAACAGATGATAAACTATACTATATGCGGTATGGCTTTGTGGCTCAGATCTGAGTTTTGTTTGCGTAAAAGCTGGTTTTATTTTCCCTACATCAAAGGAATAAATGAAGTCTGTACTATGGAGTTTTCTATCATGACATGGTTCCGCCAACCGATGTCTCATAGCCCAAATCATCATAAGTTGCCCACAATTAAGTTATCGATCCGGTGTTGAGAGTTCCGAGATAGATCCAAGTCCAGATGCTCAAATTGTCCGTAACCGGGGACACGGCTCATCGATTAGGTTTAACCCCTCTGCAGAGGTTTGTACACTTTACCCGCAAGATTCGATCCCTCTTTTACGTTCTCGCACTTCAGGGTGTTTGAGAACAAGGCGGCAAACATGGTCTTCTCAAGAGTTCCTCGACCACCGTCGGTGCTCATCCAATCCTACCGTAGTTCTACATCTGCTAGCACCGTCCTAGTCGAGTCACAACTAAGGTCAACCAAGCGAGCCCATAGTGACTTGCGGTTGCACAGTAAGCTTCCGGGCATGAAGTATTCTTCCGCCTCTTTGAGTCTGGGTGAAGCTTTCCGCAAGATGTCATGGCGCTTCTCCATGCATCCCAGCCAACCTTTGGATTCTCCAGGGTGCCCGTCAACCATCCTTCACCCAAGAGTGTGTATTGAATTCTTGTCTCGAGTCTTGAAGTCTTGAGGCCTTGAAGATGCAGTCCTTGCAGATTCCATCATGGAGTTGTCGTCATTGGCGTAGATCCTCCATTCTCACACCACTCCGAGCACTCATACCAACCCGTCTACTATAGCGTAGCATTAAAATAAATAGCGTACCGGGCTTGGTAACAGGGTGATGGGTTCCTACCTCATGCATACTACTCAACTACAAGGATTCAATATCACTACTGGAGGGATTGTTGCGAAGATGACACTAGATGCAATAAAACACATAGGTATGAAAAACATGGTCAAAGTGAACTTGCCTGGTATTACTTGATGAAGATAATAAGGCTCTCAGAATAAAGACTTGGTAGAACTATTCGTCACTCCTTTGAAAATCTATATTACACAGACAATCATATAAGCAATCATCCTAGCAATCAATTCTATCAATCATAACAATACTCAATCAAAATAAAAGCAACAAAGAAAACCAAGTCGAAAACCAAAGGAAAAACTTGAAAGAAAAATTCAAGGAAAAACTAGTGGTGACCAACTCACACAAATCTTAACATAACATTACTAAATTACTCTAATATTTTTTACAGCAAAGAAAATATAAATCTAATAAAATAACAGAAAATAAATTACTAATTTAATAACTAACAAAAAGAAATAATATAAAACTACTATAACCATCTAGTTAATACTAGAACAAATATAGCAACTAGCAAAACACTAAGACAACTATAACAGCAAATCATTTATTAAAACATTAATAAACTATACTAAATAAATATAACAACTAATGTGTTCACAAATAACAGAAACAAAAACAATATAACTTGAAGTGGAAAAAGAATTACTTTTAAAACTAATAAAACTATTTTTATCCACTATCACTATGAACTAAACAAGCACTTACAAAAACAGTAGCTAAACACTAATAAATAACTACAAAAATTTATCTACTGTAGCTAAACATAAACATATAACAACAAGTGAAAATCTACAAAAGGAATGAACTAAAATAATTAAAAACAATAATTACATAACTAAAACAACTATATAAGCAAAACAGTACTGTTTTTACTAAAATCTAATTTAAAATACTCCAAAATTACCAAACTAAATCTTACAGCTAAAAAATATCATAAGTGACCAGGAGCAAAAGAATTAATTAAAAACCTATTTTTAAACTCAAGTTATGGCCAAAATACTAATCTGAACAAAATTTATCAAATTCAAATTTAAACTACTCAAATTTGAAATCCAGAGACACTAACAGAAACTTCAGTAAATTTGTGACACATAGCAATTGGAATCACTCAAAAATACTAAAAACTCTAAAAGATATGAATTTTCTAAGATTGCTATTTTCTGAAAAAATGAATTACGGGATTTCGTGGATCTCACCGGAGTAGTCGTCGGAGTTGGGGAAGAAGATCGGATCGGATGTTGCGGTTGATCCTAGAGGAAAGGAGATCACGGACGGTGGAGAGGAGATCATATAAACCTCAAGAGAGGTCGAGGGCGCGGTGGCACTTGGCGGCGGCGGCGGTGCTGCTTCGCTTCTTCTTGGAGAGGAGAGGAGAGGAGAGGTGTTGGTTTGATGTGTTGGAGGGGGTGCTTGGGTATTTATAGTGGGGAGGGAGGGTTTTGCTTGGGGTAGGGGACAAGAAATAGATTAGGATTAGGAAACAAAAGGGAAAAGATCTAGAAATAAATCGGAATAAACGGAAGTAGGACAAAAATTCTACTAGTATTAGGAAAAAGAAAAGGAGCGGCTCCCTCCTGGCTCCCTGTGCGCGCGTGGGCATTGGCCTTGGCCCTTGGCCCGGCGGGGCGCAGCGAAATTTTTTTTTTGACAGAGACAACAAAACAAAAATAAATAAAAATTTTATATAGGCATATAATATATCAAAATTTTCAGAAAAAGATTTTCTACAACATGAACACTATTTTAGCTTCAAATAAAATACACACAAATTTTAATAATTCACACAGTGCTACCGGTCCAGTAAAATCCAATAAAAATCATTTTTTAAAATACCAAAATGACTTCAAATTAATTTCTGTCCAATTTTCTGATGTAGGGAATCATGTTACCCTATTTTCCATGTATTTTATTTTTCGAGAAAAATAATTTGAATAAAATCCAAATAACTCCAAATTGAAAAATAATTCCAAAAGGACTTCGAATTTGATCCTTTGAAACTCCCAACTCATATTTCATATGTTTTGAAGAAGTCATTTTATCCTTGCTCGTGAAAATCACTGAGTTGCATGAAGTTTATGAATTAGAAAATATTTCCAAATGAAATTCAAATATTTTCAACACCCCTTTTCATTTAAATGGAAGAAGTCATGTTATCCTCTCTCCGTGGTTTTGTGATGAAAATATTTGAATTCACGGAGATCGAAAGCAAAAATGAAAGTTTGGGAAAGTCCTTTTATTCCCTCTCATTTAACTTTCAAAAAGTTTCAAATTTCACTCAATCAATCACACAACAATTCAAACAAACAAACAAATCTATCTATTTATTATAACATTCCAAAGTTTAGAATTTTGGGATGTTACAAATCTACCACCCTTAAAATGAATCTCGTCCTCGAGATTCGGAGAGGCTAGAAAGAAATGGGTTAGGTTTTGGGTCTTCAAAATCCATCGATCGTCTCCGAGTGCAGGTGCTACCACCCTTAGAAACATCGTTATGGTTCCATCAAAACTCATATACTCCATCCTTATTCTTGGCGATGTCGGGTCTTCTCGAGATATTAAGGATAATTCCTTCTCCGGGCTCTTCCGGTAGTGGCATAACCTTCTCCTCAATTCCTTTGTCCTTTCCTCTTGGTAAGGTTATCCCGTAATTGGGTCTTCATAATGACCAGATTGGCGCCAATTCTAAACAAATATCGGTATCTCATGGTGGTCAACGATTTATGGTTTCTCCTGCAGAAAACGGGTCTGGGTTGAACCTCACCGTATAACCTACGGTTGGCAAAAGCTGCCTTGTACAAGGGTTCCATCGTCCTACCATTCTATGGTTTTATGGCTTGACGTGCCGACACTCTTCTAAGGTTTTCAAGGCTCTCTGATTTTCCATCTACATATGATAGTTCATGATAGAAGTCTCCGGTATGGGGGCCAATCCATCCCGTACTTGAACCATTACTAACTATGCAGACATTGAATCACGTATTCTAACACTTGGTCATACTCACAAGCATTGCAGAATTTCCCTTGTCGACGAACTGGGTTCGAATAATTCCATGGTTTCTGCAAGCCAAACAAAACATCTATCGTTTCTTCACAACTCTCGGGTTTTTGCGTAACCTCCTACGAAACGTCTGCTGATCAAATCGCAGTCTTCCCAAAGTTTCTTCTTCCAGCGGGTACTTGACCCTTATTAATTCCTGGGCCTGTGGGTTATGAGCCCACTTCAACACCTGTACCAATTTCACTCATCCTTGGAGTTACAATTGCTCCATTTTCCAACATTACACCTCCTGTAAATCCAATAGTACTTCTTCCTTCATACCCTTGTGGTGATGGTCATACAAAACTCCAACTTATTTTGTCCAGCTTCCTTCTATGGACCGTCATGAATAACACATTTCTTTCTTCATTGATCCTGTGGCTTTACGGAATTACTACGACACCAAAAAAATGCACTAGTTTATCCACAAATCCCATTATTTTCATATCAATCTTTTATTACATCCTTAACCTTTTTTGTAAATCCAAATTCCAAAAAGTTTATTACAAATGCTGCCACCCACATGGTTCGGTATGGTCAGACATTACTTCCAACTTTATTCATTTTCCTCCTTGAGGATTCTTGATCCCATGGAATTGTGCGACATGCGCCTTGAAATCTTCAATCTTACATTTCATCGTGGTGGCCTTGAGCTTCATCTCCATCATCTCTGCATGTACTTCTCTTAGGTATTCTTGAGTATAACGAAGTCTTGCTTCGAGTATTTCTCCGATCTGGCGTATGGCTTCCATGGCTGCTTCACGAACAGCGTCGAAGAAAGTTGCTTGTGGTACACGTGAGATGAAAAAGTACTGCCCCATCGTCTTTGGGCAAACTCCTTTCATACGGTGGAGGTGTACCTCCACATACCAAAGTTCCAGTCCCTTTTGCATGAAGGGGTAGCCTTTGTAGACTGCATCTCCTTCAAGGTGAATATGCTTCATCATGTCCTTCAGGATGTTCGGTTAATCATGATCACTTGTCAGGGTCATGATCGTTTCAGGGCCCTTAAGGAAAGACTCATAAAGGGTTGTCATCTACATGTGTAGGATAAGAGGGGTGCTCAGAACAAGGAATGTATCTCCATGGGGAAATTGCAATTGTCTCCAGAAAAGTTTGGTGTTCAGTTGTCCATGGGTTCAAGATTTCGTCTGGTTGAGATAGAAAGAGAAAGCAAATACCCACCCATCAACAAAAGAATCCTAGATCAAAAGTACCGTTTGTAATGGGCCGTTCTACTATGGTTTCGTTTCTAAGTCCTCATTTCTTGGTCTTCAATGCTCGGGAGTTTCCAATTCTGATGCTTTTCCCATATGAAGGCCTTCTACCATTCTTCCGTAACTTACGTCTCTCATGGTTGAAATAAATACAAGCCTCACGAATATCGCATCTATCCAACCATTCAATAAACACAAAAAATAATAGCAACCAAGCATTCATTTATTCAATCAATTCTACAAAGATCGCCACCCACATAAATTGGTATGGTCGATACTTAAATCGAGAAAGCGTTCATCTTTATTTCTCTCATGGTGGGATACTATTAAGCTAATTTATTAGGAACTTGATCATTGTCCCCACTGGGGCTTCTTCTGTGTGGACTTGATCTCCTCCAATTTTTCTGCTAGATTTTCCCTGTCGACGCGGAGTTTCTTGTGACGACCCTGTATGTCCTGAAATTGTTCCTTGACCTTCTGGATCTCAACGTCCTTGGCATGAGACATGGTCCTGCTGCTTTTCAGTTCCTGACGCATTCTCGAGATCTCGAGGTTCTCCTCCTCCAGCTTGTTTACCTTCAGTCTCTGAGTCTTGACCTCTTCTCGTAGTGCTTCATTGTCAAACAGGGCTTCCAGGAGGTCCATCTGAAGATTCTTGACGTATTGTTCTAGATTCTGATTGTACACTAAAAGTGGGGAGAACTTCATCTTTTGCGCTTCCGTCAAGGCAATAGTTGCTCCATCAAACTTCTGCCATCCAATCCTTCCAAAGAAGTGTGGGTTTAGAGCAGCACGATGACGATAGCATAAACGTGCAATAGCATCATGGACGGCAGTGTTGATGCCCATATCACGATCACCATTTATAGTTACGAAGGCGATGTCTGCAGTCTTGGGGTCTTCTTTACGACCAAAAACTTGGGTCTTGACTCCCCATGATCTAGACGTCCTCTTAGTTGCCTTGATCTCGTGTATCGGTAACTTCGCAGCCTGACTAGCTCCACAAGGAAGGGCCTCCAAGAACCTTCTCGTAGTGTTCTCTTTTGTTCAGAGTGTAGCTCTCCATCTATAGTTTGAAATAAGGAAGGTTCGGTAAAAGGAATCAGGTGTTACGAGAGTAGTAACAAAAACAAAGGTCATTCCTATTGGGGTCTTCATATTATTAAGTCATTTTCTAGGGTCACGTCCTACAGCCAACATGTGCTCTGATACCATATCTGCAGCGACCCGACCTCAGACGGTCAAGCCTCTGTGTTGTTGTGCCATCCACAGATTAGTATCTTTGTACGCAGACGGTACATCAATGTATATATCAAAGTGCAATCACATGTATAATTAACGTAAAACTGATATATACCTCATAAGTCACAATGAAACAAATAGTCGGTGTGGAGTCCCATCAACGCCATCGGCAGTTGAGTGTAGACCGTAACCCTGTATCGTAACTCTTACTCGTCGAGGAAATATACGCAACATGATACGTTGCAGCCGTGTAGGTCGATTACATTGAATGTACCGCAAGATCACAATAAGAGAAAACAGATGATAAACTATACTATATGCAGTATGGCTTTGTGGCTCTGTATCTGAGTTTTGTTTGCGTAAAGCTGGTTTTATTTTCCCTACATCAAAGGAATATCAGGAGTCTGTACTATGGAGTTTTCTATCATGACATGGTTCTGCCAACCGATGTCTCATAGCCCAAATCATCATAAGTTGCCCACAATTAAGTTATCGATCCGGTGTTGAGAGTTCCGAGATAGATCCAAGTCCAGATGCTCAAATTCTCCGTGAATCGGGGACACGACTAATCGATTAGGTTTAAACCCTCTGCAGAGGTTTGTACACTTTACCCGCAAGATTCGATCCCTCTTTTACGTTCTCGCACTTGTGGTGTTTGAGAACAAGGCGACGAAACATGGTCTTAGAAGAGTTCCTCGACCATGTCCGGTGCTCATCCAATCCTACCGTAGTTCTACATCTGCTAGCACCGTCCTAGTCGAGTCACAACTAAGGTCAACCAAGCCAGAGCCCATAGTGACTTGCGGTTGCACGGTAAGCTTCAGGGCATGAAGTATTCTTCCATCTCTTTGAGTCTGGGTGAAGCTTTCCGCAAGATGTCATGGCGCTTTCTCCATGCATCCCAGCCAACCTTTGGATTCTCCAGGTGCCCGTCAACCATCCTTCACCCAAGAGTGTGTATTGAATTCTTGTCTCGAGTCTTGAAGTCTTGAGGCCTTGAAGATGCAGATCCTTGCAGATTCCATCATGGAGTTGTCGTCATTGACGTAGATCCTCCATTCTCACACCACTCCCGAGCACTCATACCAACCCCGTCTACTATAGCGTAGCATTAAAATAAATAGCGTCCCGGGCTTGGTAACAGGGTGATGGGTTCCTACCTCATGCATACTACTCAACTACAAGGATTCAATATCACTCTTTGGAGGGATTGTTGCGAAGATGACACTAGATGCAATAAAACACATAGGTATGAAAAACATGGTCAAAGTGAACTTGCTCGGTATTACTTGATGAAGATAATAACGCTCTCGAATAAAGACTTGGTAGAACTATTCGTCACTCCTTTGAAAATCTATATTACACAGACAATCATATAAGCAATCATCCTAGCAATCAATTCTATCAATCATAACAATACTCAATCAAAATAAAAGCAACAAAAGAAAACCAAGTCGAAAACCAAAGGAAAAACTTGAAAGAAAAATTCAAGGAAAAACTAGTGGTGACCAACTCACACAAATCTTAACATAACATCACTAAATTACTCTAATATTTTTTTTACAGCAAAGAAAATATAAATCTAATAAAATAACAGAAAATAAATTACTAATTTAATAACTAACAAAAATAAATAATATAAAACTACTATAACCATCTAGTTAATACTAGAACAAATATAGCAACTAGCAAAAACACTAAGACAACTATAACAGCAAATCATTTATTAAAACATTAATAAACTATACTAAATAAATATAACAACTAATGTGTTCACAAATAACAGAAAAAAAACAATATAACTTGAAGTGGAAAAAGAATTACTTTTAAAACTAATAAAACTATTTTTATCCACTATCACTATGAACTAAACAAGCACTTACAAAAACAGTAGCTAAACACTAATAAATAACTACAAAAATTTATCTACTGTAGCTAAACATAAACATATAACAACAAGTGAAAATCTACAAAAGGAATGAACTAAAAATAATTAAAAACAATAATTACATAACTAAAACAACTATATAAGCAAAACATTACTGTTTTTACTAAAAATCTAATTTAAAATACTCCAAAATTACCAAACTAAATCCTACAGCTAAAAAATATCATAAGTGACCAGGAGCAAAAAGAATTAAATAAAAACCTATTTTTAAAATCAAGTTATGGCCAAAATACTAATCTGAACAAAATTTATCAAATTCAAATTTAAACTACTCAAATTTGAAATCCAGAGACACTAACAGAAACTTCAGCAAATTTGTGACACATAGCAATTGGAATCACTCAAAAATACTAAAAACTCTAAAAGATATGAATTTTCTAAGATTGCTATTTTCTGAAAAAAATGAATTACGGGATTTCGTGGATCTCACCGGAGTAGTCGTGGCGGCGGCGGTGGTGCTGCACTGCTGCTGTTGCGGAGAGGAGAGGAGAGGAGAGGTGTTGGTTTGATGTGTTGGAGGGGGGGGGGTGCTTGGGTATTTATATTGGGGAGGGGAGGGTTTTGCTTGGGGTAGGGGACAAGAAATAGACTAGGATTAGGAAACAAAAGGGAAAAGATCTAGAAACAAATCGGAATAAAAGGAAGTAGGACAAAAATCCTACTAGTATTAGGAAAAAGAAAAGGAGCGGCTCCCTCCTGGCTCCCTGTGCGCGCGTGGGCGTTGGCCTTGGCCCTTGGCCCGGCGGGGCGCAACAAAATTTTTTTTTTGACAGAGACAACAAAACAAAAATAAATTTTTTTTTATATAGGCATATAATATATCAAAATTTTCAGAAAAAGATTTTCTACAACATGAACACTATTTTAGCTTCAAATAAAATACACACAAATTTTAATAATTCACACAGTGGTTCCGGTCCATAAAATCCAATAAAAATCATTTTTAAAATACCAAAATGACTTCAAATTAATTTACATCCAATTTTACGATGTAGGGAATCATGTTACCCTATTTTCCATGTATTTTATTTTTCGAGAAAAATAATTTGAATAAAATCCAAATAACTCCAAATTGAAAAATAATTCCAAAAGGACTTGAATTTGATCCTTTGAAACTCCCAACTCATATTTCATATGTTTTGAAGAAGTCATTTTATCCTCGCTCGTGAAAATCACTGAGTTGCATGAAGTTTATGAATTAGAAAATATTTCCAAATGAAATTCAAATATTTTCAACACCCCTTTTTCATTTAAATGGAAGAAGTCATGTTATCCTCTCTCCAGGGTTTTGTGATGAAAAATATTTTAATTCACGGAGATCAGAAAGCAAAAATGAAAGTTTGGGAAAGTCCTTTTATTCCCTCTCATTTAACTTTCAAAAAGTTTCAAATTTCACTCAATCAATCACACAACAATTCAAACAAACAAACAAATCTATCTATTTATTATAACATTCCAAAATTTAGAATTTTGGGATGTTACATGGCACCACCTTGGTGAGCCTCCTTGTCCTTATCCTTTTATAAAAAATAATGTTTGTGTGACTTAGATAGTTGCTTGTATAATTTTCTTACCCATACGTTGTTTGTTATACATAGTGGCATGGTTTTGATATCCGTCCCCGTCGGCCCTCGTCCGGTTTATGATTCAGATGTGGTATGTTCTCTTTTATAACTATTTGTGGCATTTCGTGTTTATGACAATTATGCCCATCAAGTTGACACATATATTTTTATCTAGGAGGTATGTGAACCGGAAATTGCAACCGACCCTCTTGTCAAGAAGTTAAATTTAGTTGAAAAAGAAAACGAGTATTTGAAAGAACAATTGAAAAGAATTGAAGAAGAGAAGATGAAACTGGAGTTGTATGTTGCCGATGTCGTCGATGATCACAAGATCAAGATGGATGCAATGCGCCTGAAGATTAGAAAGATTAGAAAATATGCCGTTAATAAAAATTCTTGGTATCACTATACTTTTGGATCAATTGTTACCTTAGTTGCGATCTTGATCGCATTTGCTGTTGCATTTAAATGCTTTAGCTAGAGAGTTTGTATGTTGTTTTATGAGAATAAGTGTGTCTGAACTTTATGTATGAATTTGTATTAATTTGGTCTTTTCGGTGTTGTGTAATGAAGATGAGCCGGCAATGGATGTATGATGACCGATGCTCTCCCCGGTTCATTAATGGCATGCATACTTTTCTGGTTGCAGCTAAGGCAAACAAGCGGGCAGATAGTTTTATGTGTTGTCCATGTGCTGTCTGTAAGAACGATCACAATTACTAACTCTAGAACCACGCACATCCACCTGTGTACGTCCGGTTTCATGTCCGGCAATAACTGTTGGACCAAGCACAGAGAAAGATGGGTTCTAATGGAAGAGAATGAAGAAGAAGAGGATGACGACAGCTATCCTGGCCATGGGTTCCCTGAAGACGATAATACTACAATTGGGGAAGAAGCTGAGCCGACAATGGGGGGAAGAAGCTGAAGAATATGCATCAGATGAGCCCGCTGATGATCTTGGTCGGGCCATTGCCGATGCAAAGAGAAACGGCGCATGTTAGAGGATCACACGAAATTGTTGTACCCAAATTGCAAAGATGACAAGAAAAAGTTGGGCACCACAGTAGAATTGCCGCAATGGAAGGCAGAGAATGGTGTATCTGACAAGGGATTTGAAAAGTTGCTAATAATGTTAAAGAAGATGCTTCCAAAGGACAACGAATTGCCTGACAGTACGTACGAAGCAAAGAAGGCTATATGCCCTCTAGGATTAGAGGTGCAGAAGATACACGCATGATGTAATGACTGCATCCTCTACAGCGGTGAGTACGAGGATTTGAATGCATGCCCGGTATGCGGTGCATTGCGCTATAAGATCAGCCGCGATGACCCTGGTGATGTTGAGGGCGAGCGCCCCAGGATGAAGATTCCTGCCAAGGTGATGTGGTATGCTCCTATAATACCACGGTTGAAACGTTTGTTCCAAAAGAAAGTGCATGCCAAGTTGATGTGATGGCACAAAGAAGACTGTAAGAAAGACGGGAAGTTGAGAGTACCCGCTGAAGGGTCACACTGGAGAAAAATCGAGAGAAAGTGGGAGGACTTTGCAGATGACGCAAGGAACGTATGGTTTGGTTTAAGTGCAGATGTCACTAATCCTTTTGGGGAGCATAGCAGCAGTCATAGCACCTGGCCTGTGACTCTATGTATCTATAACCTTCTTCCTTGGTTGTGCATGAAGCGGAAGTTCATTATGATGCCAGTGCTCATCCAAGGCCCTAAGCAACCCGACAATGACATTGATGTGTACCTAAAGCCATTAGTTGAAGAACTTTTATAGCTATGGAATGGAAAAGGTGTACGTGTGTGGGATGAGCACAAACAACACGAATTTGACCTAGATGCATTGCTGTTTGTAACCATCAATGATTGGCCTGCTCTTAGTAACCTTTCAGGATAGACAAACAAGGGATACCACGCATTCACACACTATTTAGATTATACCGATAGTATATATTTGGATAAATGTACCTGGGACATCGTCGATTTCTTTCGGTCAAGCATCTCTTAAGAAAGAAAGGAAAGCATTTCAAAGGTGAGGCAGATCATTGGAAGAAGCCTCGCCACCGTACTGGTCATGATATACTTGATATGGTCAAGGATTTAAAAGTAATATTTGGAAAGGTCCTGGCAGACAATCTGTTCCGAATAACGCCGACGGATGGGCACCCATGTGGAAGAAGAAATCTTTTGGGACCTACCCTATTGGAAAGACCTAGAGGTCCGCTCTGCAATCGACGTGATGCACGTGACGAAGAATCTTTGTGTGAACCTGCTAGGCTTCTTGGGGTGTATGGGAAGACAAAAGATACACTAGAGGCACGGGAGGACCAGCAACGTATGCATGAAAAATATGGCATGCATTCAAAGCAGTATTAGGGTCATGCCAGCTAAGCTCTTACCAAAGAAGAGAAGGAAATCTTCTTTGAATGCCTGCTCAGTATGAAGGTCCCGTCTGGCTTCTCATCACATATAAAGGGAATAATAAATATGGCAGAGAAAAAGTTCCAGAACCTAAAGTATGATGACTGCCACGTGCTTATGATGCAACTGCTTCCGGTTGCATTGAGGGGGCTTCTGCCAGAAAATGTTCGATTAGCCACTATGAAGCTATGTGCATTCCTCAATGTAATCTCTCAGAAGGCAATCAATCCAGAAATCCTACCAAAGTTGCTGAATGATTTGGTGCAATGTCTTGTCAGTTTCGAGTTGGTGTTCCCACCATCCTTCTTCAATATCATGACGCACGTCCTAGTTCACCTAGTCGACGAGATTGCCATTCTGGGTCCTGTATTTCTACACAATATGTTCCCCTTTGAGAGGTTCATGTGAGTCTTAAAGAAATATTTTCATAACCGTGCTAGGCTAGAAGGAAGCATCTCCAAAGGCCATGAAACAAAGGAGGTCATTGAGTTTTGTGTGGACTTTATTCCTAACCTTAAGCCGATTGGTGTTCCTGAATCGCGGCATGAGGGCAGACTGGATGGAAAAGGCATGCTAGGAAGGGACCATGTAATATGTATGGACGAGCATTCTTGGGCGCAAGCAAACTACACAATTCTATAAAATTCCGCCTTGGTGGCTCTGTATATCGAGGAAACACAAGAATATTCTATGCTCCAAACACCCGGAGCAGTCTGACGACTAGATTACATGTGAACAAATGGGGACTTTCACCGGTTGGTTGGAGATATGTATCATGCATGACGACACTGTTGCCGATGAGCTGTACTTGCTGTCCAAGTTGCCATCTTCGACTATATTGAATTTCAAAGGGTACTAGATAAATGGGAATACCTTTTACACGATTGCCCAAGATAAAAAGAGCACCAACCAAAACAGTGGTGTCCGCTTTGATGCAGCAAACACAAATAGGCCAAAGGACACATATTATGGTTACATAGAGGAGATATGGGACTTGACTATGGACGTGGTTTGAAGGTCCCTTTATTTCGGTGCAAATGAGTCAATCTGACAGGAGGCGGGGTAAAGGAAGACCCGCGATACAAAATGACAACAGTGGATCTCAACAATCTTGGGTATGCAGACGAACCATTCGTCCTAGCCAATGATGTGGCGCATGTTTTGTATGTGAAGGACATGTCTACCAAGCCGAGGAAAAGAAAAGATAAGGAAGCAAATACATCATACGATGAGCCAAAGTACCACATAGTTCTTTTAGGGAAAAGAAACATCGTGGGAGTGGAAGACAAGACCAACATGTCAGAAGATCATGAAAAGTTTCATGAAATTGCTCCCTTCATAGTGAATATTGACCCGAGCATCATGTTAAATGATGAAGATTGTCCATGGTTACAGCGGAAAGGGACACACGCGAAGAAAAAATTTTATACCCCAAGATCCCACTCTGGGATCTGACCGGCTTCACTGTCATCACTTTCTTCTCTAGTGAGTTTCCAGACTTATATATCTGGAAGGTCCCACTTCCACTACAAAAAAACACTTCTGTGATGATATGTTTTTGTCAGAGTAGGTCATGTTTTCTGTCATGCATGTACATCCATGACGATTTTATGACAGAATCAAGATAGGCATACCTGTGCTGTCATAGAAGTGTTCCATGACATTACCAAAATTATCATCACGGAAGTGTCCACTTCCATGAAGATAAATGCCACGTCATGGAAGTGCTTTCGTCAAGGGTGACCGACACATGCATCCACCGTAATGGGTCGTTGTTAAGCTATCGGGTGCGGTTTTGGATCCGATAACCCGCTAACAGCCACAACCAATGCTGATTTTCCACGTGTAAAATTCTCGTTGGCCGACGGAACCACGTGTCAGCTCCGCGTTGGCACAGCTATCACTCATCCAATGGGCGAGATGAGCCTATGATATGTTGACACATGGACTGGCCCAAAAGTGACCCATAAATATTAAATGGGCCGGCCCAACTAAAGGCCCACAAGATTTTTGCGGACCATAATGGACCGGCCCAACTAATGGCCCACAAGATTTTGTGGACCATAATGGGCCGGCCCAGCTAAAGGCCCACAAGATTTTGAAGACCATAATGGGCCGGCCCAGCTAAAGGCCCACAAGATTTTGAGGACACTAGTGGGCCGGCCCGTTCACATGCTGCCATGTTTTGGGCCAAATTGTAGGATCTTGAGAAGAGGTGTCTAGAGGGGGGGGGGGGGGCGATTAGACACTAAGTACCAAAGTTGCAGTTTTTAACTTCCTTTAGGTTTAAGTGGAGTTTAGGCACAAGTTTAACATTCTCAATACATAACAAGCAAGCATGCAAAGAGTATATAGGCAGCGGAAAATAAAGCATGCAACTTGCAAGAATGTAAAGGGAAGGGTTTGGAGGATTCAAACGCAATTGGAGACACGAATGTTTTTGTCGTGGTTACGATAGGTGCTATCGTACATCCACGTTGATGGAGACTTCAACCCACGTAGGGTAATGGTTGCGCGAGTCCAAGGAGGGCTCCACCCACGAAGGGTCCATGAAGAAGCAACCTTGTCTATCCCACCATGGCCGTCGCCCACGAAGGACTTGCCTCACTAGCGGTAGATCTTCACGAAGTAGGCGATCTCCTTGCCCTTACAAACTCCTTGGTTCAACTCCACAATCTTGTCGGAGGCTCCCAAGTGACACCTAGCCAATCTAGGAGACACCACTCTCCAAGAAGTAACAAATGGTGTGTTGATGATGAACTCCTTGCTCTTGTGCTTCAAATGATAGTCTCCCCAACACTCAACTCTCTCTCATAGGATTTGGATCTGGTGGAAAGAAGATTTGAGTGGAAAGCAACTTGGGAACGGCTAGAGATCAAGATTCATATGGTTGGAATGGAATATCTTGGCCTCAACACATGAGTAGGTAGTTCTCTCTCGAGAAATAGGATGCTTTGGAAGTGTAGGTTTGTTCTGATGGCTCTCTCCACGAATGAAGAGGAGGTGGACGGGTATATATGGCCTCCACACAAAATCTAACAGTTACACACAATTTACCAAACTCGGTGAGACCGAATCATAAAACTCGGTCGGACCGATTTAGTAAACCTAGTGACCGTTAGGGTTTTCGATTGGGATCGATATGCAACTCGGTAGGACCGATATGGTTAGGGTTAGGGCATAACGTAATCTCGGTGAGACCGATTACACAAACTCGGTGAGACCGAATTTGGTAATTAGCTAACGGAGAGTTGGTCAGGCAAACTCGGTGAGACCGATTACTCAAACTCGGTGGGACCGATTTTGGTAATAAGTTAACCAGAGAGTTTGCATTGTAATCTCGGTAGTACCGATCACACAAACTCAGTGAGACCAATTTTGGTAATGGACATAAATAGAGAGATTACAATCCCATCTAGGTGAGACCGAGATCCCTATCGGTGAGACAGATTTGCCTAGGGTTTGTGGTAGTGGCTATGACATCTGAACTCGGTGGTGCTGGATAGAAAGAATCGGTAGGGCCGAGTTTGACTTTAGGTTTAGGTCATATGTGTGGAAGTGGGAAAGTAGTTGAGGGTTTTGGAGCATATCACTAAGCACATGAAGCAAGAGGCTCATTAATCAACACCTCATCCCTCCTTGATAGTATTGGCTTTTCCTATAGACTCAATGTGATCTTGGATCACTAAAATGTAAAATGAAGATTCTTGAGCTTGAAGCTTGAGCCAATCCTTTGTCCTTAGCATCTTGAAGGAGTTCCCACATCCTTTAGTCCATGCCACTCCATTGTTGAACTTATCTGAAATATACTAGATAAAATTGTTAGTACAACAAAAGATATGTTGACATTAATTACCAAAACCACCTAGGGAGCACTTGTGCTTTCAATCTCCCCCTTTTTGGTAATTGATGGCAACATACATCAAAGCTTTAGATAAAGATATAAAGAATAGCAAGTAAAACTTTGAAAAGACATGTAACAAGCATAGGACCCCCCTATATGTATGCAATCATGTGAGTATGGAATATAGAAGCATGTGAGAGCATAACCATGATAGAGTAGGCAATGTGTTACATGTATCTTGGCCATATGCATCAGAGTAAAGAATATTCAAGAAAATACCTTCATGCTCATGAGTCCTTCTTGCAAACAGTATGTACATCAGCAAAAATTCCTCATACACATGAGTGTGATGCATATACTTACCTTGTAGTTTTGAGTTGGCTCAGGGTGGAAGGAACCTGCAGAAATAAGGTTAGATAACACAGGTACATCTACTAGGCAGAGCGAACAAAAGAAACCACAAGAATACCAAGACTGGGATGACATGTAAAGAGTGAGTACTAAGTACCACATTGGATTAGACATGTCCCCAAGAGTAAAGATATGCAATGAATTTAAATGATTCCTTTCCCTTAGATGTCTTGCTCCCCCTGAATCTAGCATGAGATATTGGGAGAAGATAGGGAAACAGAAAATTAGAGCTGAAAAGATATAAAAGAACAGAGCTTAATGCAAATAAGCACATATGAACATGTCTTTCCCCAAAAGACATGTGGCATCTCTCCTCTTGAACACCAAGCATCTGGGATCCTTGAGAAATACTTTCTACTTGAGTATTCTCTCCCCCTGGAGATCTCTTTCTCCCCTTAATACTCTCTCCCTTTTGGAAGTGATAAGCTTTGATGTGATCTCTCTCTCCCCCTTTGACGTCAATTTCCAAGAAGGGTTTTCTGGAATTTGTTGTGAATGGGTTTGGTCCTTGAGTCACAACACAGAGCACTGGATAAAATTGTGATGCTTGTAGAGGATAAGATTCATTGAGTGGAGCTGGATCAGAAGAAACACAGAATAAGTGGCAAACTATTTTTCCTGTTGTGAAATCGGTGGCACCGAGTGGTATACTTCGGTTGGACCGAAAACAACAAATCGGTGAAAGCGAGTTCATCTCAGAGAAAGCACTTGTCACCTCAGCTTACTAGACTAGTAAGGTCTCACAAAGATTTGCAAGGAATTAACTGAATGATGTGCAATGAATTGGATGCAGGAAATGCAGAGCAAACAGAAAAGAAAGAAATCTAGATGAAGTTTTTTTTGAAAGGGGAAACAAATATGCATGAGACAAATGCAAAAACACAGAAAAGAACACGAGGGAACTTCATCTAGAGATGGTCGGTGACAAAGTCACCTATGTTAGAGTATATTGACTTAGGAGTCAAGTGAGATCACTTGATCATAGGTCATACTCATCGTCTAAGCTCAAAATGGTGTTACCATTTTTCTTTTAAGCATCTTGATGTATTCACATCTTGTCGAGTTGCTTTAGCTCATGACTCGGAGTAAAGCTTCTCTAAGATGGAATAACATACCTTGGTTGGTGGTGTTGACCATGTAGTTGAACTTGTGTGAATTGCTCAAGGTTGATGTAGCTCGTCAAGAGTTGGGAGCACCACTTGGAATTTGAGTCCATCTACCTACATGGGTTAGTTCTTGCAAGGAGTAGTACTTGTATATCCAAAAATGATAATCATGAAGCTCAACATAGAGTTTGTCAAAGGATATGTTTGAATGATTTCGTGCTTCCTTGTATTCAGCCACCATAGTGTAGAGACTTGGTGATGTAGAGATTGCTCAAGATGTGAGTAGATTACAATCTCATGGAATTTGATTCCACCAAGTACTTACACGGGTTAGATAACATGCAAGATGCAAATATATCCAAGATATAATATTTTCATCATAAGAGAGATATCATGGATTAGTCATAAGCTCATGTCTTGCATGTATCCAATGGAGTATCTACTCCAAGTTTGAATCATCAATGATGTTCAATTCTCCTCTCAACCTGCAAAACACTTTCTCATCAAGGGGTTTAGTAAATATATCCGCTAATTGCTTTTCGGTGCGAACATGCTTAAGTTTAATGTCACCCTTAGCAACATGATCTCGAATGAAGTGACGACGAACTTCAATATGCTTAGTTCGAGAATGTTGTACGGGATTATGACCAATTTTGATAGCACTTTCATTGTCACAAAGCAATGGAACATGTTTCACATATATCCCATAATCTTTAAGAGTTTGGGTCATCCAAAGTAATTGAGCACAACATGAACCAGCGGCAATGTACTCCGCTTGGTGTAGATAAGGATACCGAGTTTTGTTTCTTGGAGGACCAAGACACAAGAGATCTACCAAGAAATTGACAAGTACCCAAAGTGGACTTTCTATCAACCTTGTCTCCGGCATAGTCCGAGCCGGAGTAGCCAACAAGATCGAAAGAGTCCCTTTTAGGATACCAAATGCCAAAATTTGGTGTATGAATTAAGTATCTCACTGTCCTGGATCGATCACCCACTCTTCCCCCGAGGTCGCAGACACACCCCTTCCTCCCCAGCTCCTTTTTCTCGCTCTCCCGACGACGACCGAGCGCACACGTCGCCGCCGCTCGCTGTTTCCGCAGCCACCGCAGACGCCTCGCCCTCTCATCGTGTTCGTTCGCTCCGCGACGTCGACTACGTCGAGCAGGCCGAGCCCCGAGCGCTCGCCCGCCCTGAAGTCGCCGCTGACGCCGTCTTCCCCAACTCCCTGGTACACAGTAGTCGCTGCCCCGTGGATGCCCGAACGCGCCGCCGCCCACGCTCGTCGCCGGTGGTGCTCCGATGACCATATGGTTCCGGGCTTGTGCCCATTGCACTCCCCGCATCACGTAGGAGCCGTACGTGCTAGCGCCGCCCCGCCTAGGCCACTGCAGCAACGAGCCCGAGCTTGACCGAGCTTCGGCCGCCGCCGAGCTTGTCGCTGGCGCCACTCCGGCCACTCCTCAGCCGCGCCACTACCACGGTTGGATGCGGACGAGCGTCCGCATCCCGTAGCTGTGCTCCGCGCGCCAAACGGCGCTCTGTAGGCGAATCCCGCAGCGCACCGCCGCGTCTGGACTCGCCGGCGGCTAAACGCCGGTGAGTTTGACCCCCCCGCTGACCGAGTTGACCGGGTGGGCCCAATTTGACCCCTGGGTCTATGACAAGTGGGACCCGCCTTGCTAATTTACTTAGGATTAGGACTAACTAATAATTAGTTAGACTAATGACACTGACACGCGGGACCACTGGCCAGGTTTGACCTGGACTGGCCCCGTTGACTACTGACGTCACAGTGACGCAATGGTGACGCAATAAGTATTTTCTGGATTTATTTTTATACATGAAATTCCAGAAAGTACCACAAACTTCAAAAAATCTTAGAAATTAATCTGTATCTCCAAATGCAAAGATTTATATATGAATTTTGATAAAAAAATTCAATCTTTCCATCTGTACTGGTTTCATGCATGTTAGAATAATTTAACCTTGCTGTTTAGGTGAAACTAGTAAATGCACTAATATGACCTATTATTTTGGGTTTGCATTTGAATCCTTGATTCAAATGAACTCAAACCAATCTATTCTAAGTTGCATTAGCCAAAACATACCCATATTGCTATGTCATAGCATGCATCATATTGTTGCATATTGCCATGTGATGATTGTGTTCCGATGTGTCTTTCGTGGTAGGTTCTGCCTCCGAGGATACCCACGAATATCCGAGTGAAGGGCAGTATCCTACTACCACTCCATCAGGCAAGCAAAACCCCCTTGTTCATTCTGATACAATCCCACTCTCTCGCTCCTGCTCTCTTTTACTGCATTAGGACAACTACGGTTCAATTGTTACATGTTGCGGTAGTTGAACCCCTTTCCTCTGCATGACCTGTCATTGCCGCAGTAAATAGATGAAACCCACTACCATGAGTAGGAGTTGTTTGAGCCCTGATGTGCCTACTCATTCATGCTTGTTTGTCATGCCTGCTACTGCTTAGAGTTGAGTTAGGTCTGATTCAGCGGGAATGAATTGGAATGGTGATGAACATGTCCTACTGTGTCCTAAGTGTGTGATCACGATTTGGTAAAGGTAGCGGTGAGAGGCCATGTAGGAGTACATGGTGGGTTGTCTCATTGAAACCGTCCTCAGGAACTGAGTTCTGTGTTTGTGATCCATGAACAGCTACTACCACACATTGGGATCCTTAATTGACTCTCTCGGCTTCTTAACCACCCTTGTCCTCTGTCCAGGAGTTGCAAGTAGTTTCTGGTGTTTGTAGTATGCTGGAGGCCGTGCGCAGCGCTGACCCGCGGGGTGGGCTGTGATGCGGTAGGCACGTGGCACGGTGTACCGGGCGCCCGTTTGGTGTCTCGGGAACCCTGCTCACATCGTTCGGGGCCGTATGTGGAAACTTCAGCCGGTCTCCCTGCGGATGGAACCTGAATAGGCGATAAACCTTCACTAGAGACTTGAGTGTTTAGGTAGGCCGTGGCCGACACTGTCGGGGGTTGGGTTCGATGTATGCTAATGGATGGCTTATCATGGTGGGAGCGACTAGAAATTCGCCGGTGCCCGGAAGCGCGATGAGGCGTAGACATGAACGCCGGCGTACTTTACCCAGGTTCGGGGCTCTCCTAGGAGATAACACCCCTAGTCCTGCTCTGCGTGGTCTCCGCATGATCACTAAGGCACAAGTGAGTACAAAGGTGCTCCTGGAGCTGTATGCTAGAGGTAGGAGAAGGCAAGGCTAGCTGTCTCCTTCCTCTATGGTCTGGTCTAGTTCTAATGGGTTGGAACCCTTTTCATGGGTGCCCTGGGGGCTTATATAGGCCTACCCCCAGGGGTACATTGGTAATCTTGTTGGGTGTAGGACCCGACTGTCAGTGTCTCCGACCTCCGACTTCTCCGCTGGCTGCTGGGGCCCGCCGACTGGTGGGCCCCGCCGGCTGGTCTCTTGCACGGAGCCGACAAGCCACTCCCGCCGCTTGCGGGTCTTGCCGGCTACTGATCACTGTAGCCGTGAAACTAATGATGCAGGCTCGGTCAGGGAGTCGTGGCTACAGGCCCGCCGCCTAGCGGGCGATTACTGTAGCCACTCCTTGTCTTGTCTGGTTAATGGCGCGTGGGGCCCGTGGAAGGGGTAGGCCGACTCCTAGGGGCCGACTTCCATCGGGTCCGACTGGTAGGGCTCTCGCCGTCTTTTGGACTCTCGTTGACTGGTGGGGGCCATCGTGCTTGGGCCGTACCGACAGGCCGTCGTGGGAACAGGACTCCGCCTGCTGGTGATGATGTCAGGGATGTCATGGCAACAGTGCCGCGCCGGGCAGAGATCTCCGCCGTACAGCGCATTATTGCCACGCCAGCCCCTGGAAAGGGGAGGGGATGGGCTACACTGTAGCCATTCCCAGTCCCGTCCTCCTTGATGAGGGCATGGGCTTTGTTGGTGCCGTGGGCCGACTCCTCGTGGCCAGCTTCTCTAGAAACCGCCAGGTAGGAGTTTGCTTGTCTTGACCTCGCCTCCAGAACTCGGCGGTTATGGGCAGCCGGCTGTTCCTCCAGCCGGCCTCCAGTAGACGGCTCTTCATCTTGGCGTCTTAAGGGGCGCAGTCAGCCCCGATGTCTTGAAAGGTTCTGGGCCTCGGGTTAGCCTACCCGTGGCCCATTACTCCGACAGTAGTCCCCGAAGCTGGTGAGGCGCCGCGGGTGATTGGTCGAGGAGCCTCAGCAGTTTCCTTCCTGCCGTGTTTTGAGGTAGAGCCTCGTCCGTCTCCTGCCAGGCCGTCTGGTAGGAGTCGGACTCGCCCAATCTGACTTGTCCAAAATTTTCGAACGCCACGGCGGGAGCCAAGTGGCGTGCTGGCTAAGCGTCCAGGCCGCCGCCCGCTTTGGGCCTGTCACGTGGCGACGAGCGGCCGGGCCAGCCTGCCCACCCACGCGCGCGACGGGACACGCCTGCCAGTGGGGCCCGCCACTACCACGCCTCGGCACGCGAGCGGATCTGCTGCGGCACGCCTCGGCACGTGGGCGGTTGAGGTTCCCGCTAAGTTACTGCGCGTAGTAACTTGCCCGATAAACGCGGGGGCGTGGGGTAATGGGCGCAGTAAATCCCACGACCGCCCCCTCGGCTTCGCAGCCCATAGGCCTAGAAGTAGGCGGAGGAGGGGGAGCGGCAGAGCACGCACGCCCCTCCTCCTCACTACTTCCTCTTTCTTCTTCCTCTCGCCGTCGTGCTTCCCCGCCATGCCGAACACTAGGGTGTTTCGTTCCCGATGAGCTTCTCTTCCACCGTCACGCCCCCCGTGGTGTGCTCCGGCGCATGGGATGGCTCCGTGGTTCACGACGACCACGTCGATTTCCTCCGCAAGACGCGGCGGCTGCCCGGCAAGGACTTCATGAGGGTCCGCCTCGTGCCGAGAAGGGAAATCTCGCCGGCGCCGGAGGAGGGCGAGCGGGTCGTCTTCCGCTCGCACTGCCTGCGCGGCCTTGGCCTGCCGACGAGCGGCTTCTTCCGCTCCTTCCTTGAATTCTACGGTCTCCAGCCGCACCAACTCACCCCAACACGGTGGTGCTACTGTCCGCCTTCGTCACCTTGTGCGAAGGCTTCATCGGCGTCCTCCCCACCATCGAGCTCTGGGGGGAGTTCTTCTACACCATGCTCGGCACCCACGTCGCAGGCATGCCGGCCCAGTGCGGCGCGTTCATCGCGGTGCGGAGGTCGGGGGCCGACAACCCGTTTCCCCCCATCACGCTGATAAAGTCGGTGAAGATGTGGTAGCAGTCGTACTTCTACGTGAAGAGCGTCTTCGCGGAGGGCGACTGGGTCAACTTGCCGGCTTACGTAGCCAGCCCGCCAGCTGGAAGGTGGCCCAAATGGTCGTACCGGGCCAAGACGGTGACGCCTGCAGGAGCCGCTGCCATCACGCGTGTAGGACCTTGAAGTATGTCTAGAGGGGGGTGATTAGACTACTTGACCAATAAAAACTTAACCTTTTCCCAATTTTATTGTTTGGCAGATTTTAGTTGTTTTAGGACAAGTCAAGCAATCATCACACAATTCAAGCAAGCATGCAAAGAGTATATTGGCAGAGGGAAATAAAACATGCAACTTGCAAGAAAGTAAAGGGAAGGGTTTAGAGTATTCAAACGCAATTGGAGACACAAATGTTTTTCTCGTGGTCCCGATAGGTGGTGCTATCGTACTTCCACGTTGGTGGAGACTTCAACCAACGAAGCGTAACGGTTGCGCGAGTCCACGGAGGGCTCCACCCACGAAGGGTCCACGAAGTAGCAACCTTGCCTATCCCACCATGGCCGTCTCCCACAAAGGACTTGCCTCACTAGCGGTAGATCTTCACGAAGTAGGCGATCTCCTTGCCCTTACAAACTTCTTGGTTCAACTCCACAATCTTGTCGGAGGCTCCCAAGTGACACCTAGCCAATCTAGGAGACACCACTCTCCAAGAAGTAACAAATGGTGTGTTGATGATGAACTCCTTGCTCTTGTGCTTCAAATGATAGTCTCCCCAACACTCAACTCTCTCTCATAGGATTTGGATCTGGTGGAAAGAGGGTTTGAGTGGAAAGCAACTTGGGAAGGCTAGAGATCAAGATTCATATGGTAGGAATGGAATATCTTGGCCTCAACACATGAGTAGGTGGTTCTCTCTCAGAAATGGTAAGTTGGAAGTGTAGGTTCAGTCTGATGGCTCTCCCCACGAATGAAGAGGAGGTGGAGGGATATATATAGCCTCCACACAAAATCCAACCGTTACACACAATCTACCAAACTCGGTGGGACCGAATAGTTAAACTCGGTCAGACCGATTCAGTAAACCTAGTGACCGTTAGTGATTTTTTGTGGGACTGACATGCATCTCGGTGAGACCGATATGGTTAGGGTTAGGGCGTAACGTAATCTCGGTGAGACCGATATGGTTAGGGTTAGGGCGTAACGTAATCTCGGTGAGACCGATTACACAAACTCGGTGAGACCGATTTTGGTAATTAGCTAACCAGAGAGTTGGTCAGGTAAACTCGGTGGGACCAATTTGCTCTTTTTGGTGAGACCGAAATGTTACAAAAAGGAAACAAAGAGTTTACATTGCAATCTCAGTGGGACCAATCGCTCACTTCGGTTGGACCGAAACATTACGAAGGGAAACAAAGAGGTTGCAACCCCATCTCGGTGAGACCGAGATCCCTATCGGTAAGACCGATTTGCTTAGGGTTTGTGGCAGTGGCTATGACTTTTGGAATCGGTGGCGCCGGATAGAAAGAATCGGTGTGACCGATTTTGGCTTTAGGTTTAGGTCATTTGTGGATGTGGGAAAGTAGTTGAGGGTTTTGGAGCATATCACTAAGCACATGAAGCAAAAGGCTCAATAAGCAACACCTCATCCCTTCTTGATAGTATTGGCTTTTCCAATAGACTCAATGTGATCTTGGATCACTAAAATGTAAAATGAAGAGTCTTGAGCTTTTGAGCTTGAGCCAATCCTTTGTCCTTAGTATTTTGAGGGATCCACTTTCATCATCCATGCCATGCCATTCGTTGAGCTTTTCTGAAATAATAGTCTTGGAATAGCATTAGCTCAATGAACTATATGTTGTTATGAATTACCAAAACCACCTAGGGATAGTTGCACTTTCAATCTCCCCCTTTTTGGTAATTGATGACAACATATAGATCAAAGCTTTGACAAATGATAATAAGATTTAAATAACATCCTCGCTTTGAGAAGTATGTGATAAGCAAGAGCTCCCCCTAAATTTGTGCATAGATTTAGATTTGCTTTGGACTGCAAATGCACAATGAATTAGGCTCATGGGTTACTCTTCCATGTCACATACATCTTGGTGGAGCCCTCAAAATAATAAACAATGAATACATGCACTCATCACCAAGCAAAGTGAGTGATCACATAAGATAGATAGGATAATATCAAGCATGCATAAGTGTAGCTTATGATCAAACACATGATCATCAATGTCTCACAAACATAGTATCTCAACCAAAAGCAAACAAAGTTTTGAAAAACCACCAAATAAAGTAAGAGAGAACAAAAGCAACTCTCTCTCTCTCTCTCTCTCGAAGCTTATGATCTATACATTTTTCTACCCCTTTGGCAACAAGTTACCAAAAAGTTCATAGAAAATGCATAGTGCTAGATCGATTCTCAGGCTTGATCTTCTGGTGGTGGTGTAGAGATGGCTCCTTGGACGAAGACTTCAGTCGATGTAGATGGAGCTAGAGCTGATGAAGGTGCTGGAGCTGGTGGCACTGAGGTCAGAGCTGGTGCACGAAGTTGCTCTTGTGTCAGAAACTAGCACAGCTGATGACCTCTGGGCTCTAGGCACTCTGGCAAACACATTTGTTGTTGTCTTGCCCTTCCTCTCCTGCATGTCCTCTTGTAGCTCCTCCACTGCAGTCTGAATCTCAGTTACTTTCACATCTAAGTTATAGAACTTTTGTTCTATGATTCTCTCCAAGCTTTCCTGATTTTGAGTTAGGGTGGCCAATCCCTTCTCAATCCTCAAGGTTGATGCTATTAAGTAACCAAGCTGCTCCTGCTTGTTCTTCAATAAATACTCAGATGCCTCCTCTTGAGTTGGCATCTTGGCAGCCTTCTCCCTCTTTGCCTTCTCCTTCTTCTCCTGAGCTTGTACTGATTGTGGATCATCTTCATTCATGACAACCTCATTGTCCTCAAATTCTGGATAAAGTGGAAAGTGTTCCTTATCCAACTGATATTTTCCTGTGCCCATCTTTGAGTTTATCAGTTCTTGAATCTGAGGTTCATATCCATAGCTCCTCTTCTGATCTGCTGCAGTCATCTTGATAGTTTCAATGATCAGGCTCATGACTTTAAACTTTTGTGGCACATCAAACACATGCAACATGTTGATGGCATGCCCTCTGATCATGTTATGGTCACGGACTTGGGCAACAAAGTGTGCCTCGAGAATCCAGTTTATAGTTGGCAACCACGGCGTACAGATAGTGAACTGATCCAAACTTGTGAGTTGCTAATGCCTTGTTTAGAATTTCCTTGTACATGTGAGCCATTGAATTGTGATCCTTTTTCTTCTTAGCATAGATGTCCAGATCATCCTCATTTTCCTCTGGGGCATTTATCAGCTTTGCCCACTCCTCAACAGTTGACTGGTACCTTGTACCTTCAGACATCCAAACAATTCTCCCATCTGGGTAGAAATGTGCTGTGGAGTAAAACTGCATGATAAGCTCATCATTCCAATTTGTGAGCTTTTGCCCAACAAAATCTGCAACTCCACAGCTCACAAAGCTGTCCTGCACTCCAGGATAGTGCTCTTCATTCTCCTTGATGAAGTTCCAGTCGACCCATCTCATGTCACAGACAATGGGCTTCTTGTCCAACAGAATGGTCTCATAAAAGTCCTGCTGTTCCTTTGTGTGGAACCTGTAGTCAACATCAGTTCTTCTCCTTGAAGCATATGGATCTTCCAATCTCCATTTCCTCAGCCCTGAGTCTTTCCTGACTCTCGTGTTCTCAGCCACAGGATGAGCATCATTTTGGTCTGGTATCTTTGGCTTGAGCTTCCTCAGAACCTGTCCTTCTTCATCTTGTTCCTCAGCAACATCAGGCACTGGGGCCTTGTTCTTCTCAGCAGCTGGAATACTCCTAGTATTCCTCTTTGGTGCAGACTTGGCCTTGGGGGCAGCTTTGGGTGCTTCCTTGGGCTTAGATGTGGCAGCCCACGATCTAATAGCATCACCCATTAGCTTTGGTGCCTTTGGTCTTTGGTGCAGTGAGCTCTTCCTCTTCTTCCATCATGGAAGGCTTCCCAATAACTTTGGCCATGGTCATCTTGACCCTTTCCTTCCTCTTCTTGCTCTCGACAAGCTGGCTCTTTGGGATCAGGATTTTCGGGTAGTTGAGTTGATGTTCGGCCTTAGACATTGGTTGTCTTCCTGCAGTCCTTTTGGTCTTCATGACCCTTTCCTTCTTGACCACCTCTTTCTTTGAAGTTGCCTCATCTTCCTCAGCCACCTCGTAATCTTCATCCTCTGAATCTGAATTTCTTTTCCTCCTTTGCCTAGTAGCAGCCTTAGGCAAATTGCTAGGAGTACTTCTGCAACCTTCATCTGAAGTTGAGGGACTAGTGCCCTCACTCAAGTCTATCTCCTCTTCTGACCTGTTCTGGCTATCACTTTGATCAGACATACTGCAAAAGCTGATCACGACGTGAAGAGTTTATAGATGAGATAGAAAAGATGAGCATCACCAAATGCAGAGGTTTTTGCAAAAGAATGACTCAAAAGTTCAGCTTTAGTTTTCCACAGAAAGCATTTCGGATCCACCGATTTTCAAACTCGGTGATACCGAAGCAGTTTTGGAGCCTAAACTGATGATCTCGGTTGGACCGAGTTTCAGTTCGGTGGCACCGAGACTACTAGGGTTTCACAGAATTCTCAAATCGGTTGCACCGATTAGTAAATCTCGGTCAGACCGAGAGTCACTTGTGCAATGGCATAAGCCAAATCAGTGAGACCGAGTTTTTCAACTCGGTGGGTCCGAGATGGTTTGGCGGAAACCTAAACCTAAAATTCGAATCACAACTAATCTATGAACTACTTTGGCTGGATAGATGAGTTGCAATCGTGGCAAGATTCAATATGAAAACAATGTGCTAGGAATCAGACGTGGATAGCACAAAGATCAAGTCCATACCCTAACTTGGCGGTGGACTTGCTACGGCGGCAACGGCGGGGTCGAAATCCGTTGACGGCGGCGAAGACCAGCGACAGGGGCTGCTGGCGGCGAGGAGACGATCCGGAGACCACGATGGTAGAGCGAGCTGATGCGCGGGCAAAGGGTTTCGGAGAAATTTCGAAAATTTTGCCCGTGACTATATATAGCCCGACCCTGTTGGTGTGACCGAGTTGAACAACTCAGTGGCACCGAGATGCATAAGCGTAGCGATTCTGACAACTCGGTGAGACCGAAAAGTTCAAATCGGTTGCATCGAGATTGAAAACTCAGATCAACTTGATGATCTCGGTAGGACCGAAATGGAAGGATCGGTCAGACCGAGAATCATTAAGAGGTTTTGGAAGTTAAGTCTATGATGAATCGGGGACTCCGAGTGCTCCTCACAGAGAGTGGTTCGAATATGACTTGATCAAATTTTGTGATGTAGCATGAATAGAGTTTGAGACGAGAAAAGCATAGATAGCTAAAGAAGGTTCTTAGGCATTCTTGTCCATCCACTTGGCCAAAGAAGAAAGAACCAATCAAACAAAACAACAAGTGGATGTCCTTGGATGTGTAAAATATGCACCAACATGCTCATACAATAAGATGGTAATTGAAATATGTGGCAAAGCATGCACAACCAATTCTAGCATCTATCAAACAATTGGCGATGACTAGGTCATCTATATATGAGTATATTGACTTAGGAGATAAATGAGAACATTTGATCATAGGTCATACTCATCGTTTAAGCTCAAGTGGGGTTACCACTTTTACATAATGCATTAATGTGTTCACATCATTAGAGTTTCTTTGACTCAATTCTTAGTGTTAAGCTCCCCCTAGATGTGAGATCCCCCCTTAGAGGGTTGAACTAACCTTTGGTTTTGTCGATGATGACTTCATGTAGGTGTTGAAGATGTAGATGCTCAATGTTGATGTAGATCATTTGGAGCAATCCTTTGGAGTGAGTTGCACTTTTGACTTGCCTACATGGGTTAGTCCCACAAGGAACAAACAAGAATATCCATAGACATAGAGTGATGCACACACAAGATGATGTCCATGAAAACATTAGGTTACCTTGTCCCTTGCCTTACCAACATGAGGGTTTGTGACTCCTTGAACTAGTGCAAGATGTGAAACTTGATTGCACTTGTTCTTGCCAAAATGATATGAGTGAAGAATGTTGGCGGAGTCACCCTCAAGAACTCTCTAGTTCTTCTTCTTGGGATCCACATCATCTTGATGGGAATCCTTGGAGTTGTAGTTGTACTTGATGAAGTAGAACTTGACATAGTCTTGGGGACCCACCGAGCGAGGCTTTAGGTGCTTCTTCAAATGCATCAATCTCTTCTTGAAGCTTGTCCTTGCCTTTGTTCTTGTGGTCTTGTGGTGGAAGATCATCTTGAGCTTGTGTCCCCTTGAAGGAAGTAGGATCATACTTCTCTTGTTGAGGAACAAACTTCGTCTTGGGGTATTGATCTTCTTCCCACTCAACTCCATTGGCGTTGAACTTTCGTTCAAAACCAACACCTTGATTCTTCGGTGCCTTCCTTGCTTGCGTACAATTTCCTCGAATTGCTTACTCGGCAAGGCTCTTGTAAACACCTTTCTCTATAATTCCCTTCAATAAACTATTTTCTTGCTCAAGTATAACTTGGCTAAGAGAATCTTTAGTGGAATCAAGAGAACTACTAGAAGCAACAACATTGGATTTGACATTATTATTGTTACTACTAGAGGAAGTATCTTTCGTGTACTTGTTACTAGACTTGACTTGAGGCATGTAAGTAGATAAGGGTAAACGCTTGGCAATGTAAGAAGAACTTTTCTTGCGGAGATCATCATTGATTGCCTTTAAGAACTCATGCTCTTGCTCAAGATTGAGCTTTTCAAAGCGTAACTTCTCATGAGCCCTTAGAGGTTCTCGATGATCTTGAAGATAGTTTCATGAGCCAACTTAAGAGTGTTTAGTTCTTTAGTTAGAAGCTCAATTTTCTCCTTATCATTGTCATTCGTTTGATTAGCATGATTAATTGACGTTTCATCATAGTATTCATCACTAGAGTTGTCAACAAGTAAATCATCATCACTATTAAAATCAACATACTCGGGATGTGTTACCTTAGGACCTTTGGCCATGAAGCATCTTCCAATTCCTTCATTTGGTGAATCAAATATGTCGTAGGAGTTGGTTGACACAAGTGCTAGACCGGCAACACCTTCATCTTGAGTATATTCGGAGTCAGAGTGATAGCGTCTCTCGGAGTGACGGTCGGAGTCGAAGCCGGAAACCCATTCACCAACATGAGCTTGATGCCTTCGTTTTGTGTAGCTCCTTGATTACTTGTCCTTCCTTTCCGAATCCTTGCTTCTCCGTGAGGGTCTTCATTCATAACGATCATCTCTACTCCTCCTCTCTATCTGTGGTGATTCTTCTCTTTTGCTTCTTCTTTTTGGAGAATCTTCTCTTCTTTTGTTGGGTGCCGTACACTCATTGGAGTAGTGTCCGGGCCTCCCACAATTGTAGCAATTGCGCTCTCGACTAGAAGATCTTTTGTCATTGTAAGACCTTGACTTGGAGCTTCTTTCTTTGCTTCTACTTTTGTAGAACTTGTTGAAGTTCTTCACCATTAAGCTCAATTCTTCATTGAAGGTTGGTTTCTCAATTGATGATGTTTGGGCTTCACTTGAGGCTTTGTAAGCACCACTTGACTTGTTGTGAAGTTCCCCCTTGTCCTTGAGTGACATCTCCTGAGCAACAATCCTTCCAATGACTTCAGTTGGCTTGAGATCTTTGTAGTTTGGCATCATTTGGATCAATGTGCACATGGTATCATACTTTCCATCCAATGCTCTTAGGATCTTCTTGATGATGAATTTGTCGGTCGTCTCTTCACTCCCTAAGCCAGCAATCTCATTTCTGATAAGAGCAAGCCTAGAGTACATTTCAGCGACACCTTCACCATCCTTCATTTTGAACTTGTCAAGCTGACTTTGGAGCATATCCAACTTGGATTCCTTGACGGATTCGGTACCATCGTGCATATCAATCAAAGTATCCCAAATTTCCTTTGCATTCTCAAGACGGCTGATTTTGTTGAATTCTTCGGGGCACAATCCGTTGAAGATGATGTCACATGCTTGAGCGTTGTATTGTAGCATCTTCAATTCTTCCGCATTAGCTTCACGGTTTGGTTCTCTCCCATCAAAGAATTCACCTTGCAAGCCAATACAAATAATTGCCCAAGCAGTGAGGGGGTTATGTCCAAGAATATGCATTTTCACCTTATGCTTCCAACTAGCAAAATTAGTACCATCAAAGTAAGGACCTCTACGGTGATAATTTCCTCGCTAGTCGCCATACTCTCCTAGGTTGTGAAACCAAGGCTATGACCACCAAAAGCTATGGAAATCAAAGCAAATGGAGACCAAAGCTCTGATACCACTTGTAGGACCTTGAAGTATGTCTAGAGGGGGGGGGGGGTGATTAGACTACTTGACCAATAAAAACTTAACCTTTTCCCAATTTTATAGTTTGGCAGATTTTAGCTGTTTTAGGACAAGTCAAGCAATCATCATACAATTCAAGCAAGCATGCAAAGAGTATATTGGCAGCGGAAAATAAAGCATGCAACTTGCAAGAAAGTAGGGTTTAGAGGATTCAAACGCAATTGGAGACACGGATGTTTTTCTCGTGGTTCCGATAGGTGGTGCTATCGTACTTCCACGTTGGTGGAGACTTCAACCCATGAAGGGTAGCAGTTATGCGAGAGTCCACGGAGGGCTCCACCCATGAAGGGTCCACAAGTAGCAACCTTGTCTATCCCACCATGGCCGTCGCCCATGAAGGACTTGCCTCACTAGCGGTAGATCTTCACGAAGTAGGCGATCTCCTTGCCCTTACAAACTCCTTGGTTCAACTCCACAATCTTGTCGGAGGCTCCCAAGTGACACCTAGCCAATCTAGGAGACACCACTCTCCAAGAAGTAACAAATGGTGTGTTGATGATGAACTCCTTGCTCTTGTGCTTCAAATGATAGTCTCCCCAACACTCAACTCTCTCTCATAGGATTTGGATCTGGTGGAAAGAGGGTTTGAGTGGAAAGCAACTTGGGGAAGGCTAGAGATCAAGATTCATATGGTAGGAATGGAATATCTTGGCCTCAACACATGAGTAGGTGGTTCTCTCTCGGAAATGGTAAGTTGGAAGTGTAGGTTCAGTCTGATGGCTCTCTCCACGAATGAAGAGGAGGTGGAGGGGTATATATAGCCTCCACACAAAATCCAACCGTTACACACAATCTATCAAACTCGGTGGGACCGAATAGTTAAACTCGGTCAGACCGATTCAGTAAACCTAGTGACCGCTAGTGATTTTTGGTGGGACTGACATGCATCTCGGTGAGACCAATATGGTTAGGGTTAGGGCATAACGTAATCTCGGTGAGACCAATTACACAAACTCGGTGAGACCGATTTTGGTAATTAGCTAACCAGAGAGTTGGTCAGGTAAACTCGGTGGGACCGATTTGCTCTTTTGGTGAGACCGAAATTTTACAAAAGGAAGCAGAGAGTTTACACTGCAATCTCGGTGGGACCGATCGCTCACTTCGGTTGTACCAAAGCGTTCTGAAGGGAAGCAGAGAGATTGCAACCCCATCTCGGTGAGACCGAGATCCCTATCGATTAGACCGATTTGCTTAGGGTTTGTGGTAGTGGCTATGACTTTTGGAATCGGTGGCGCCGGATAGAAAGAATCGGTGTGACCGATTTTGGCTTTAGGTTTAGGTCATTTGTGGATGTGGGAAAGTAGTTGAGGGTTTTGCAGCATATCACTAAGCACATGAAACAAAAGGCTCATTAAGCAACACCTCATCCCTTCTTGATAGTATTGACTTTTCCTATAGACTCAATGTGATCTTGGATCACTAAAATGTAAAATGAAGAGTCTTGAGCTTTTGAGCTTGAGCCAATCCTTTGTCCTTAGTATTTTGAGGGATCCACTTTCATCATCCATGCCATGCCATTCATTGAGCTTTCCTGAAATAATAGTCTTGGAATAGCATTAGCTCAATGAACTATATGTTGTTATGAATTACCAAAACCACCTAGGGATAGTTGCATTTTCAACGCGGCTCCGATTGCTGACGCAGTCGGAGGGCCTGACCGGGTCTGATTTGCTGGCCGCCTTTGTGGCGCGCTGAGTGCTCCCGCTCCAGGGCCGCCCTCACATGATCTGCCAGATGAGCAGGCATCGGGACCCGAGTCGGATGTGCACCAAGGAGATGCCTTACGAAGAGGTAGCCTACATGGTGAACTACCTCGCGAACTGCGAGCTCATGGAGGAGTGGCGGTTCGGCAAGGAGCCGTATTCACGCGCCAACCCTCTGCCGATGGTGAGTTATCTTTTCTTTTTTCTATGTCTCTTTGTTGCCGAATCCATCCTGTCCAGTCTTACCAATCAGCCTCTAAACAGAGCCCCCTCCTCTAGCCAGCAGCCGACACCGCGGGGCCGGCCCATGAATTCCTCCCCGACCGGGCGGAGAGCGACGTCGACGACCCCGACTTGGGGGCGGCGGCCTTGGAGGACGACACTGAGGGAGGCGGTGGCGACGCAGGCGTCTCGAGGCTCGGAGCCAGCATCGAGGATTGGCCTGATGACAACACGGGGGAAGTCGCCTCGCACCACCAGCCAAGAACCGGCCATCCGGGTGTGAGCTCTTCTGCCGCGCTGGACGCCCAAGGCGGCGCGAAGAAGCGCAAGGCCGCGCCGAGCATGTTCGGAAGTCGGCCGAAGAAGCCCAAGAGCTCGGCCGTGGCGACCAAGCGGGAAGAAGCGGTCGCGAAGGCCAAACGCTTCCGCAAGGAGGTGAAGAAGCCGCCGCTGGTGTCTGCATAAGTGCTACCTTCCTTTGTGCCTTCATTTTTTCTTCATTGATCTTGTCTGAGTTCTTTTCTTGTTTCCCTTGGTCTAGGGCTCCCCTCTCTCTCGAGAAGGTCGCCGCTGCCTCCATCGTGGGGTCGGCAGAGACCTCCACCACCACTCGGCGAATCGATCCAGCCGCCGACCTCCGGGAGGCGACAGAGCGGAACACACGAGAAGTGCGTGAAGAGCGGGAAGCCGCCCTCCTGGAGAAGGCGGAGGCTGAGAAGGCGAAGGCCGCCGCCTAGAAGAAACTGGCGGAGGCCGAGGCCGCCGACGCGGCGAAGAAGCAGGTTGAAGAAGCGGCGCACCGCCAGTCGGCGGTTTTTGTCATTCCTCGAACTCCGCGCTGCCACCTCTGGAGTTCACAGCGCAGACTGGGGAGGCCGGCGATGAGAACCCGGTCATGGAGAGGGACGGCGGCGACACCGCCATGCCGGACGTAACCGTGACGCCACCGCTGCCGTCCAGGAGCGCGCAAGGCGGGCAGTCGGCGGACCCGCCGGCACCGCCAACTGAAGACGAGGTGGTGGCGAGCCTGGTTCTCGAGGTCGGCACACCAATGCATCGCCGTCTTGCAAAGGCGGCCTCAGGGCCACGCCCGCTGGAGACTGGCGCTGCGAGCTCCTCGATCCCGGACACTGAGGCGACAAGCGCCGCGCCCACTGGGTGGGTGCGGGGAGGCGGGACAGGCCCATTGAATCGGGCGCTTTTGGACGTCCAAGCCAAGATCCGAGCCGAGGGCGAGGCCATCAAGAACTGTAACAAGGCGCATTTGGCGTCGCGAGAGGCTATCCGAGTATGTTTCCTTCTTCTTTGTTTCTGTTTCTTATGCTTCTCGGTGAGGGCGCGCCAGCGCACCCACTGGGTGTAGTCCCCGAGTTTCGGGCTGGCTGTTGAGCAGGCGGCTCGGAACTCTAATCAGCGAGTTCCAAGCACTAATACTTGTCTGAGATTTTTGTCACAGGACTACCACAATCTTCGCGTGACCACCTTCAACACTAACGTCGAGGAGCTGGCCAAGCGGACCGCCGACTTGAAGGAAGCCGGAGTAAGTTCTCTTCTTTCTCTATGGGGCCTTGGCGCTTTCATGGCTGTAGTCCCACGAGATTCGGGACGGCTGGCGGCGATCGGGCGGATCTCCCCGGCCACTACTCTTCTTTTTGTTGATGACTCCTTTTTTCGCGGGGGCGCGCTGGCACACCCGCGGGCTGTAGTCCCCAAGATTCGGGCCGACTACTGAGCAGTCGGGCCGGATCTCCCCGGCGACTATTCTTCCTTGTTGGCAACTAACACCTTGTTTTCTTCTTTCTTTCGCAGAAGCCAATGCCACCTTGCAGCAGCAGCTGGGCGAGGCCAACACCGCGCTGCGCGCTAAGGAGGAGGAGTGCAACAAGCTGGCCGAGGAGCGCGACCTGCTGGTCACACAACTGGCAGAGCAGAAGGAGCTCCTCAAGAAGGCCCAGAAGGAGGCGGAGGACAAGGAGACCGGCCTCCTTGCTGAGTTGCGAGCGAACGCTCCTCCTGGACTAACAAGGAGGCGATGCTGACTTCCGGCTTCCACAAGATCGAGGATTTAGTTGATGGTGAGCCTCCCTTATTTTCCTTCTTTGTGTTGCCGGCTGTTGGTCGAGCCGACTTCTAGTCTTTAATTTTGTTCTTCGTTCTTCTGTCTTGGAAGACTTCTTCCCTGGCCACTCGGACGCCGCCAACCAGGCCATCGAAGCCGACCGCGAAGGGCGGATGGCGGACGGCACGGAGATTACCGCCGACGCCCCCCGAACCCTTGACGAGCAGATCCTGAGCATCGAGGCCCGTCTTCGGACGGCTCACCGGATGCTGCGCCGGCTTCTGCGTGTCGGCGCCCAAGCGATTGCCGCCCTATGGCCGGACATGCCGGCACCGCGCACTCCTAGTCGGACTGCCGACTGGCTGGAGGTAGTGGCGGCCGTCTTGAGGCCTGGAAGGGCTCTTCGGCCCGGGCTGGAGCGCGCCGGGCCTTCGAGTTCATCAAGGCATGTTATCCTGGGCTGAGTCTAGCCCAGCTAGCCACGTTCCGGCAAGAAGCTCAGGAGGAGTTGGCAGTCGTGGAAGACGGTCTCATCAAGCGCGCGGCGTTGATCGCCGAGTACACCAACACCAGCATCTTCGTCCCGGAGCGGGTTGAGAACGGCGACGAGGCGCCGCCGGAATGGTTCGGGCTGAATCCGGACGACGGCGAGGACTCGGCGGAGGTGATCGACTCTAGTGGCGAGGAAGAAGGCGGGCAGAGGAGGGAGGCGAAGAGGAGGCGCCGGAGGTCGGAGCGGACGACCAGCCTCAGCTGGACCGCGCCTCGAGCAACGAGCCACGCCCAACCGAGCCGGCTACCACTGGAGGCGATCTAGCGGAGACTGACCAGCCGGCCGCTCCACCAACCGGCACCATCGATTCCGCCATTCCAGCAAACCCGTCTGCTGCTTAATTTTGCACAATTCTACCTGCGGGGTGTATCTTGGACTTCTGTTGAAGATTGGCCAAGGGCCTTTGCTATGTAAATATTTTTCCGAGTTCTATCTTTTCTTGCTTATTGCTCTTTGGCCTTTTCCTTTGCCGCCTTCCCTTGGTTGCCGTCTTGCCAGCCAGACAGCTGCTCTGCGGACTGTTGCTGGGTCAAGTACTTAGCTACTTTCAAAAGGCAAGTACTTAGCCGTTTAGAATTCTTTAGCAAGTTAAGTAGAACACGGCGAGCCGACTTCTCAACAGTCGGTCGTAAGAGGCGGGAAGCCGGCTTAAACTATGCACATGCTTGTGTGCTTAGCCATTTTTCATGTGGGCACCCTTTCTACCTTACTCCTGCCCACCATACAGTCGCTCTGCGAGCTGCGGCTTCTGGTAGGAGACGGCTTAAGTGCCACACATTACTTGTCCGGCTGCAGGAAGCATTTCATAGTACAAGACGGCAAGTCCCCGGGCCGACTAGTCGAACCCGGTGCGAAGCGGTATAACAAAAAATAACATACTCATAGGCATAATTCTTATCATATAGATAAAAGAGGGCAGTCCCCGAGCTCTTCTCGGGGCCCGGAGTCTTCTTACTTTAATACAAAAGGTAGCGTGGTACATACTGCAAAAACTGTAAAATCTTCGAGGAGATTTGCATTCCATGGCCGCTCTGTCTCCTTGCCGGAGTCGTCCCTCTTGCGCGCTCGAGGCTTCTGAGCGTCGATCAGGTAGTAGGAGTCGTTGCCCAGCACTTTGCTGATGAAGAAGGGGCCTTCCCAAGGCGCTGAGAGCTTGTGCTGGCCAGCTGTTCGCTAGATCAGCCGGGGCACAAGGTCTCCTTCTTGGAAAGATCTCGGCTTGACCTTCCGATTGTAGTATCAGTGTAGGCTCTGCTGGTAGATGCTGGACCGACTGAGTGCCAACAGCCGGCCCTCTTCCAGCAGATCGACGCCGTCTTGACGTGCTTCTTCTACCTCCTCTTCGGTGTACATGGTGACTCGAGGGGAGTCAAATTCTATGTCCGTTGGGATGGAGGCTTCGGCACCGTAGACGAGGAAGAAAGGCGTGAAGCCGGTTGCATTGTTCGCAGGCTCCAGAGGACGGTTGGCAGCTCGTCAAGCCAGCAGCCACCGAACGCTCCAGAGGCTCGACCAGTCGAGGCTTGATGCCGGACAAGATGAGGCCGTTTGCTCGCTCCACCTGGCCATTTGACTGCTGATGGGCAACGGACGCTAAGTCCATTCAGATCCCCTGCATCGCGTAGAAACGGGCCAAGGCGCCTTTGGAAAAGTTTGTGCCATTGTCGGTGATGATGCTGTGTGGTATGCCATATTTGATGGTGATTGCGGAGATGAAAGTCACAGCAGTCGGACCGTTCAGCTTCTTGATTGGTTTGGCTTCTATCCACTTGGTGAACTTGTCCACCACGACAAGCAGATGAGTCATGCCACCTCACGCTGTTTTGAATGGTCCCACCATGTCCATGCCCCAGACTGGAAAGGGCCAGGCAATGGGAATAGTCTTGAGTGCAGAAGCCGGCTGATGTGGCTTGGAACGGAACTTCTGGCACCCTTTGCATTTTTGGACCAAGTCCTTGGCGTCTTCTAGAGCAGTCGGCCAGAAAAAACCATGGCGGAAGGCTTTGGCGACAAGTGCTCTTGAAGCCGCGTGGTGGCCACATTCGCCTTGATGGATGTCTTTGAGAATTGCTTGTCCTTGCTCCGGCTCTACACAGCGCTGGTAGACACCAGTGACACTGCGCCTCACAAGCTCTCTGTTGACTATGGTGTAGGCTGCTGCCCGGCGTTGCACTTGCCGAGCCAAGATCTCATCAGTTGGCAGCTCTTTGTTCACTAGGAAATTGAGGATGGGCTGGGCCCATGAAGGTGCTGCAATTTCTGCAACTGTCAGGACTGCAACTTGGACGAGGGCGGATGGGTCGGGACGCGGCGGGTTGGAGTCTCCAGCCGCTTGCTGGGTTGATGAAGTCCCCGGGCCGATTGGTGCAGTCCCCGGGCCGGGCTCTGAAATCTCCGGGCTGGCCGCAGCAGTCCCCGGGCCGGGTTCTAAAGTCCCCGGGCCGGGTGCGACTGCCGCAGCCCTCCGACCGCCTGCCAGAGTTCCTGTGCCGGCTGCTGGAGCTTTTAAGTCGGATCCGACTGCTTCGGGAGGAGCCGGCACGAAGATAGAGTCTGACTCTGGCGATGGCTTGACAGACGGCTTGAGGAGGCATTGAAGGGCGACGCCGGTCGGTATTGCTTGGCGGGTGGAGCCGATTTGTGCCAAGGCATCTGCTTGCTCGTTGTCGTTTCTTGGCACATGGAGAAACTCGCACCCTTCAAAATATCCGCTGAGTTGCTGTACGAGGAAGCGGTAGCTTGCCATGTTTGCGTCTTTGGCGTCCCAATCGCCTGACGACTGCTGGACCACCAAGTCGGAGTCACCATAGCACAGGATCCGGCGAATGCCGAGCTCTTTGGCAAGCCGGAGCCCGTGAATGAGTGCCTCGTATTCGGCGACGTTGTTGGAGGCGGCAAAATGGATTTGCAGCACATATTTGAGCCTGTCGCCTTTGGATGAGGTGAGGACGATACCGGCTCCCAAACCGGTGCGCATCTTGGAACCATCAAAATGCATCCGCCAATGGGTGGAGTCGGGCGCTGGCGGCAGGTACTAGGTCTAGACCCAGTTGACGAGGAAGTCGGCCAGCGCTTGTGACTTGATGGCGGTGCGAGGCTGGTAGTAGATGGTGTAGGGGGGCAAATCTATGGCCCATTTGGCCACTCGGCCCGAAGCATCTCGGCTTCCAATGATCTCGGCGATGGGCGGTCAAGGCACCACAGTGATTGGGTGCTCTTGAAAATACGGCTTCAATTTCTTGGCGGCAAAGTGTAGCACATCTTCTGGTAGTGGGGGTAGTTTTTCTTGGAGGCCGACAACACTTCGCTCAAATAATACACCGGTCTTTGGACTGGTAGTGCCTTGCCTTCCTCCTTGTGCTCTACCACGATGACTGTGCTGACCACTCAGCTGGTGGCGGCGATGTAGAGGAGCATGGGCTCCTTAGGAGTCGGAGCCGCCAGGACAGGTGGAGTAGTCAACATCTTCTTGAGCTGGAGAAAAGCTTCGTCCGCCTTGTCGTTCCACTCGAAAAAAGTGGTCTTCTTCATGAGTTGGTACAGGGGAAGAGCCTTCTCGCCCAGCCGACTAATGAATCGGCTGATGGATGCTAAACAGCCGGTGAACTTCTGCACATCCAGCAGTCGGGTGGGTACTCCCATCCTCTTGATGGCCTTGATCTTCACAGGGTTGCACTCTATGCCGCGTTCTGAGACCAGGAAGCCAAGAAGCTGGCCGGCTGGTACTCCGAAGACGCATTTCTCTGGGTTGAGCTTGATTTGAAATCGGCGCAAGTTCTCAAAGGTCTCCTTGAGGTCTTCTAGCAGCGTTCCACGCTTCTCCGTCTTCACCACCACATCATCCACGTAAACGTGGGTGTTTCTGCCGAGTTGTTTGAGGAGGCACTTCTGCATGCAACGTTGAAACGTGGCGCTGACATTTCTCAAGCCGAACGTCATGGTCAAGTAGCAGAAGGCTCCAAATGGTGTGATGAAGGCGGTCTTGATCGCCGGCCCGGGTTCAGCTTGATCTGGTGATATCCTGAATATGCATCCAAAAAACTCAACAGCTCGCATCCGGCTGTGGAGTCTATCACTTGGTCGATTCTCGACAAAGCGAACGGGTCCTCGGGGCATGCTTTGTTGAGGCTCGTGTAATCAATACACATACGCCACTACTTGTTTTTCTTTAGCACAAGGACCAGGTTGGCCAGCCACTCTCGAAAGAACACCTCCATGATGAAGCCGGCTGCCAGCAGCCGGGCTATCTCTTCTCCAACGACTCTTCTCTTCTCTTCTGACAGGCGGCGCAAGGGCTGCCTGACTGGTTTGGCATCAGGCCGGACATGTAATTTGTGCTCGGCGAAATCCGTCGGGACACCCGGCATGTCTTTGGGGGACCATGCGAAGATGTCCCGATTCTCACGGAGGAAATTGACGAGGTCGCCTTCCTATTTGCTGTCGAGGTTTGCACCTACGACAGCGTACCTCTCCGGGTGCTCCGGGTCCAAGGGTATCTTCTTTGTCTCTTTGGCCGGCTTGAACGAGCCCTCAGCTTCTGACTCCTTGGGATCGTGCGACATCTCCGGCTGCTTGCTTGCCATCGCCACAACCCGGTCAAGGAGCCACTTCTCAGCTGCGACCATGAGGGACTCGGCCAACCGACTGCTCTCTGCTGTGCAGGCGGATGACTTCTTGTAGTCGCCGGGTATGTTCAGAATCCCCTTGGAACTCGGCATCTTCATTTTGAGGTAGGCATAGTGGGGGACAGCCATGAACTTGGCCAGAGCAGGGCGGCCAAGTAGCGCATGGTATGGGCTCTCAAGGTCCACCACTTCAAACCAGACTAGCTCTCGGCGAAAGTGATCCTTATCTCCAAAGAGGATGTCTATCTAGATCTTGCTGATTGGTGAGCAGGAAAGGCCAGGAACTATGCCATGGAATACAGTCCGGCTGGACTGAAGCTGCCTTTGTTTGATTCCTAACTTCTCCATGGTATCCTTGTATAGGATGTTGATGTTGCTGCCGCCATCTATCAGAACTCGGGAGAAACGAGCAGCTCGCCTGTCTGTGGCAAAGGTGGCACCCAAAACCAAGGCATATGAGCCGGGGTTGGGCATCACCTCTGGATGGTCGGCTCGGCTCCAGCTGATGGGCTTCTCAGACCAATGCATGAACTCTGGGGTCTCTGATGCTACCGCATTCACTTCTTATTACTGCACCGCTTTCTTTGCGTCGATCATCGGCCACGCTGGTGAACACGACATAGGCTCCATGCTCTTACGGTACTCGTCTTGTATGGCTCGACCGGGTCTCGACCGCCGCTCTTTGGGCGGAGGAGGAGGCGGCTGCCAGTAGGCGGGGAGGCAAGAGGCCGTTTCCCTTGGCGATCCTGGTGATCCAGTGGCACTTCCGAATGGTGTGGTTGGATGGCTTCGCGCCGCTATGGAATTTGCAGGGTGCATCCAAAGTCTGCTCGTATGAGAAAGCCGGCAGCCAATTGGGCTTGCCGCCCTTCTGGCGTTTGGACGGAGGCTGCCCTTCTGGCTGCTGGTCTTCGACTGTCGCCACCTGCAAGCTGGTGGAAGCCGGCTGTGCGGCCTTGCGCTTGTGGTCGTTCTGCTGTTGGCGTCGGCTGGTGTCGCCAGCCGGGGTTCGAGGAGCCTGAGGGGCCACTTTGCCGGATGCGTCAACTTGGATCTTTGCCTTCATGGAGGAGTCGGCCGTGGCATATTTGTCTGCTATGATCAGCAGCACGTCGGGGGTCGCCGGCTCGTCGTAGAGGAGTCGGTGCTTGAGGAGGGTGCCTTCTCGGCACTCGACGGTGAAGTATTCGATGGCCCGCACCTCGTGCACGCCCTCGCAAGAGTTGCGGAGCTTGGCCCAGCACGTGAGGTAGTCACAAGTCGACTCGTTGGGGCCTTGCACGCACAAGGAAAGCTGGCGAGGCTTGGGTGGCCGCTTGTACGTGCTGGTGAAGTTGCGAACGAAGGCGTCAGTGAAGTTGACCCAGCTGTTGATGCTGCGAGGCTTTAGGCTGTTCAGCCATGTCCGGGCTGTGCCCTGGAGCATGAGCGGAACGTACTTCACAGCAACACGCTTGTTGCCGTTTGCTATGCTGACGGCCGTGGAGTAGTCGACCAGCCAGTCCTCCGGCTTCACGGAGCCGGTGTATTTGGGCGTGTCTCTTGGGAGCGTGAACCCTTTGGGGAAGGGCTCGTCTCGAATGCGGGGGCCGAAACAAGGCGGACCCAACTCATCTTCTTCTTCTAGCGCCAGGGACCGATGGAGACAGTCGATCCGGTGGCGGGCATCGTTCTCTCCGACTCCTTCTCGGCGGCCAAGGCGGTCGCCGAGTGTCAGGTGATCAACAGGCGGCGAGGTGACGCGCCTTTCCCTGCGAGGGGGAGGAGGCGGACAGTCATCCCGTCGTTCCACTGCTCTTGGGCGGCCGTCTTGGTCGCGCTCTATGGTGACGCGAGTCCGACTGCGGCTGGCAGCCGGCTCCTTGTCTCTTCTTCCGCGGACGCCACCAGTCGGCATCCGAGATGTCATGCCTTGATCTCGGCGGGGAGGCAGGTCATCGTTTTGCCGCTGTGGCGCCTCGGTGCGGCAGCCGGCCTCGTGCTGCTCGCCAGCCGCGTCGAGGAGCCGCTGGACGCGCTCTGCCATCTAGCGATGTTCTTCGCCCTTGAACTTGTCCAACTCTTCCGCTGCCGCCTAGGCAGCTCGGATGTTTTCCGTAGGCGTGGCGTAGACGGGGCAATCTGCCCCGAACAGGTTGGCGATGGCCACGCCACGCTGCTGGACCGTGCCAAGGTGGCTGGGCCCAGCTGGAGCCGGCGTGCCGCCCACAGCGCGGTCCATCTCACGCTGGTAGGCCTCCGACAGGTGTCTCATGCTGACCAGCTTCTTGGCGCCTTCGACAAGCTGGAGGCGGCGGTCCTCCAGCGTCTCGGCGTCGGCGTCTATGGGAATGGGCACCGTCAGGTCTTGCACTGCTGCGTCGAGTGGATCGCGAGCTCCTCCGCCGGAGTGCTTGCCGTGACCGATGACAAGCACCTCCGTGAAGGTGCTTCCGCCACTCTCCGCGCGAGGGAGCGGCTCGTCATAGACCACCACATTGGTGGGAAACGCGTCGAGTGACGCGGTGTCGGAGTCGACCAACATCAGGTCGATGGAGCCTACAGACTCCAGGTCCACAGCTGGTTCGCTGGTGACGTGGAGTTGATCGAGGAGGCCCGCGAGGAGGCTCTCGGGGCCATTTGTGCCCGCGTCAGACGCGGGCTCGTCGGAGAGGCGGACCTCGCCAATGAGATCAGCGAGGCAACTTGCCGCGCAGGCGACTTCCGCGCCATGCAACGCGTCGGTGCAGACTCCGTCTGGCTTGCCGGGCTGGCTGCGCTCGCCAGGGAGGAAAAGGGTTCCCGTCCAGAATAGGTCTCCGAACGACGGTGCTCCTCGCCCCACGGTGGGCGCCAAATGTCGGGGGTTCGGTGCGACATATGCTAATGGATGGCTTATCATGGTGGGAGCGAGTAGAATGTCGCCGATGCCCGGAAGCGGGATGAGGCGTAGACACGAACGTCGGGGTACTTTACCCAGGTTCGGGGCTCTCCTAGGAGATAACACCCCTAGTCCTGCTCTGCGGGTCTCCGCATGATCACTAAGGCACAAGTGAGTACAAAGGTGCTCCTGGAGCTGTATGCTAGAGGTAGGAGAAGGCAAGGCTAGCTCTCTCCTTCCTCTATGGTCTGGTCTAGTTCTAATGGTTGGAACCCTTTGCATGGGTGCCCTGGGCGGCTTATATAGGCCTACCCCCTAGGGGTACATTGGTAATCTTGCTGGGTGTAGGACCCGGCTGTCAGTGTCTCCGGCCTCCGACTTCTCCGCTGGCTGCTGGGGCCCACCGACTGGTGGGCCCCGCCGGCTGGTCTGGTACGGAGCCGACAGGCCGCTCCCGCCGCTTGCGGGTCTTGCCGGTTGCTGATCGCTGTAGCCGTGACTCTAATGACGCAGGCTTGGTCAGGGAGTCGTGGCTACAGCCCCGCCGCCTGGTGGGCGATTACTGTATCCACTCCTTGTCTTGTCTGGTTAATGGCGCGTGGGGCCAGTGGAAGGGGCAGGCCAACTCCTAGGGGCCGACTTCCATCGGGTCTGACTGGTAGGGCTCTCGCCGTCTTCTAGACTCTCGTTGACTGGTGGGGGCCATTGTCCTTGGGCCATACGGATATGCCGTCGTGGGAACAGGACTCCGCCTGCTGGTGATGATGTCAGGGATGGCATGGAAACAGAGCCGCGCCGGGCGGAGATCTCCACTGTACAACGCACTGTTGCCACGCCAGCCCTTGGAAAGGGGAGGGGATGGGCTACACTGTAGCCATTCCCAGTCCCGTCCTCCTTGATGAGGGCATGGGCTTTGTTGGTGCCGTGGGCTGACTCCTCGGGGACGGCTTCTCTATAAACCGCCAGGTAGGAGTCGGCTTGTCTTGACCTCGCCTCCAGAACTCGGCCGTTATGGGCAGCCGGCTGTTCCTCCAGCCAGCCTCCAGAAGGCGGCTCTTCATCTTGTCGTCTTGAGGGGCGCAGTCAGCCCTGATGTCTTAAAAGGTTCTGGGCCTCGGGTTAGCCTATATGTGGCCCATTACTCCGACAGACACCCTCGCCAGGCTTCCGCTTGAAGGTTGCCGAGATACATAACGTGTACATGGCGGTAAGTGGCGAGAGCGTGTGTGAAGAAGTACACCCCTGCAGGGTTAACATCATCTATTCAAATAGCCATGTCCGCGGTAAAGGACTTCTGGGTTGCCTGTAACAGTTCATAGATAAGTGGAAGTGGATACTCTAAAACTCGCAAGATAAGCGTGAGTGCTATGGATGGCCTTCTCGTAGGGAGACGTGAGCGGATCCATAATGGTGTATTGATATGGTGAATATGTGGACTCGTGTGCGCCACCTCAAAAGAGTTACTTGCAATCATAGTTTAGGTTAGCCATTGAGTCAAAGCTGGCTTGCTGCAGTTAAACTCCACCACCCCCTTTGTTGATACTGATGCATATGTAGCTAGTTCTGATGTAAGTCTTGCTGGGTACATTTGTACTCACATTTGCCTATTTTATGTTTTGCGGAGAGACGTCAGTCTCGCTAGTAGTTCCGTGTGGACTTCGACGTTTAGCTTGATACCTCAGCTACGATCTTGTGCCCTCTGCAGGATCTGTTAGATAGTCAGGCTTCTCAGCCTTTTTCATTTGTAGATGTCTGTACTCAGACATATTAAGCTTCCGCATGTGCTTGACTAGTATGCTCTGAATGTTGGGTCATGAGACCCATGTTTGTAATATCTCGCTCCTCGGAGCCTAATGAATAAATACTTTGAGTCGTAGAGTCTTGTTGTGATGCCATGTTGTATTTACACATATCGAGCATATTGTGTGTATGATTGAAATGCTTGGTATGTGTGGGATCCGACAACCTAGTTGTTTATCCTTGGTAGCCTCTCTTATGGGGAAATGTAGTCTTGTGCTTCCATGAGCCATAGTAGTCTCACATGCCCGGTTCACCGTGAGTCCTGCTAGCCCATCACTCTCGCTCGGAACACTTGACTGGCGGCATGTGATTCACCTCGTTCTGTGTACATCCCTTGGGGAAATGTCACAGCGGTGACATCCGGAGTCCTACCTAGCTTGCTACAGCCCGGGTTCCTGAGTCCTTAACCTGCTATAGCCCGGATTCAGACGTCAATTTGACCGACATGCCCGATGTTGATTCATGTATGCCTGTCCCCGTAAGTTAGTGCCACTTTGGGTTCACGACTAGTAATGTCAGCCCGGGTTCTCTGTCATATGGATGCTAGCGACACTATCATATACGTGAGCTAAAAGGCGCGAACGGTCCCGGGCCATGGTAAGGCGACACCCGTGGGAATACCGTGCGTGAGGCCGCAAAGTGATATGAGGTGTTACAGGCTAGATCGGTGTGACTTAGAATCGGGGTCCTGACAGAGTTGTCACATCCCTAGCTTTACCTTGGCCTTGGACAATCTTGGTTGTTGCATCATGTATAAATTCAAAGGAAAATTGAATTGAGGGAATTCCCAAAGCCACAAAAATCTTTTAAAAATGAGAAAGTTAGAAATTTCTTCAAATGAGCCCAAGGAAATGTTCACTTTAATCTCTAAAAATATTGGCAAGAGGTAAAAATTCAAACCAATATTTTAGGGCATTAAGAGTAATTAATTTGGGCATTTTGAATTAAACCATAATGTATTTGAATTGGCTTTATTTCTGTTATAAAAGAAATACATGTCCAATAATTTTGGAAATTATTGTGGGGCTCTAGAGTAATATCTCTAGTCCATACAATAATTTACAGAAGCAACAAAAATGGATTAGTTTTTAAACTAAATCAAAACAGAGGAAATAAGTAGAAAACAGAAATAAAAGAGAGAGAGAGAGAGAGACAGAGAGAGAGAGAGAGAGAGAGAGAGAGAAAGTACCTGGCGCTCACCTGGCCCAACTCCAGCTGGCCCAGCCCAGCAGCCTCCGCCTGTCATCTTCCTCCTCTGCCAGGAGGACGAGGGCGTGTGACCGACGCACGCACGCACACACGCGCCACCTCCACCCTGCTTGCTTGCCCCCGACGGCACAGGCGCCTCGGCCGCCACGCACCCCCAGCTTCTCCTCTCTCCTCCTCCGCCCTCTCATTCATCCCCTGAAGGCGTACTTGCCGCCGCCGACTAGCACCACCGTGGCCACCGCCTCTCCCTCCTCCCCTTGAGCAGTCTAGAAGCTCCGAATCATCGCCGTAGCCCTCTCCCTCCGTCGTCTATCCCTTTTCAGATTGGTATACAAAGAGACGGTTTAAATAATAGTAGAATGATATGACATTGTTCATAGTTAAGACATTGCAGAATATGACATTGTGTTGTAGTGGGTAGGTTCACCACACCATTGGATTACAGATCAAGAACAGAAGCATACATGCAGTGCAAAACAAGATCACTTGCTCTGTATAGTTTAATTTACATGGTATGAAGAAGGAACTTGGTTGTACAACTGAAAACTTAAATTGAGAAGGACAAACTTTTGTTTATGAACTACATAATAAAATTTAAATATGCAATTTGATGCAAACACCACAAATAAATAACTGTTGCAGTCATGCCTAACCAAATATACACAACAAAGTTTGAAGGCTTGAGAAGGACAAACTTACATTAGTGGTCAAGACAGGCTCTATAAAGCCCTTGTCCATGCTGATGGGGGGGGGGGATTCAAGAAGTTTACCACAAAATCTTGTTCATAAGCATTGCTTTTATTCTACATTTTGTTAAGAGTAAATATAGATGTGATAATATAATAAAAAATGGAGAATATTTAAGATAAGATAAAGAGTGATGCTACATAACCAAGTAGCTATAAATGTAAGTACAACGATACAGGCAAATGGTACAGCCAAGAGCAATGTAGAGCTAAACTTCTTCAGTACCATTGGTGTTATCCAACCTTATGGTAAGAGTAAATATAGATCTAATGTCTAGAAAATGGAGGGCAAAGGAAAATAAGCTGCAGAGTGATGGTACATGAACAACTAGCTGTCAATATAAGTACCATGATAAAGGACAACATGTACTTACAATAACAATGCAGAGCTAAAACATTTCATTTGCATTTAATATATTCTACACTAATGTAACCATTCATACAGATCAGATAATTTGCAGGAAACAATTGATAAGCAAGCTATCATGCATACTGCTGTCACATAATGAACCAGGTATGAATGCAAGTATAGTGATACAGGACAACAGGTACTAACAAGAGCAAAGCAGCGGGCAGCATATTTGCGATATCCCGTCGTCCTTTTCAAACATACATTCTCCTTTGAGCAGATTTCCTGCAAAAGAGATCCGTAAGGCACATGTGGAAAAGTAGAAAAAATTGTCATGTGATATCATAGACAATACCTCATCCCGGGAACGAGACTAGTGCATAACAAGGTTTTTCCATTCAATGTCTTCTAAATTTAGCACAGGAGACTTCACCGGAAATTCGTGTATAGACTTGCCATCAAAGTGTGCTTTCCTCAGGTAACACTGATAATCCTGCAATGTTTCCTTCAAAAGTGCAAGCAAGCTTTGCTCGTCATGACTATCCAGATTGACCCTTGCCTACTTACAACAATGTAATGTAAATCATTGATGTGTCCAGTCAGCGGAAAACAAGAAAATAATCACCATGAATAATAGCACTTACACGTAAGTCGGACAGGAAGATGTGAAAATGGTGTTTGTCTTCACTATAATCTTCCCATGATGGGAATATATGCACGTAGTCCCTAACAACATTGAAAGCATTGTCTTTTAAACTAGGAATAACTAGAATGGGGTTCCAATCTGCAGGAATTTGCCGTCTCTACAGTTGGGATAGGTCTTCGGCCGGTGGACTTACTGTACTTTTTGCTGGAGTGGGATTTTTCTGTGGTATGACTGGTGCTATGGCAACTGAACTCGGCATACCCTTTGCTGGAGTGCAGGTCATGTGTGGTGGGGCTAGTGGTGTGGCCAGTGAAGTATGGGTACAGTCTGTTGGAGTCGGTCCTACGTTTTGTGTCACTGGTTGTAGAGCCAATATAAGTGGGGTGTTGTGTGATTTCTCCGGCACCACCACGTTTTTGAAGGACTTTGCTGGTGCTCCTTCAGGTTCGGCAATCACCCTCTTCCTTTTTGATGTCTGATGCACAAGAACAACATTTGAGTGAAAACATGGTATGATGACAGATGGAATATGTATTGATAATGGATGGGTTGTCGGATTTCGGGTTCCGGCAGACCCTTGAGGTTCTTACTCTGGGGTGCGCGTGGAGATCCAACCCTCCACCGTCTCGTACCTCGCCGAATCGCAGGCACCTAAACTACTAGCAAGAACAGCACAAGAGACGCAAGATTTATACTAGTTCGGGCCACCGTTGTGGTGTAATACCCTACTCTAGTTTGTGGTGTGGTGGATTGCCTCTTGGGCTGATAAAGAACAGTACAGGGAAGAACAGCCTCGCGAGGGTCTGTTCTTGGTGGGTGTGATGAACTGCTAAGTGGCGACCCGTCGCTCTAGCTTGAGGATCGGGTCTCTATCTCTCTCTCTGGATTTTCAAAAAATGGCGGATCCTCAAAAAATGCCGGATCCTCTCTACTATGGTGGCTAGCTCTACTTATATAGACGGAGGCCCTGGGCCTCTTCCCAAATATTGAGCGGGAAGGGCGCCAACAATTGACCATTTTGAAGGGGAACAACGGGTACACTTATCCTGACTAAAGTTGGTCCTCGCCTGCCAAAGGCTCTGGTGAGGACGCCTACTTGGGCTCCACGATGACTCCCTTCCAGCCGTTGGGGCTGGTCTTGGTCTTGTTGCAATCAAGCGGATGCCTTTGCTTGATGCTCTCGCTGCGCTTGCCCCCTTTGCACCAAAGAGGAAAGGAGGGGCCAGCTGCGTGGGCGCCTCGGCCGCGCCCTTGGTCGTCATGGCTTGCGTCACGGGCACCTCGCGAGGTACCCTGCCTTGAACTCTCCGCCTCCTCGTGAGCCAGCCTGACGAGGCTGTGCCTGAGGAAGCCCCTTGTCGTCCGCCCCGCGAGGCTTGGCCCCTTGCGAGGGTCTTGAGCTTGTGTTGATGAAGATGGGCCGTCCTGGGCCTCCTTTGAGCCACGCCGCAGGCCGCAGGCAGGCAAGTCTGGGGACCCCCGGTCCCAGAACGCCGACAGTAGCTCCCGGGGCCACGGCGCGCCCGAACTTGGCCGTGCAAAGAGGCGAAAGGGCAAGTGCGAAGCGTCATGGGCCCTAACAGCCTGCGGCCTTGGGCGCCTCGTGGCGGTTGATTGGACGTGGGCGCCTCTGCAACCGCGCGGGTTGATAATAGAGCTACATCTTCCTTGCCTCCTTTACTTTCTCCAGTTGCTGCTCAGATCCCCTTTCTCACGCCTCTCCTCCCTGCTTCCAAGACCTTCAGATCCACTCTGCCTTCGTGCCCTAGCCTGTCATGGCTCCTCGCCAAACCCCGGCCGGAGCCTGGTACTCTCCTGCCTTGGACCCGCCGAATGTGTCAACGGCGAGCCTTGCCCTGATGCGCCGGTTGGCGGAGGCGCAGGGCGTCAATGGAATGGCGGTGTTCAAGGCCGGCTCCTCGGCCCCTGAGGGTCGGGGGAGTACCTTCTACCCGTTCTTCATGGCGCCATCATTGCTGGTCCGGCGCCTCCCTTCTCTGAAGTTCTTCTTCTCCGTCCTCCGTCAAGTACAACATCCAAGCTCTGCACCTCCATCCCAACTCCGTCCCTTCTTCCGCAATCTTCGCCTACTATTGTGAGGCCCATGTTGGGGTGAAGCCCTCGGTGGCCTTGCTGCGCCACTACTTCTTCCTCCGAGCCTCCGTGGTTCCGCCTCAGGCGTCTTGTGAGCTTAAATCGCTCTGGCCGGAGACATCGCCATTTCAAACCCCGCGAAGCGGATTGAGGGCTTCAGGAGCAAGTGGGTCTTGGTGGATGCTGGGCGAATCCACCCTCGGCTGGTCCTGCCCACGGAGCCCACCGAGAGCACCGACGACTGGTCCCGAGCGAAGCTTCGGGATCCCCGCGCGAAGCTGGTGCTGGAGAAGATGGATGCAGATCTGAAGCCGGCCGACACGGCGGCGGCGAGGCTGACCGGTGCGTCGCTGCTAAGGGAGTTCCTGGAGCACCAACTGGCTCCGCCCGCCGATTCCGCTTCCGATGTGGAGGCCTCACCCGAGCCCCGTGGCCCTGGCCGGCGAGGATCTGGCGACGGTCCTCCAGTCCTTGGTTGGGGGCGATGTGGCGAGACCGGAGGGCGCCCCCGCGCCCCTGTTTCTTCGCGAGGATTGGGAGCAGGTTGTGGGGTCCATGCCCGCCTTCAATGGGGACGGGCTCATGCCCGCACAGGCTCCGGAGGACCTGGTGGACGTGTCCTCTTCCGACTCCGGCGAAGAGGTGGAGGAAAGGGAGCCAGGAGAGGGGGTTGATTCGGGGGCGGAGTCAAGGGCTCCTTCCTGCGGGCGCAGGCCCTGCGTTCTCCGCCTCCCCGAGAGTGACGACGACGAGGATGAGGGTGAGCGTGGAGGCAGAAGCCTGCCCCCGATCCCGAAGAAGTACCGGACTGGGCTGGTCCCCCGCGGGTCCGCCCCGGCCCCGGGGCGGTCCGCAGACGCGTCTCCTGTTCCTGGTCCCCTTGAAGCTGATCCCTGCTGCCGGCTCTCGGGCTTCAAGTATGGCCGGAGGCTGCTCGAGTCCACCGGCGACGACCTGTAAGTGCCTGCTTCCCGTCTTGATTATTGCTCTGTCGACGAGGTCTGATGTCCATGTTCTTCGGCCAGGCTGGCGCCCGCGGCGAAGAAGCTGAAGGGGGCTCCTGAGGCCCCATCCGTGGCGGTGCCTCTGCCCGAAAAAGAAGATGATCCCGACGCCTGTGCCTCTCCCGCTTGGCGTCCTCGCGAGGCTCGGCCGAGCCTGGCCGGGCGAGCTCAGCCCCCTTGGTCCAGCGACCGAGGTGCCCTTGCTTGGCGCTGCCTCCACTGTTGTCGTGGGCGCCCGCTGGTTCCGCCTCAGGGCGCAGTGGTTACGCCGCCGCCATCTCCTCCTACTCCACCAACTGCTGTCTCTCCGACTCCTCCCACGGTCCTGGATCACGCTGCCGCTGAACTGGACCTGCTGGGCGCTGACCCTCGCTTGGTGGCCGGGCGCTTGGAGCTGGCATCTGGCTGGATTCGCGCCGACGCTTCGATTCGGCGGCGCTCGTCCAGGCCTCGACGGCTTGCGATGAGGAGAAGCAGGCTGTTCGTGAGGCGAAGGTAGCCCGCGATGCTGCCCTGGGGGAGGCAGCCAGCATCCAAGGTCGCTGTGAGATGCTGGAGGGCGAGCCGAGGGGCCTGCAGAACCAGCTCGCCGAGGAGGCCCGCCTCCGCCAGGAGCAGGAGGAAAGCATGAAGGCTCGCGAGGCGGCCACCAAGGACCGGGAGGCCAAGCTGAAGAAGCGTCGTGACCGCCTTGACGCGCTGGAGCAGGAACTGGAGTCGAGGAAGGTCGAGCTGGACGCCAAGGCGCGGGTTATTGCCGAAGATCGCGTGGCCTTCATGGATATGGAGGTGAAGGCTCGCGCCTTGCTGAGGGAGCTTTATGATAGCGGCCTGGAGAGCCCATTGGCCGGCGCAGAGGACGGCCCCACCAAGCTGCTTCCCTTCCTGATTCGCGCTCTTGAAGATGTCTCCCTTGGTCTTGGCCCCACGGCTGAGGCCGAGGCGCGTGTCTTGTCTTCTGCGGCACTGACGCGGATCCTCACCCACATCTATCTTCGCGATCCCAGCGTCGACACGGACAGCCTGCTGGAGCCGGCAAGCGGCGATGTAAGTGCATCTAGTGCCCCTTATTGATTTTGATGGATTGAAGACTTATAGGTTAAGGAACTAATGCGTTTGTGAGTGTACACAGGTCTATAAGTCTATGAGGAGTTTGATATTTAGAGAGAAAGTTGACCCCTAAAAATGAAGTTCTTCGACTGAAGACTTTGATATTCTTAAGACTTTCTGAAGACTTTGAAAGTGAAGAAATTGGTGTGACCTTGAAGACTTGATATTCATTTGAGGAACATGAACCGTGAAGACTTTTGTTTTCGTAGTTTCGTTTTTCTCTTTCTAGAGTCATAGGAAACACCGTACTATTAAAGGGGGTCGAGGAAATACTAAGGAAAAATTTCCATGTGATGCTCAACTCAAAATCCAACACCAACTAATCCCATCGAGTGAAGCCATTGGAAATCTCATACTGATTCAGTCAATTTCTTGATGTGAGACGAAGTTCTTCTAATCGCTGAGGAATTTGTTCTCGACCGAGGAGTTAGGAATTCGCCAAAGGCGGATTGCCTACGATGAGGAACATGATAGCCCCGAGGAATTTGATATTCAAATTTCCGACCGTTCTTGTCTTCTTGGCCACCTGTCCCAAAATATCTTATCCACCTAACGGTCATATCATTGAAGGGCATTTATGTCTTATCATGTCGGGCTGCTCCTTAGGCTATAAATAGCCGCCCCTCACAACCACTAGCTGGTTGGCTGCTCGAGAGAACTTGACACTTGTCATTTGAGAGCAACCCATCGTCCGAGGACTTTGAGCGAAAATCATCGAGTGAGGAAAACCCAAAACCAAACCCTACAAACCCAAAGTGATTGAGCATCATCAAGAGATTGATCCTGCGTGGATCCGACGCTTGTTACCTTTGAAGACTGTGCTTCTTCCAGACGGTTAGGCGTCATGGTCTAGAGCATCCAAGAGGAATTGTGGATCGCCGAGTGACCAAGTCTGTGAAGGTTTGGAAGTCGCTCAAGACTTACCACGAGTGATTGGACGAGGTCTGTGTGACCTTAGTTCAAGGAGAATACGGTGAGGACTTGGTGTCTGAGCTGCGTGCTCAATGATCGGGTGTCCGGACTGTGTCCTCGAAGTTTAAATACTCGGCCGCTCCAACCAGACGCATAACCGAGACAGGCAGTTGGAACTGGTCTACCAAATCATTGTCTTCACCAACCTAATCGGTTCTATTTCCTCAACCCTTTCATTTCCTCATTATCGTGTTGAGTGTTTGTTCATATCTATGTTTTGAAGACTTTGATCAAGACTTTCTCAATTTCCTTAGTTCAATTTCTTCACCAGTTTGTCTTCATCTTGTGTTATCCTGTGATTACGCTTACGTACTCTGTGTTTGTCTTCATTTCATCATGATGACCATGTGTGTATTCTGTTATGCTTACTTCGAGTACTTATTCCGTCGCAAGTAGTTCTTCGCTAAGGAATTTCCTCACCGCAAATTCCTCGATGAAGAATTCATAAAATCGCCTATTCACCCCCTCTTGTCGATATAACGCACTTTCAATTGGTATCGAGCAAGGTACTCCCTTGTTACGTGTGATTTTAGTTTAACCACACGGAGTTTTAGTTATGTCGACCGCATGTATGATCAAGGTCTCAGAGGGTGTCCTACCTTTGATGGGACGGACTACCCTTTATCGGAAGAACAAGATGCGAATGCATCTTGAAGCAATTGACAATGATGTCTGGTATGTTGTGGAAAATGGTGTTCCCTTAGTCACACCTTCTCTGAATGCTGCCGATGTGAAGAGATTCAAGCAACTCGATTCTCAAGCGAAGAATATCATATGTGGCCATCGGAGCAAAGGACAATATGGAAGAGTGAGTGCTTTCGAAACTGCCAAGCTTATCTGGGACAGGCTGTCCAAAGTAAATGAAGGAGTCTCAACTCAGCGTGACTCTCGAGTTGATGTTCTTCGCAATCTCTTCAACCGCTTCAAAAGACTCGACAACGAAAATGTTCAACAAACCTTCGATCGCCTTTCACCGACATCTCAAATGAGCTTCAAGCGCTTGGTGTTAATCGACATCACCAACCATGAGGTGGTGAAGAAATTGTTGAGATCGCTTGATTCCTCATTTGATACTCTGGCACTGATGATACAAGAGCGTGCTGACTACAAGTCACTTGATCCCGCTGATATCCTCGAGAGGCTAAATACTCATGAGTTCCAGCTTGCTGAAAAAGAGAGATCTCTATGGTTCTAGCTATGGAAAAACACGTGCTCGAAGGCCAAGGCGTATGTGTCTGAATCTGAGTGTGAAGACTCTGGTAGTAGCCTTGGAGATCCTGAAGAATTAGGCCAGGAGCTAGCACTGCTCGTGAAGAAATTCCAGAAGTTCTCAAGACGTGGTCGATTTGGAAAATCCTCAAGGAGCAGTGATTCCTCATCTAGTGACTATAAGAGAAGACTTTGTCACAAATGCAAGAAACCTGGTCACTACATCCAAGATTGTCCTCAGTGGGAAAAGGAATTAAAGAAGAAGAAACACAAGGATTACAGTTCTGATGACGCGAAGAAGAAGAAGAAATCATCGAAATCTTCATCATCAAAATCCTCAAAGCCTTCTTCTCACAAGAAGAGCAGCTCCAAAAAGGCTCGGGCATTCATTGGCAAGGAAATGGACTCTGAAGCTGAATCTGAGGAAGATGAGGAAGAGGAGGCATCAGAAGAATCTGAGTCTGGTGTGGCGAGTCTAGCTCTCGCTACTGCTTTCGTCAGCAATTCCATCTTCAACTCTGAAGAAAATGACCTCACCAACAATCTTGATGAAGATAGTGATGACTACACTCCCACCTATTGCTTCATGGCAAAGGGTGCCAAGGTACTCAAATATACCTCCTCCGAATCTAGTGAAAATGAATCGATGAAGATCTAAAGCCCGATTACTCAAAACTTGCTAAAATTGCTGTAACACAACAAAGGGCTTTGGAAAAGGTTCAAAACATGCTAGATAAGAGTGATGATATGTTAGGTGAAGAAATGGATCGCACTAAAGCCCCGACCGAAAATCTTGAGAGACTTGATCTAGGTTTGACAGCCTTCGTGGTCATCATAACACTCTCTTATCTGATCATGAGAAACTTTCTTATGAATTTCTTCAAAGAAAGCAAGATCTTGAGAAGCTATGAGTGAGTTATGAAGATCTTCAGAAGGAGCGCGATTCATTACTTGCTCAACAAATCAGCGCTTCCTGTGAAGAATTTGTTCCTCCATGCTTAAAGTGCATTGAACGTGAATCTGCTAATTCTTCACCGAATGTTCAAATGCTTCAACTGTTACAAATTCTTCACCTGCCTCTACTATCACTAATTCCTCATCCGAGGACATTGCTAGTATCCTTGACGATGCAGGGCTGAAGGAATTGTATATGACAGAGCATGTACAAAATCCTCAAAGGGCATCGAGACTCTTTGTGATGTGCTTAAACAGCAGATCCTCAACAGGAACCCTAGGAAAGAGGGTATTGCCTTTGAGAGGAAACTCAATGTTGATGGAACATATTGGAAGCCTGAGCAGTATCCCAAAACCTCATGGGTTGCTGCAAAGGGACCTCCAGTTGATCCATCTAACTTATCTGGCTTTACATGCAAATCTCCTCATTCTTCTGATGAGTCATTTGACTCCAACTATAAACTGGTCAAAAATCAGAATGGTGAAGTATTTGCTAGATATGTTGGCACTAATCTGCAGAACGGTTCCCTATGAAGAAAATCTGGGTTCCCAAGAAGTGCCTTTGAAAGTCTTCAGTGAATGTCCTCATGACACCACCGTGAAGAATAGGAACCCCAGATCAAACTCTTCATATGGATCCAAGTCCTCATACGGACCAAATTCCTCACGTGGATCAAATTCCTCAAAAGGATCAAAGTCTTCATATGATTATCATCGTGCTAACAACTCTGTTTCGCAGGGTGGAGCTAAGGGCTATGAATATGTGCATTATTCTTCAAACCAATATGTTCATAAGTCCTCGAAGAATTTCTCTTCTTATTCATATGCTTACCCTAACCCCTCTTATGTGAAACGAAATGGTTTGGCTTCTATGCCACCATTCTCGTATGGTGCTCGCAGAGTAATGAACTCTTTGCCACCCCTTCAGATGTTGGTGGTGAAGAAAAAGAACTAATCTCTTCTACAGGGTCAGGTCTCCAGACGTGCCTTAACGTCTGAAGAATTTGCTGGGGGCCTGACAAAATGCCTGAAAGGACGCAGGCTAATCATGATGAAATGAACTTTCATTTCACACGTCCTCATACTGCTTATCTGAATACTGACTGATGAAATTCATCTGATGAACTTGATATCATATTCTTCATTGATGAAGTATATGAGATCGTAAGTTGTACTAATTCATCTGCAGGATGATCAACCCAAAGCCACTGAGTGGGTTCTCGATAGTGGATGTACAAATCACATGGTGGTGAAAAGAATCTATTGATGGATGCTCCTTATCACCGCCACATCTCAAGCATATTATCTTTGCGACAAAAGCAAAAGTCGTATTGGGTCTTGGTAAGGTTGCGATCTCTAAGGACATACACATGGACAAAGTCATGCTTGTTGAGTCCTTAGGATACAACCTCATGTCGATCTCAATGCTTTGTGATCTTGATATGGTTGTTATCTTTGGCAAGTATCGTTGTGTTGTGATTATGGAAGTCGACAATTCCAAAGTCTTCGAAGGCTTTAGGAGAGGAGACTTGTATATTCTTGACTTCTCTACAGGACCACAACCAGCCGTGTGTTTACTTGCAAAAGCTTCAGAAGGCTGGTTATGGCATCGGCGACTTGGTCACGCAGGCATGAGGAATTTGCCCACGCTTGCGAAGAAAAAGCATGACATTGGCATTGAAAATGTCAAATTCCTCAAGGATCACTTGTGCGGAGCCTCTGAAGCTGGAAAAATGACCAAGGCCAAGCATCCAGCGAAGACTATCATGACCACTGCTCGTCCCTTCGAATTGCTTCACATGGACCTCTTTGGTCCCAATCATTACTCAGCTGTCGTTAACGATGCATCTCTATATGGCTTTGTTATTGTTGATGATTACTCTCGTTACACATGGGTACACATTGTTACTTACAAAAATCAAGTGCAGGAAGTCTTCAAACGATTTTCCTCGAGGGCTTCAACTAACTTTGGTGTGAAGATCAAGCACATCAGAGTGACAATGGAACCGAGTTCAAGAATTCTGGTCTTGATGACTATCTTGATGAACTTGGTATCACTCATGAGTTATCTGCTACTTATACTCCTCAAAGAAATGGCGCCGTGGAGCGCAAGAACAGAACTCTTGTTGAGATGGCTCGCACTATGCTTGATGAATACAAAACGCCTAGTCATTTTTGGATTGATGCAATTGATACGGCGTGCCACATCATCAACAGAGTATATCTTCACAAATTCTTCAAGAAGACTGCCTATGAACTCCTCACTGACAAGAAACCCAATGTAAGTTACTTCAAAGTCTTCGGTGGCAAATGTTGGATTAGAGATCCTCATCACAATTCTAAATTTGCACCGAAAGCACATGAAGGTTTTATGCTTGGTTACGGAAAGGACTCAAGACACCTCTGTAGTCTTCAACATCACTCTTCACAAGATTGTTGACATCGTAGATGTGCGGTTCGATGAAACTAATGGCTCGCAAAGAGAGCACCTACCTTCGTGTTAGATGAACCAGCACCGAGGTATCTATCAAGTTCAAGGCAACCGAGGATGTCATCCCCATCAAGAAAGCTAAGAATTCATTCCTCAGACGCTGAAGAACGCCGAGTGATGCACTCAAGATAATGCTGAAGACAATGGTGCTGAGGAAAATGATCAAATTCCTCGACGACAACCAGCTCATCCTCGCGTTGCAAAAGAAGTGCAAGTTGACAAGATCATCAATGACATTAAAGCGCCAGGTCCTACCACACGCTCAAAAGCTTCACATTTATCTAACTTTTGTGGGCACTATGCTTTTGTCTCTATCACAGAGCCCACTAAGGTAGATGAAGCATTTCTGGAACCTGAGTGGATTCAGGCCATGCAAGAAGAATTACATCAGTTCGAGCTCAACAATGTTTGGGAACCGTCAAATGTCCAGATCCTCGCAAGCATAATATCATTGGCACAAAGTGGATCTACCGCAACAAGCAAGATGAAAATGGCCTTGTGGTGAGGAATAAGGCACGACTAGTAGCTCAAGGCTACACCCAGGTTGAAGGAATTGATTTCGATGAAACCTTTGCACCTGTTGCTAGACTTGAGTCTATTCGCATATTACTCGCCTATGCTAACCATCACAATATCACTTTATATCAAATGGATGTGAAAAGTGCATTCCTCAATGGTAAGCTTGAGGAAGAAGTATATGTTGCTCAACCCCTGTGTTTTGAAGATCCAAAGAATCCCGACAAAGTCTTCAGACTCAACAAGGCCCCTATGGTCTCAAACAAGCCCCACGGCGTTGTATGATACATTGAAGGAATTCTTCGTGAAGAATGGATTCACACCCGTTTCAATCGACCCTACTCTCTTTACTAAATCATATGATGGTGAACTGTTTGTGTTCCAAATATATGTTGATGATATTATCTTTGGCTGTACTGACCAACGTTATAGTGATGAATTTGCCTATATGATGAGTGAAGATTATCAAATGTCTATGATGGGAGAGTTGAAATTCTTCTTAGGTCTTCAAATTCGTCAACAACACAATGGCATATTCATATCTCAGGAGAAATACCTCAAAGATGTCCTCAAGAAATTCGGCATGCAAGATTGCAAAGGCGTCAAAATTCCTATGCCCACAAATGGCCATCTAAGCACTGATTAAAATGGTATTGACTTCGATCACAGGGTATACCGCTCCATGATTGGTTCTTTATTGTACTTATGTGCATCTAGGCCAGATATAATGCTTAGTGTTTGCATGTGTGCCCGATTTCAAGCTACACCGAAGGAATCACACCATATGGCTGTGAAGCATATTCTTCGATATCTAGCTCACACACCAACACTAGGATTATGGTACCCCAAGGGCTCTGTTTTTGATCTCATTGGATATTCTGACTCTGACTACGCTGGTGATCGTGTGGACCGCAAGTCAAATTCTGGCACTTGTCATTTCCTCGGACGATCTTTGGTCTGTTGGTCCTCGAAGAAACAAAATCACAGATTACCGCTTCATCGGAAGCTGAATAAATTGTCGCTGGCTCGTGTTGTGCTCAATTGCTGTGGATGAAGCAAACTCTCAAGGACTACGACATCAACTTGAAGAATGTGCCTCTCATCAGTGACAATGAGAGTGCCATCAAGATTGCTCACAACCCAGCTTCAAAGACTCAAGACAAAGCACATTCAAATTCGTCATCATTTTCTTCGTGGATCATGTGTTGAAGGGCGACATCTCTATCGAGCACGTGAAGACTCAAGAACAGCTAGCCGATATCTTGACTAAGCCCTTGGATGAGAAGAGATTTAGCAAGTTGCGGTGTGAGCTAAATATCTTAGAATCTTCGAATGTTCTTTGAAAAGACACACATCCTAACACTTATGCAAAATTGATGACTTAGATGTGCAACACATGAAGAAACGCTTTTCTTCAATCAATGAAGAATAACACTCTAAGTGTGAAGAAATTAATGAAGAATTTGATTCTCGTAACCCTACGACAATTGTAATGCTGTGTCCGAAATCATCATTCTTATACGGTGGGTCACGCCACCACCAAAGTTGAAAATCTTCAATTTGAGTTTTTCCTCGCTTTTGAAATTCTTCGCTTTTCAAATTCTTCATCTTTTCAAAATCTACACTGTTTCCGCTGTCTTTCTTCAGTGGCTATATATATATATATATATATATATATATATATATATATATATATATATATATATATATATATATATATGGGTTTATGTCCTCTACAGCATTCACTTATATTTATTTCTTCAAGTCGTCTTTTTCTGCTAAGTGAGTGTGATCGGACCCTTCCCCCTCTATGCTATACTCAACCCAATCTATTCACAAATTCTTCATGTGCGTTCTATTTGAAACTCGTTCAAAATCTTCACCGAGTCCTGTCACCAAGAAATTGTGAACTAAACTTTAAAACTGATCTTATCCAAATTTTCGGTTTTGTCATTAAACCGCTCCGCATCCCATGATGCATTATTTTACTCACCCACGATCAGACACGATCTCCACTACACAAGACGTGGGTGACACATGTCGTGAGAAGGAGAATGGTTAGGGGCACGTTCGTCCCAAATCTTCGGGCGAACAGTTTTTCACCTTGTCTATAAATACCCCTCTCCCCTTCCTCACTTCTTTTACCCCGCTCGACCTCTCTCTCCCGTTCGAGCTCCTCAAACTCTAGCGCCGCCGTTACTCCATCATCGCCGGTGAGGAAGAGCTTCACTGCCTCGACCTCGTCGCCGTCGTACTCACGCCGACTGCAGAATTCCTCACTCCGCCGCCACCGTAGCTGTCTTCCTCCGCCAAGTTAGGGCGTGGAAGATCTGAATGACGATTAGCTTCACATCTACAACACCCAGGTTCGTCGTGTTCTTCATTTAGGGTAAATAAAAGTTACTTTTATTACTCGCTTTGATTCTCAAGATTTCAAAAATCTTCAAATGTGTTTATTCTTCAAATCCTCACACACAAACACCTCACAAGCTATCTGCTCTTGATTCGCTTTCTAAGCAATCATTTTCTTCAAGATTCCTTAATTGTGTGGATCCTCGATCTGCATACAACTCGGAACCTAAGTCAAAGAACGTTTAGTGAAATTCTTCAAGGCTCATCTGGTCAAAATCCTCAAAACTTGTTCTTTTGAAAACCTTCGAGAACGAGCATATGACCTCTCCAAATTCCTCAGAACTATACTCTATTCACATGTACACATGTGCGCCATTGAATCACTAGGTTCTCATCAACTTAACTCATTTGCAGCGTTCCTCGAAGAAAAACTGCATACTTCTTCAGAGAACTCAATTGTTCAATTTCCTCAACTGAAGAATATGGCAGAAGGAAAGAAGCAACAGAAAGGAGGAAAGAAACCTGAGGTTATGACTGCGTTTGAGATCCCAGAGGAAATCTATGCTGACTATTGCACACCTGATGAACAAAACAAAAATCAGCACAAGGTGCGTATTCAGAAGATTGAACGGAGATGGCAAGGGAATGGAGGGAATACAGATATGTGACTCCAAAGTACATGAAGAAATTCGCTCTCAATCCTCCATGCCCAAGAGCTCCATTGGCACCTGGCCAAGTAGCTGATCCCACAAGCATCAAACGTGGTGAGGACTTTCCTGAAGAATGGGCTAAGCACCAAGCTAAACTGGCAAGACAAGCCAAGGAGGCAGTGAAGAAATTCAATGAGGATTCTGCCACTGCTACTGCTACTGAGGCCTCGGTCAAGCCGAGGAAATCCATGCCAAAGAAGCCTGCTCATAAGCCAAGTGCTTCACCAGCAGCACCCTCAAGGCAAATTCCTCACACTGCTACAGCTCCACCAAAGTCCTCAACAGCTCCGTCAAAATCCTCAGTTCCTGTGCATCTGGCTACATGTCAAAGGACCGCTGGTTTCTCAATTGCCTCGAGTTTCAGCAAATTCCTCAAGAAAGCACCAATTTCATCATTCGGCCCGACTCAGCTGAAGACCAAAGCAACAGCTGGACGAGGTCCTCGGCCAAGTCCAAAGAAACAGGTTGCATTCCATGTGCCTTCTTATGATGAAGCTTCTGATGATGAACTTGCAGAAATCATCAAGATCGCCAAGAAAGGGCCGCTAGAGCCAAAGGTACATTTGTGCCACTACTGTTGGATCCGAAGAAAGTCCTCGATTATATTGATCTCTGGCACAAGGATCCCAATACCCCTATGCCTGACTTTCATCTGACCCCTGGACAAAGTCATATGTTGACCCAATTCATCGCTGAAGAGAAATGGAAGTTTGAAAAGGCAAGAGAGATCAAGAAGGCTCAATACGTAAAGGAGAAGTTCTCAAGAAAGCGTTGTCAAAATGACACCGAGGAACTTCTCAAGGTCCAGACTGAAATTCAAGACCTCAGCAAAAACTTCGATTCTTACTATGCCGATTGGCAAGGAGCCAAGGTCAGATTCGTCAATCTGACAAAGAAATTCACAAATGTTGCTGCTCCAACGCAACATGAAATTTCTCAGGCTGAAGCCTCAGCTCAGCCAACTGAAGAACATGCCAGCACCGCTGATGAAGTTCAGGCGGCTGATGAAAATGCTAGTTCCAGTGCTGATGATCCCATTCCAAATTGAAGAAATTGCTGTGGCATCCACTAGTGGTGCGCTCAAGAAACCGAAGAAGTCGTGGCAATCTGCATCGATTGTGCCAGCTCAAGAAATTCAACCAGATTCCTCGGCTCCTCCGCGCCAACACCAACTCCAATTCTTCCATCTGCCTCTGAGGTGAAGAAAACCAAGGCTGCAGAACGAGCTGCAGTGAAGAAAAGGAAAGCATCAGCTGTGCCAAATTCTTCGGCTGCGAAGAAAATGAAGCCAATGACCAGCTCATTTGAAAATCCAATTGATGCTGTTCCGATTTCCTCCATGCCATCAAAGTACCTTGTTCCTTTTGGAGAAGACTATGAGATCCCAATCGGATCTTATGAAGAACATCATTCTGCTGCTTCGTCAGAGCAGATTGATGAAGAAATTGAAGTGGACGCAATCCCTTCAACCCAGCCATTTCTCACCTATGCCCCAGCTTCACGGTGAAGAGGCTGGTGTTGAGGAAATTGAAGATGAAGATGTGGATATAGGGTGCACCACACCAGTGATGAATGATGACTTTTGGGAAAGTCTGCATCCCAATACTCCTCTCTTCACCCCGCTCCAATAGATTCCTCAGTCCCCTGCACAAACAGTCCAAATGGACGCTGAAGAAACTCAACCCACCTGCTCTGTGCATGAAGAAATTCCAACCACTAGTGCTGATGAACTCCGGCCGATCCACAGATCGCACTGTTGAGGAACAAGAAATTCCTCACCAAGAACTCGAACTTGCGATTCCCGAGGTGGTGATGCAACTCATCGACACCCTCTCGCCCAAGCAAATGTAATCCGCTTCTCAAGCAAACAAAGGTTCAAGGCTGATGATTTCTTTGCCGAGCACGTATTCTTCACTAACTATAATCCATATGATTCTCGCCGCATAAGGAAGAGGCGTTTCGACTGCCAGCCAAGCCAACTTCTATTCCTCGCCGCTCTTCAACAAAGATAAAGTCTTCGATCATGCTCATATTCCTCATGTGGACATGGAGTCTCCGCCAGCTTTGAGCCAGTCCTCGGTGTTCTTCATGACGCAGGACTTCGAATTTCGTGACCGATATCCGTGGATCGGAATGAAGAACTAATTCTTTAATTCTTTGCAACGCTGCACATCACCGGAGACGTCAAGACGTGAACTCATGGGTATTAGATCGGATGTCCGAAAATACTCACTACAAGGCACCAAAGAATCGAATTGCTTGGTGCTCTACCACTAAGTCCTCCACTTGATGGTGCACGTTGTATCTACAACGAACCGTAACTTTCAAATCACTATATGCAAGTGCCGATGAAGCCTTTGAAGCCAAGGCAGGCCCCAAGAACCAAATTCCTCGTCAAGGAATTATTGTATGTGCCTCGATCGCTCATCGGATTCGACGAAGATAATGAGTCCTATCAAAGGCCACGACTCGAATGATGAAGAAGTCGTTGGCATCATGAAGAATATGCTTTTCAACATCATCCATGGCATTCTGCCGCCTTCCATGATTTCTTCATGAGGACTCGCAAACGCGTTGCTATGTCACCATTTGAGTTGAAGCCTTATGCGCCTTTGGATAATGAGATTCATCGTGACAAGGTCTTCACTCAATTACAAGGTCGATACTTCGAACCAATCGCAGCTACTTGCCCCCGATTGAAGTCCTCAAACGGACATTTACCTTAGATGATGACAAGGGCAAGGCTACTGCTGTGATCGATGAAGGCATTCGTCCATTGGATGGACAGTTTTGCAAAGCAGCATCCTATTCCACCAATGATGACTCTGCCACCCATGACTCTGCCGCAAATACCTCAGTCAAGCAAAGTCCTCAAGCCACAAAGACCTGTGGTGATGATCGATCGTGAGTTACTCCTCGGTCTTCATCGGAAGGTTGATCGCAATCATAAATGGGTCAAGCGCCGCTTTGGTTCAATTCTTCACAACATGACCTCAACACACAATGCAGTGAAGAAAAACCACTACTACCTCCATGAAACCTTCAAACGCACCTGGGCTGTTCTTTCACATGTCTACAATGCGGAAGAACTGAAGTCAATGGGACTCAAGGAAGAATTTGACTGGTCTGCACCTCCTCCGAAGAAATACAAGAAGGTCAAAGTTCCTTCCTTGGTGGCCAGCTCCTATTCTTCATCGCGACACCGATGAAAATGAGGACTTGGACGACACCGCTGGCAGGTCCTACTACAACAACCGACCCTAACAACGCCGGGCGCTCCTTCTTCAACTTGAAATTCTTCAGAGCGTTAGTCCTCGCTTCGATCCTTTTGGTCATTTGATGACAAAGGGGAGAAATTTGAGTTAGTCTTCAAGCGGGTCTAGTTTATTGCCTATATACAGTAATTTATTTTTGTTAAGTTACAACTCGCTCTTCCGAAACTTTTATTGGATCGAGTTGTAATCTTAAACCCGATGGTGCTTTGATACTTTTGATGCATTATGCTCTTGCACTACGCCCGATTCTCTTGAGCTCCTTGAAAATCTTCATAGCAAATCTATTTGAGCTCTGATACTCTTGATGCGTTATTTCGCATGCTTGTTCCTCATTAATGTTATCGCACGCATGCTGAATTACATCAAGCACCATATTTCATCATGCATTTCAAATTCTTCATATTATATGACAAATGCGTGTATGAATTACAAGATATAGGGGGAGATCTCCATGATTCAACTCTTCAAATGTGCATTGCCTCAAAAGCAAATTCCTCACTATGCACATCTTCGTGGGGAGTTCTTCTATATCTTGCAATCAAATTCTTCATTATCAAGATTTACACTTCATATGTTTATCCTCGTTGAAAACTTAACCTATATTGTCATCAATCACCAAAAGGGGGAGATTGTAAGTGCATCTAGTGCCCCTTAGTGATTTTGGTGGATTGAAGACTTATAGGTTAAGGAACTAATGCGTTTGTGAGTGTACACATGTCTATAAGTCTATGAGGAGTTTGATATTTAGAGAGAAAGTCGACCCCTAAAAATGAAGTTCTTCGACTGAAGACTTTGATATTCTTAAGACTTTCTGAAGACTTTGAAAGTGAAGAAATTGGTGTGACCTTGAAGACTTGATGTTCATTTGAGGAACATGAAGCGTGAAGACTTTTGTTTTCATAGTTTCGTTTTTATCTTTCTTGAGTCATAGGAAACACCGCATCGTTAAAGGGGGTCGAGGAAATACTAAGGAAAAATTTCCATGTGATGCTCAACTCAAAATCCTACACCTACCAATCCCTTCGAGTGAAGCCTTTGAAATCTCATACTGATTCGGTCAATTTCTTCAAAGGATGTAGACGAAGTTCTTCCGATCGTTGAGGAATTTGTTCTGACCGAGGAGTTAGGAATTCGCCAAAGGCGGATTGCCTACAAGGAGGAACATGATAGCCCCGAGGGATTTGATATTCAAATTTCCGATCAAGGTCAAGGCCACCTGTCCCAAAATATCTTATCCACCTAACGGTCATATCATTGAAGGGCATTTATGTCTTATCATGTCGGGCTGCTCCTAGGCTATAAATAGCCGCCCTACAACCACTAGCTGGTTGGCTGCTCCGAGAGAACTTGACACTTGTCATTTGAGAGCAACCCATCCTCCGAGGACTTTGAGCGAAAATCATCAAGTGAGGAAAACCCAAAACCAAACCCCTACAAACCCAAAGTGATTGAGCATCATCAAGAGATTGATCCTGCGTGGATCCGACGCTTGTTACCTTTGAAGATCTGTGGCTTCTTCCAGACGGTTAGGCGTCATGGTCTAGAGCATCCAAGAGGAATTTTGGATCACCGAGTGACCAAGTCTGTTAAGGTTTGGAAGTCGCTCAAGACTTACCACGAAAGTGATTGGACGAGGTCCGTGTGACCTTATCAAGGAGAATATGGTGAGGACTTGGTGTCCTGAGCTGCGTGCTCGCCGATCGGGTGTCCGGACTGTGTGTCCTCAAGTTTAAATACTCACCGCTCCAACCAGACGCATAACCGAGACAACAGCTTGAACCGGTCTACCAAATCATTGTCTTCACCAACCTAATCGGTTCTATTTCCTCAACCCTTTCATTTCCTCATTCTTTGTGTTGAGTGTTTGTTCATATCTGTGTTTTGAAGACTTTGATCAAGACTTTCTCAATTTCCTCAGTTCAATTTCTTCACCGCTTTGTCTTCATCTTGTGTTATCCTGTGATTATGCTTTCAGACTGTGGTTTGTCTTCATTTCATCATGATGACCATGTGTGTATTCTGTTATGCTTACTTCGAGTACTTATTCATTGCAAGTAGTTCTTCGCTAAGGAATTTCCTCACCGCAAATTCCTCGCTGAAGAATTCATAAAAATCGCCTATTCACCCCCTCTAGTCGATATAACGACTTTCAGGGTAGCATGCAGCTGCCGCTGCCGAGGTCAGTGAAGGGTCATGTGAGGCTCTGTTGGGAAGTTACGGCCTTCAAAGACCAAGCCGGGCTTAGGCGCTGCCGGCCCTGCTACTTCACGAGGCGAGCCCACTCCTGCTGTTCCACCGCCGACAAGTGACTCTGCCAGGCTCCTGTCTTGCTTTTAATTCCTCAAGACGTGTATCATGCCTCGGGGAGGCATTTAGACTTGCGTTTGGTATTGCGATAACAGTGTGGACTGTAATATTTGCTTTTGAATTCCTTGAAATTTGTGCTTCCTACTTGCTTATGTTCTACGCCGGCAGAGCCCGGCCCCACGCACACCTCAGCCCCCGTTAGCCCCGACCGGAAACCAGGACGAGACCATGGAGTGAGGGGCTACGTGACAAGTTAGGCTCCTGAGTCGCGATGCTCTGGAGTCCCCCTTGGCGCACGAACAGCAAGTAGGGAGGTGAGACGCGGGCGGACCCACCGTTCTACGTCTGCAGAGCCTGCCTCACAGCATACCTCAACCGCTGCTAGCCTTTCGTAACTAAGGGGTGAGGGCTACGTGACCAGTTAGGCTCTCGAGTCGCGATGCTCGTGGAGTCCCCTCGACGCTCAAACGGCATATGCGATTTTGGCTCCGCCGGGAGTGATTGCAGGACGAACCAGGCCCGAGGGGCTCGGGCTGGGTGGCGGCGTCTGGGCGTGACTCAGGCGCAACTCCCCGTGCCCAGCCCCTCGCGGGCGCCCCGAGGGAGGCGCGGCGACGAGGCTGCATAATCGAGCCTGGGGCTCCCTGAGGTTGATGCGACCCGGAGGCCACCCTCAGTTGTTTATCACCAGCGCGGAGCATAGCGCATCCGCATGCGTACGGGCATAGCCGCTCCTCGGCAGTGTCATCAGCCAGCGCGGAGCATGGTGCTTCCACTGGAACGTGGGAGGGGGCTCCCCACCGGGAGGAGCCCCCGGGGCGTATACAGCCCCACCCTGACACGTGGCTGGCACGGTAGGGCTGGATGAGGTGTATCTGGGCACCCGTGAGCCAGCGCGGGACTCACGAGGCCCTACCTCAAGGCAGGTTGCGCCTGGCTCTGGGCCTTATCTTCGAGTGTGTTCCTGCAAATTTGGCCAGGATGCCGGTGTTTCACGCCTTCGGTCCCGGCTCTCGGGCTGGTCTCACTGTCAGCTGGTAGGCTGTGTCGTGATGCCATGGACAAGACCAGAGGGTGAGGGCCGGAGAGCCGGTAGGAGCCCTGAGTCGCGATGCTCAGGCACCCCTCCCTTTAACGCGCAAGCTAGGTTAGATGACGCAACTCTACGTCCTCGGGTCCCGGCTCTCGGGCTGGTCTGAGCCGTCGCTGGCAAGCCATGGACAAGACCAGAGGGTGAGGGCCGGAGAGCCGGTAGGAGCCCTGAGTCGTGATGCTCAGGCACCCCCCCTTTAACGCACAAGCTGGGTCAGACGCAGCAACTGTACGTCCTTGGGTCCCGGCTCTCGGGCTGGTCTCAGCCGTCGCTGGCAAGCCAGGCCGTGATGCCATGGGCAAGACCAGAGGGTGAGGGCCGGAGAGCCGGTAGGAGCCCTGAGTCGCGATGCTCAGGCACCCCCCTTTAATGTGCAAGATTTCGCCACCCAGGAAAAGGCACCAAATAACAAGCATGGTGGAACGAGAGCATAATCCTAAGGAAAACGCATGAAGGATACATGCCGCTGGGACTGGCCCGAGCGGCTTGGGGATGATGCAGCCCGAGGGGCGCCCCCAACAGGATGAGCTAAAGAGATGAAATAAAAGGGATACATGCCGCAGGGACGGACCCACGCGGCCTTGGAATAATGCGGCCCTGAAGGCGCCTCCCACCGAAATAAAACTTAAGGATGTCACCTGGTGATGTTGGGGATGAAGGGTTGTTGGTGTAGCAGACTCGGTGGGCTGCGGGAGGCGATCCTCACGAGCCCCTGTGCCCGGGCCTCGGAGGCTCGGGAGGCGTGGCTCCTCATGGGCCATCTCCATCTCCGCCAGGGCTGCGGCGTGCTTGACCTCTTGAGCCTCCAGGATGGTCCTCATGAGACGCTGGTGCGCAGCAGCCGCAATTGGCAGGCCATAAGGCATGTGTACGTAGCTGTGGGGCGGGCCCTCGCAACATCCCACTCGCGAGGGCCAGAGGCGCTCTTGAGATGCGGCTCGGTTGAGCCCTGGTATGTCGATGCAGACGCGCAGCCCACCATCCTCGCCTGGATGGGGGCCACACAGCTGGCGGCGGCTGCCCCTCATGACCCTTGACCTCAGAGCTCTGAATGGCCTTGCCGATGAACTCTTGAGGGTTCTGGCCCTCCTGGTCTTGCTCCTCGCCAGGAAACGTGCTTCAAACACGCCCACGTGGTGCCCAAGCGCCTCCTCGAGACCTTGGCGAGGTCGGGCGGCCTCCGTGGAGAGCCCCGAGCCCCGCCTCGAGGAGGGCGCCGCACGCTTCCTATGCGATGGAAGGAGGCTCCCCCTGGCCCGGTGCGGGCCCTGAGGGGCCTGTCTCTTGAAGAGCCGGGCCGATCGATGTCTTCTTCTTCTTGGGTGCTGCCTCGGGAGGCATCCTGCTGCTGTGGTCTGGGTCTTCCAGCGATGCGGCCTGAAAAGCTCGCTCCAGGGAGCACACCGCATCTCTCTCTTCACAGGGCACCGTGTTGACTCCGCCGCTTCCTGGCATCTTCAAGATGGGTTGCAGCCATGAATTTGGCCAACGCTGGGTACCCGAGGATGGCGTTGTACGGCAGGCGAATATGGGCGACGTCGAAGTCGATGAGCTCGGTGTGGTAGTTGTCGCGGGGCCCGAAGGTGACAGGAAGGCGGACCTGCCCGATCGGGACCGTGGAGCCGTCGGTGACTCCGGAGAAAGGCTTGGTTGGCTGGAGCTGACTGTAAGGCACTTGAAGATTGTTGAATGTCTCCACGGACAGACGTTGAGCCCCGCTCCGCCGGCCGATGAGGGTCTTGGTGACTAGCACATTGTCGATGATTGGGGAGCAAAGCATCGGAAGAACTCCGCTGTGGCTGGGCAAGACTTGAGCTGATCCGCTGAGCTGAACGTGATGGCGCACGCCGACCACCTGAGAGGGCACGTGGACTCGAGCTTGGGGAGGACTGCATTCACTTCACGGGCGAACTGCTTGAACATGCGGTGAGAGGCTGGGGCTTGAGCTCCGCCCAGGATGCAGGCGATCGCACGCGCTTCGGGAAGCCCCAGCCCCTTTGTCTGATGACGGTCTCGACTCTCCTTGGTGGCGGCGGCAGCGGAGGGAGGCCTGCTCCTTGCGGACGATCCTCACGAGGCTGATCCTCCACCACCCTCGCGAGGTGGGTCTTGCCAGCGGTCCTCGCGAGGTTGGTCGCGCCACCCTTGGCGCGGGCCACGGTCTTCATAGGCCCTGCATTCCTTCCTCCTCTCACCAGTAGCCCGGTCGCTGCGCCGGGGCGTCTGCCGACCTTCCTTCAAGCACGGCCCGGAGCTCTTGACATTCATTGGTGTTGTGGGTGTGGAGGTCGTGGTACACGCAGACTGCTACACCCTTAGAGGACTCGGTCCGATCTCCGCCTCGCTTGGTGTCTGGTTCGGCCGCGAGAACGACAGCCCCCTTGCGCTTTATGTCCTTGGCCTTGGACTTCTTCTCTTCGGGATCCGCGGCAGGCAGCTCGAGGAGGGAGAGGCACCCCTCCTCAGCCCTGGCGCACTTGGTCGCCAAGTTGAACAGCTCCAGGGAGGTGCACAGATCTTCATGCATCGCCAGCTCCTCCTTCATCTTGACGTCGCAGACGCCTGGCCGGAGAAGGCAGAGATGATGGCCTCCTCCGTTACTCCCGGGGATCTTGAGGCGCGTTGTTGAAGAGCTGGATGTACTTTGCAGTGGTTTCCGGCTGCCGCTTGATCCGGCGATGTCGCCACGGCGGGTGGCCGTCGCGTGTACCTTGGAAGTTGGCTATGAAGCGGGTGCGCATCTCGGCCCAGAAGAGATCGTGCCTGGGGCCAGATTCAGGAGCCAGTGCGGCTGGCCCTGAGCGCCATGGGAAACCAGTTCGCCATGACCCTTTCGTCCCCATTGGCAGCTCGATGCCCAGCTCAGAGAGTGGAGGAACTCCGAGGGTCAGCCGTGCCGTCAGAGCGAGGAGGCAGGTCCGCTTGAACTTGGCGGGCTACGCGACGGCGCAAGAACTCGGTGGTGAAGGCGCGGCAGCCCGCCGTGGTCGCTGGGGGGCCTCGGACGGCAGAGAGCTTGGTCTTGCAGGCCTCCTCGCGCTGCGTGGCTGGGGCAGCGCAGGTCTTGACGCGGTTGGAGCGGGAGCGCCGGGCAGCTTCTTGCGGGCGAGGAACTTCTTGGCAGTTTCGCTCTTACCGCGCCGGGCGCCGACGGAACGGGTTCCGCCTAAAGGCCGTGACGCTTTGGGGCCAGGGCGCCGCCTTTGAGGAGGAGGCGGCTGAGGTGCCGGGAGCTTCATCGCCTGCGGCGGGGCGGGTGCGGTGCAGCGAGACGGACGGGCGCTGGGTCGCCTCCGCAGCGCGGACGAAGCTTCGGCGACGCGGTCGAGCCATTCTTCGTAGACGTCATCGACGTGGCGGTAGCGCAGGAGCTCGTTGGCCGCGATGAGTGCAGCTCGGGCCTCCATGGCCATGCGGGGCGCGCGCGACGAAGAACCAGCGGGGGTGAGCGAAGGCGTGGCGGTGCGGCCGTCCCGCCTCACGGACGGGTGCTGGGACGATGCTTGCTGCTCGTTTCGCCGGGCCGGGTGGGCGCGGATGACAGCAGTGACGGGAACGACGAGGACGCCTCACGACGGAGCTGTTCGGGCGATATGGGAGGCGAGGGCGGCTCAAGGCCGGGCGCGGCCCGACGGCGCCGATATGGTTGCGGTGGTCGGGGAAGAACGAGGCGACAAAAGGCAGATTCCGGCGCACCCCTACCTGGCGCGCCAAATGTCGGATTTCGGTTTCCGGTAGACCCTTGAGGTTCGAACTCTTGGGTGCGCGCGGAGATCCAACCCTCCACCGTCTCGTACCTCGCCGAATCGCAGGCACCTAAACTACTAGCAAGAACAGCACAAGAGACGCAAGATTTATACTAGTTCGGGCCACCGCTAGGTGTAATACCCTACTCTAGTTTGTGGTGTGGTGGATTGCCTCTTGGGCTGATGAAGAATAAGACAGTGGAAGAACAGCCTCGCGAGGGTCTGTTCTTGGTGGGTGCGATGAACTGCTAAGTGGTGACCCGTCGCTCTAGCTTGAGGATCGGGTCTCTATCTCTCTCTGGATTCCCAAAAAATGCCGGATCCTCAAAAAATGCCGGATCCACTCTACTATGGTGGCTAGCTCTACTTATATAGACGGAGGCCCTGGGCCTCTACCCAAATATTGAGCGGGAAGGGCGCCAACAATTGACCATTTTGAAGGGGAACAACGGGTACACTTATCCTGACTAAAGTTGGTCCTCGCCTACCAAAGGCTCTGGTGATGACGCCTGCTTGGGCTCCACGATGACTCCCTTCCAGCCGTTGGGGCTGGTCTTGGTCTTGTTGCACTGAAACAGATGCCTTTGCTTGATGATGTCGCCTGCGCTTGCTCCCTTTGCACCAAAGAGGAAAGGAGGACGCCAGTGGGCTGGCGCCTCGATCGGGCGCCCTTGGTCGTCATGGCTTGCATCATGGTTACCTCGCGAGGTACCCTGCCTTGAACTCTCTGCCTCCTCGTGAGCCAGCCTAACGAGGCTGTGCCTTAGGAAATCCCTTGTCGTCCGCCCCGCGAGGCTTGGCCCCTCGCGAGGGTCTTGAGCTTGCGTTGATGAAGATGGGCTGTCCTGGGCCTCCTTTGAGCCACGTCGCAGGCCGCAGGCAGGCAATTCTGGGGACCCCCGTTCCCAGAACGCCGACAGGCATGGCATCTTGACATATATGATGAGTAAACTAAGCAGATGGCGGTGCAACAAAGTATAAGAAATGCAAGACACCTTATGCAAGATACACGCAATCAATAAAACCTTGCCAAATTAGAACAGACACCTTGATGGGTGAACAGGACAGGCCATCTGCCTTTGACTCCTTGAGGTTAGAATAGTCACTAGGAACATATTCTGAACAAGAACATACAGGTGGGGAGCATATGAGTTTCGTTGCATCCAGAATGTCACTCAATGCCTTGGTGCCAATTTTGTAAGTCGTTGAAGTGTTCCACAATATTCTTCTGATGTGCAGATTCTGATATTCGCTATGATTACGTATAATATCTAAGAAGCATGAAAACATAAATAGTAGTGAGATTATCTTTGTAATGCGGAGGATATTCTAATATAGGGGCGCCCTGTAAACCCTTGTGTGCTATCACTAGATTCTGATGAGAGAGCCCATGTGTGCTGTAATATGGTGCGTGCATTAATATAATCTGGCACAAGTACACAAAAAAATAGGCTCCAGAAGTAAGGATAGATGGCAGATGATAGGTTCATAATATACTATATAGAGAGTTTATTGCCAAACCATGATAACAAGAACACAGAGCAACTAGGCAGATCATAGTGTACATAAAAGGGTTACACCATAACCAGGATATATAAATCGGGAAACTGGAACTGGCTAGAAAATATGGTGTTGTATTGCCGCTACTAATTGAAAGCCAATCGATCATGTCCAGGCCAGCTCTATCAGCTGTTGACTGCAGATGTCCCTACTCCCCTTCCTGACTAGGAACATACTGTACGTACTAAATACGTAATAACAAAAGAGGAACATGTTAAAGAATGTAAGAGGAAGCATATTCTTGAGGTTCCGCTTCTTTGAATACAATGTTGGTTGCCCACTCATGATGAATCACAGCGCCCAAAGAAATGCAATTCCATGATGTCTCTCTATATGTGGCCACATGCATTTGGAAAATCAAGTGGGAGCATTACCTAACCAATTAAATGTGTGTTTGTTAACTAATATCAGTATCATATCACAATTCATATTTGAAGAAGTAAGCTTTGGACTTACGATTGGTGTGTTGTTTAGCTTCAAGAGTGGACTTTTGCTAGTGTGACATAAAGCAGCTACACAGATCATAGTGTAGATATAACGGGAAAACCGTAAGCACCACAAGTAAAATCAGCGAAGTGGAACTTAATGGAAAATATAGGCTACTATTGCCGGTACGGCTAGAAAGACTTCGGATACCAGCTCTCTTCAACTGAAGGTGCGGTACTGTTGATATCAGTGTAACTCTCAAAGGCGACACAACTCCCTGCATTTCCTTGCTAATCTTATAGGATTCAAGTGGGCAGGCCACTACAATTCCTGTTCCTATGTTTATAAAATCCTACAAATCAAAGAGGCCCGAAGAGTTGAAAGTGTCCATCACAACCGACCGAAGACCTCTACACTGAAAATGTCCCTGCTCCTCTTCACTACAAGGAACATACTGTCCTACTATCATACTCCCTCCATTCCCAAATATAAGTCTCTGTAGAGAATTCCACTATGGATCAGATACAGATGTATACAGATACATCTTAGAGTGTATATTCACTCATTTTGCTCCATAAGTAGTCCATGGTGGAATCTATACAAAGACTTGTATTTAGGAACGGAGAGAGTACTCACTAAAGAAGAACGGAAGAGGAACATGCTAAAGAAGAGCAAGCAGATTTTCGATAATAAAATGTTCGTTGTGCAGTGCCCACACATGATGAACCAGAGCGCATTAAGAATGCAACTCCCTGTTGTCTCTCTATATGTGGTACACGTGCTTTTCGAAAGTAAAGTAGAAACATTATTTGACCAATTAAACATTATCTGTTTTAGTAATATCAGATTCGTATTTGAGCAACAAGTTTGGAATTATTAGTCGCATGTTGTTTAGCTTGATGGATTCAGGAGTAGTGCTAAGCAGCTACGATGATATGGTACTGAATATAAAGGAATGTGTGCATGCAAGTCGCGTGGCTGTTGTCATTTGGGTTAGTTGACCATTTCAGGCGGTTGGATGAAGATCCTACGTCTCCTAACCCTTCTTCTTCCTCGTCTCTGATTCTTCTCATACAAAACACCGCACGGGCCACCGGCCAAACCACCAGCCCTGAGTCCCCGCCCTCCCTGAACCGCCCCCACCGCCTGTGTTCCTCCGCCACCCCCACCCCCACCCTGCCCCCACCTGTGTCGAGTTTTCTTCGTTCGGCGAGGCCCCACCACCGCCAGGCCACCGCCCCCCACAACCACCGTCCCCACCCGAGCCCCTTCCTTCGCACCGGCGAACTCCGTCGAGCTCTAAAAAATCGACTGACCCAATCTTGAAATTTAGTCTACTGCCATTTAACTAGTGTGGAATATAAAAGGGGAAAACCATAAGCATTGCGAGTATAGTGTTGAGCATGCCATGGCGGATTTGAAGGTGCAAACGGGAAAAAGGCAACTTCACAACCAATGTTTTCTTTCAACTAGCAAGTAAGTGATGGACAAGAAATCAGAGTAAAGCAGTGGTGATCTATTTTCTTGCTGCGATAAATAAGTTGAGCAGATACGAAAGAGTACCGCCTCTGGTGCGGCGCCGTGTATGCATCTGTTGAGAATTTGACGGTGCTGCTGTAGTGATGGCTATCGGTGGCATGGAAGCAGGTCTAGGAGGGTAGACGGTGGTGGCGGGGGAAATATCCCGGCGCGGTGGACGAGATGGTCTTAGGAGCGGCACCAGCAAGGTGGACGATGGCGGGGATGAAGCGAGAGGACGGGATGCAAGGATCACGGTCCGAAGCCGTGGATGAGAGAGGTCGATCTCTTGTAATGGACGACGGCGTCGGTGTATCAACTTCGGCATGGTGGAGGAGGACAGCGGTGGATGGGGTGATGGACGGAGGAGGCTTGGGTGGAGAGGGTGATTTGGCGCCCATGGAGTACGAATGGGGAAATGGAGGGAGAGAGGAAGGGGGGAACCATGTCTTCAGGGCGCGCTTGTCTCATATGTGAGGAAATTTACAAACTTAGTCCCTGTTTAAAATTTCCTACATCACAGAAATATTAGTCATTTGGGGATAGGACGGTAATCTCGCATACACCAAATATTTGCCGACGGATATTTCGGCCGACGAAAGTTTGTTTTGGCGCCCACCGTGTATGAATCGGGGAGGGAGTCGATTTCGGCCGAGGAGACACTATGTTTTGGCGCCCACCGTGCATGAATCCGGGTGAGAGGCGGTTATGTCATGTTTGAGTGAAATTACAAACCTACCCCTATCGAAACCTATAGAAATCGAGGCGATAGGCTTTGCATGTCAGGGATAGGTAGTAATTTCCATCTCGCAGATTTTGGTTTCGGGCGGTTACTGTGACTTTCCCCGCTCTGTTCAAATTTTTGCAGAGCAAGAGTGCACATTTACGGTGCCAACTCAATTCGAATCTTGTTTGTATTCTATTTTTGTTCGGGAAGGATCCATTTTCAATTGGAATACAATTCTATATACAACATTTTTTATATATACTTTCAAAAGCACAACAAAGAATTCTTCTCCTTTGTATATATAATATGATTTACAAATACAATGATCTCAAAATCATAAGGTCGAATTCAATTTTTTTAAACCAAATTATGTTCTACTAAAATGTATGGATCAGTAATATCTACATATTAAATAACATAGATGCGCGTGAATTCATATGAGTATGCATGTTTGATAGATCAATTTTGGTTTGAGTAAGAATTACATGTATCATCATCTCAAATTCAAATATTTGGATCCCTTTTATGTTGACATTTTCTATACACGCAACTAAATATTTGAATCTCCTTTCACGCCCATCTCTCTCGCATGCTCCTTCATGAGATATCACTCTCTTTTCTCCAGCTCACCTGCACGCTCACTTCATGTTTCTCCTATTTTCGCAAACATGGTCTCTCGACGTCTCCCTTGAGAAGTGTCACACTCTCCCTATCATTATAAATTACACGGTTTTCATTATCTCTCACGTCTCTATCGTTCTCTGGTATCACTAGGTACCTAAGCTTCCTTTTTCACCGCCACACACACACACACACTCACTCACTCGTCTTTCACTTTGTCTTTATCTCTATAGGGTTCTCTCACACACTGTCGGTGTCAAAACCGGCTGATCTCGGGTAGGGGGTCCCGAACTGTGCATCTGAGGATCAGAGGTAACAGGAGACGGGGAACACGATGTTTACCCATGTTTGGGCCCTCTTAATGGATGTAATACCCTACTTCCTGCTCAATTTACTTTTATGAGTATACGGGTTACAATAGTTGATCTACCTCGAGATCGTAATGGCTAAACCCTAGATGTCTTGCCTGCATGATTTGTGATAGCCTCTACAGACTAACCCCTCCAGTTTATATAGACACCGGAGGGAGCTAGGGTTGTACAAAGTCGGTTTACAGAGAAAGGAAACTACACATCTGGCCACCAATCTTGCTATCCACGCAAAGGAGAGTCCCATCCGGACACGGGGGAAGGCCTTCTATCTTGTATCTTCACGGCCCATCAGCTCGGCCCATGTCACATAACACGACCATCCGAGGACCCCCTAATCCTGGACTCCCTCAGTAGCCCCCGAACTTGCCTTCAATGACGATGTAGTATCCGGCTTTATGTCTTCGGCTTTGCAAAGCGGGTTCTCCATTATACTTCGGATCGACGATAGTTCGGCTCCACATTAAATACCATATTCTATTGATTCTTTGCTGCCGTCACCTTGGCTTCCACGTGTCAAATGAATGCGAATAGTTTAGGTGTTTTTTACAAATAACCCCTCGACCACGTGGAAATAATCTCCGTCCGGGCTGGTTTAACTTCCCTCAACGGCGAAGCCCTGGCGGAAAATTTCCCCAATCCTTCTAAAGAGGAGTGGGTGAGCTTCGTTTCCTTCCTTTTGAGAGTCGTAGGATTTCCCATCCACCCTTTCCTCAGGGGTCTCCTGGAGTATTACGGCCTCCGACTGCACAATCTGACGCTAGGCTCCATCCTGCACATCGCGGGCTTCGTTGCTCTTTGCGAGCTGTTTCTAGGCTGTGAGGCTCATTTCGAGCTATGGCGTAATTTTTTCTGCCTCTTCCCCCACTCCCAAAAGGGATCTATATTCGAGGTGGGCAGCGCCGAAGTATGGCGCATAGCCGGGACAGGATACCCGTCTGGAACTCCGAAGAAGGCATCCAAAGAGTGGCCCTCGGAATGGTTTTATATTGAAGACGTCATTCTCCCGGACCCAATCCAGCGTAGTCTTCCTGAACTCTCCAGTGCTACTTTAAAGAACCGCGCCAGCTGGCATCCCCGAAGCCTTGAGGAAGAAGACAGTGCAGAGGTTACGAGGTTAGCAAGCAAGATCAGAGTACTTGCGAACTCCGGGCTATCTATAATCGAGGTAATTGAGATTTCAATAACGTAATGCGTTCAGCCGCTCCAATCTAGAGGCTTTCCTATGTGGAATTACCGGGGAGGACGATGCATCCCGTTGTCTACGCAAGAGTCCAAAAAAATTTGCCGCCCTGGCCACCATCTTACCTGACGTTTACAAAGGGGAGAAGGAAGACTTCACTCGTTTGAAATGTCAGGAAGTTTTTTCCATGTATAACCCCATCGACTGGGTGAGTTTTTTGATTATTGGCCTCACTATATCTCTTTCCTGAGTTATGCTAGCCGAATTTAATCTGGCTATTTTTAATAGGAGTGGAGAAAGATCGTCGAGGGGGTCTACAGCCCCGCTCCGCAGCCAAAGGACCATGTTCGAGACCTGGATCCCGGATATGAAGAAGATCCAGATATATTTATAGAACTTAAGGAGGGAGTCTTTTATAAGGCGAGCTATGACGGCACGGAAGTGGCCATTATAGCCGATTCCCCGGCCTTCTCCCCTCCTCCCATGTAAGTATCCAGGAGACGTCTCCTCCAAAAGAGTTTTCCCATTGCGCCTGACCCACCGCACTGTCTCATGCTCCAAAGGGGCGGTGCTCGTCTCGCCGAGCTGTATCAAATGTGTCCTCTAAGAAGGCGACGCCTGTGTAGGGCGAGTCTTTGAAAAGAAGGGCAAACGGTGATACTACCGAGCCCCCGCCTTCACCAAAGAGGTATAGTTTTTAACATGCACTCGGTGGATAGACTGAATTGTGACGTTTTCCACTTGGCCATTTTTTAGGAAGATCATACGCCGGACTATATCCGGGGACCTCGCCGGCCCATCGACCAATCAGGCCCCGGACCCTGCCATAAGGACTAGGGTTGATACATGCAAAATGTCGGATTGTCATTTCCAAGAGGATTCTGATAATGTATCCTTCACCAATTCCGAAGTGGAGAGCGCGATGAATCATCGGCGGCGGAAAGAGGCCATGCACGACCCAAGTTTCACCGAAGAGGCATTCAATGCCCTTAGCTCTGCGGGTGCATACATCCGAGCTCCTTGGGATGGACTTGCCGGAGACACTCACCAGCTTTCAAAGGATATGCGGGTAAGAACTTTATGTAGATTCAATAATCATGTGCCAGTAGCCCCCGAGAATTGAAGCAGTTGGCCCAACTAATTTAAGGGTCGTTATATTATCAGGTACTCACAGAGAAAATATCATGCTATCCAAGGAGCTTGAAGAATGTCGGATCAAGCTAACTGTTGTCACCGCCGAACTGGAAAATCTGAAGAAAACCAAGAAGGCACTGGATGGTAAGCACAACAATGTCCAAAAAATACGATTCTGCGCCAACAATGATTTTTAAATATGCATTGGTTTGTTTACAGCTGCAGGATCGACAGATGAATTGGAGGAGATGCCGAAGGCTGCTCGGGCGGATAAACAACATGCCAAAGGGCAAGAAGCCACAGGTCAACGTGTATTAACACGAACCATTAATGAGAAGAGCAAGCTACATGATGCAAACATCAAGCAAGCTGAAGAGCTAAAGGACGTACGATCCCAACTATCGGATACCTTGAAGGAGAACAAAAAGCTGAAAGGCGACATATTCAGTATGTCCCTTAACCTAACTTTCATACGGTCCTCTGATGGAAAGGTTTGTTAATTGTGCGGCCCGAGGGAGAAGTGTCCGGATTTCAAGGTGACTTGCTGCAAGAGCAATGCAAAGTGCACGAGCGATCTCGGAAAGCAATGAGGAACATGGCTAAGCCTTTATGGCCATCTGATTCTCCTCCAGGAATGATGGAGGAGCTCGCGAATTTATTCAAGGGAGCTTGTCTTCGTTTTGAGCTATGGAAGGCTTCAGCATGTCGAGAAGGCGCACGAGAAGCCTGGGCCATGGTGAAAACGCGGTATACCAGACTTGATCCGAATCATATGGCCCGGGTCGGACCTCGGGGACCAGACGGACAAGAAATTCCGGTTAGCTTGGTGTACGACCAAGTAAAGACAGCCGCCAAATTTTCACAACAGGACTGTAAACTAGACAGCCTGATAGATGGTATAGATAAAGAGTAGGCGTTTGATTCCATGCAACAATGTACTTTATCAGCAAACTTATCTCCCTCTGAACTAGAAAAGATTGTCATGGCAAACCTTCCGCTTCTACCTCCGAAACCCAAGAGTTGGAGTGTTTTCAAATATTATACCTGTGGGAAACACCAAGTATGTTCGGAAACCAGCAATCCGGTCATAGTGCTTGAATGGATAAACTATATTCGGGAAGTTATGTTATATTACCTTTTAACGTAAGAAACATCTTCTAGAGAGAATAGTTCTGTTAAGGGTTCCTCTCCTTGGGTCAACATGCGTTATTTATGCATGGCTAAGCCGTGATGCGTAATAATCACAAGAGCTTTTATATTTTGAGAGTTTATATTGCAACAACGACAGTTCGTCGTTTGCCCGCCGACCAATTATTCCCTTCAGAACGCTAGCTTTCGGCTTCACCCGTCTGAGGTACATGTCCGGATGACCCGGTTGTAACAATCGCAGAGGTGCTCCCTTTATGCCTTAGCCGAACAAGCGAGAATGTCGGGCATAAGCACAAGAGCCAGGCAACCCAGCTTGGCAAAAACTTAAGTCATAGAGGTGCATAAAATGGCGAAGACAACACGTATATGAGGGAACAACACATATATATGGTGAGCTTTTATGCTTGAAATAATAATAAGCTTCTATCGAGAGAAGCCCCCAGTTATGGTGGGGTGTGTACATTTAAGGATGTATACCCCTCAAGTGTGCGGCTTACCCGAACACATGCTAGAAATCGTAGAAAAACGAAAAAAAGGAAAAAATGGAAAAGGAGAAAAATGGAACGAAGAAAGGTATGTGTCCGTACTTAGGCGTAGAATCTTCGGAGCCTGGCAGCGTTCCATGGGTTTGGCTCTAAGCGATTGTCCGATGCATTGCAAAGGCGATAGGCTCCTCCAGTGAGAACTTCATCTATAATGAAGGGACCCTCCCGTTTGGGTTTGAGCTTGTCCTTTTTCTTCTCTGGTAGGTGTAGAACGAGTCCACCGACATTATAAGTCTTTGCCTGCACTTCTCTGCTTTGGTATCTTCGAGCTTTTTGTTGGTAGAATGTAGAACGGGCTTTTGCGGCATTGCGCTCATCCTCCAGGCCATCCAAGTCATCCTACTGATCGAGCTCGGCCTCTCTCTCCTCATACATGTGCACTGCGCCGTACACCGTGAAGAACAGTGTGTATATCGCGGGGCAAGACAGCCTCTGCACCGTACACCGTGAAGAACAGTGTGTATCCGATCGTGCGGTTGAGCGTGGTCTGCAGTCTCCAGAGTACGGAGTTGAGCTCTTCAACCCAATGTTTATCCGACTCCTTTATGGATCGCACTAGTCTGGGTTTGATGCCGCTCATTATCAGGCCATTGGCCCGTTCAACTTGACCGTTTGTTTGGGGGTGATACACGGAGGCATAATCGAGTTTAATACCTAGATTAGCACATCAATTTTTCACCTCATCGGCTGTGAAGTTAGAGCCGTTGTCGGTAATTATACTATGTGGGACACCATAGCGGTGCACAACACCGGAGATAAACTCTATCACCGGTCCGGCTTCAGCCGTTTTCACAGGTTTCGCCTCTATCCACTTAGTGAATTTATCCACCATAACCAGTAAATATTTCTTCTTATGGCTTCCCCCTTTAAGGGGCCTGAACATATCTAGGCCCAGACCGCAAAAGGCGAGGTAATGGGGATTGTTCTTAAGGTTGTGGGCGGCAAATGGCTTTGATTGGCAAAGAGCTGGCACCCGACACAATGCTATACAAGGGCCTGTGCATCTGCTCGGGCCGTCGACCAAAAGAAACCTGTACGGAAGGCCTTGCTTATGAGGACCCGAGCTGCGGCGTGATGGCCGCTGAGGCCAGCATGTCTTTCGGCCAGGAGCTACCGCGCCTCCTTTTTGGAGATACATCTTTAAAGGACAACAGTAGTGCTCTTCTTGTAGATCTCTCCTTCATGAACTTTGTAGGCTTCCGATACAACTTGAAGCTGGCAGGGCAAGTTTTTTGAGTCCAGAGGAATAGAGGAAATTTAGGGTTACGATGCAATAGATAAACATGATCCGGCGATTCACCGAATCCGAAGACGAATTGATATTTGCTACATCGGCCGCCGTGAGGGCAAAAGACAACATCTACTTTATCAAATCGCCAGGGTGCTGGTTGGTTTCCTTGTTAAACAAAGCAACAATGATGACGGGGAAACGCTAGAAGAAATTGGAATTGATCAATTGTTTTGATGCACGGAACACAAAGAAGTGTCAGCATGAGATTTCAGCATGTCAGTGATTAAACAAAGCCGGCCTAAGCAAATTGCTGGCCGGTCTCAGCCAGCAAGACAGACACGGCTACGACCCGGAAAGCAGAGATAACCCAGAAACTGATGGGGTCATAGATTCACTTATCAAATTGCCAAGCTAACTCACCGCCGATACAGAGACCCACTTGCTGTGTGTATTGACCCGCCTCGCTGATTTCCCGCCCGTTCCAGGCGTGCCTGCCAGCCCCATTGCCTCGTTGCCAGAACCCCCACCAGGGCCACCTCGACCTCAAGCCGCCTGCGCCAAGTCAATGGCGGGTAGCTCCCAGCCTCGTTCAGCCGCTGTTGACCCGGCCATATGGTTTCTGCAATAAGCTGCTTCGCCGGCTCGCTGGTGTCGCTGCGGGCCGCCTTTCATTCACCCGGTGGAGTTGCAGGTCCCAGAGCATCTATATTGCCGGATTACCCCGAATGCTGCGATTGCATCCGGCTTGTCAAGTCACCACCACACCTCGCTGGAAGGCCGTTGGTCGTCTGTTTGGTTTCGTGGAGGAGCCCCTACTGTGGATCTTCACGTGAACCTCGACGCACGGTGAGCCGACGAAGCCTATGATCCGGCCTGCAAAACTGAGACCTACGCCTCCTGTACATATGCGCAGTTCCAGCGTCTCCTCCATTACAAACTACTGTGCAGCTTGCGAACCCGCCGCGTCGGCCTGCCTCTTTCACGACTACGACTGGTCCGGGGAGATGGACAACCTGCCGTCGCGCGCCGGCGCTGCACTGCTACTACCATCACCCCTGCGTGGCCTCAGCTTAAGCCGCCACTGCTCAGACTCATCATCGCGCCTCCGCCATCGCCCGTTCCTGCCTGCAATCCGTCATGACCTCGTGTCGTTCCTGGACCGAGCCGCCCATCGGACCGTCCCCGCCTTCCTGCTGGGCGCTGTTGCCGCCCCGAGTCGTCCTGAGCCGCCTGGTCTCACTTTTGCTTCCTACGGGCCTCCCTGTTCAGAAGCGACCTCGCCTCGACCTCACGAAGATCCACCATCATGCCTTCGCCGAGTCGTCACCAGAATTGTGGTCGAGCCGTCGCCTCGCCCCCGCCATGTGCTAGGAGAGTCTCCGCTACTTCAACCCGCCGGCGTGCCACATGCTGCCATCGTCGAGTCACCTTGCTGCGGGTCTTCACCGATGGCTCACCGCCACGGTCTCAGCTGCTGCCAAGAGCCATCGGCCGCGTGTTAAACCGGCCGGCCTTGAGCCTCCACTTGACCACATTTGCCATGGCTTTCGCTTGGTCAACTCGTCGCCGGGCCTCCTCAAACTGCTGCCTTGCCTCGGCTGGATGCCTCAAACAACCATGCCCGGAGCCACCCTCCCGGCCTCCCCTTGAATCGCCGAGCCGCTGCTCTCACATCGAGCGCTGGACCTGTTATGTCGACCCACCGCGACCACTGCTCCGAACCAGCACCTCCAAACCAAGCTTGCAAACCGCCGTGGCCGGCTCTCTGCCACCTCCATTGTTGTACCTCCGCTCCAAAGAGCAGCCTCCACTTTTGCTGCGCGTGGCCGCGGCGCCGAACCGACTCCGAGTTGCCCCTGCCTCTGTTGCGGTTCCCCGTCAAACTAGCCTGGCGCCACCGTTGTGGCCATGGATGATACCCGGGCTACCAGCGCCAAACCGGCCGGTCTCCGCCGCAAACCGCCGTCGTCTCACAAAGCGCCCGTCCGCGCGGCTCTCCTCACCTCGCCTCGCTGGTTTACTTCTGCTGGCATGCCCCGAGCCGGTCCGCTGGCCTCCGCCTTGATGTCTGCCGCAAAGTCGCCGCAGAGAGCTGCCACGCCCTGCGCATGACCCGCCTATGCCGCTTTCGTCAGGCACCGTTGCAGCAGCAGCAGCAGGAGAACCGCCACCCGTCTTAACTGCAGCGGGGGAGCTGCCGCCCGCTTGAGCCGCCATCACGCGGATCCGAATGATCCCTCTACACCGAGTGCCTTTTGTTGGGAAACCGAGTCTTCGTAGGTGGCGACGGCCTCGTGCGTATCGCACGGGGTAGCCCCTCCCGTTTCCCCCGCTTTATGTTAAGTGGGTACTTATCCCTTGACCCACTAGTCCCTATATAAAGCAACGAGGAGCCCATTATCAGAACCCCCGATCATTGATTAATAAAGTTCTGGCCTCTTCATATCTCTCTCGTGTCATTTACTTTCACAGTATCGATTACTTCGACTACTTCGCCTATGACGCCGCCTGCTCGTTCAAGAACCTTGACTGGACTTCACGGCAGGAGTTGCGGAACACGTTATCAGCACGCTTCGCTGCATCAACTCTCCGTCAAGCCTGCGTCAAGCCTGCATCACGCAGGCTTTCGTCGATCCCGCGGAGGTATAAGATCCGATCCCACTATTTGCAAAAAATGGATTCCTTTTGTTACTATGATTCCGTTTTTGCGGTTAGATTATTTTTCGGATTTGATGTACCTATGTTGCGGATTTTCCTCCCAAGAACCGAGCGATTTAACACGTCACGACCAATGTCGATGTTTTTGGACTAAGAGGAACTTGTTGATCGCACTATAGGGAGTCGGTACAGATCGCGATCCAGATGATCGCGGTACCGCCGCAACAGCACCAGATGTGCCATGCGCCGTCATTTTTCCGGATGAACGCGACGAAGATCGCACCCCGAGGCCGGCGTCCAGATGACGCCGCGCTGGCCGCGACCGCTGGTCGTGACGCGCCACGTCCGCGCCTCGCCGCACCGCCGCAAGACTCCGTCCGCTTAGCCGACTTGCCGCCGAGCCCCGATGGCCGGGTCACCGCAGCAGGCCGCCGCCTGGCCGCCGGTTGCCGCCCGGTGGCCACAGGCACCACGTGTTGCCGCGCCGCTGCTGGCACAGCGTGCGTTCTCGCCGCCTCCGTCGCGTGGCGAGCCTCGCCGCTGTTGCCGGTGGCGCCGCCTCACCGTGGGCGTTGCCGCCGCATGGCCATCGGGGCCGGGTGAGAGGTCGGTGTTGTGGCGCGCCATCGCAGCCGCGCCTCGTGGCGCCGCCGTCGCTGCCGAATGGCGTAGCCGCCGCCGCCGCTCTGCCCACTCGGTCGCTAGGAAAACCTAGCGCGCCCCGAGTGAAGGCCGGGTGGGCCGGCCAGGCCTTGGCTACTGGGCCTCTTCTGGGCCGCGGCCGTGGCGCCTATAAAAAAAAGTGGCGCTGGGGCAGCGCAGAGATATTGCATTTTAGCCCCCGTAGTTTCCTGTTTTTACGTGAATTTTATTCCTGCAGTAATATTTCGCGTAGAAGCCCCTGGAACTGTCTGTTTTCGCTGAAAAATGCGTATTTGGGCTTAAAAATGCCTCGGGAATTCAATTTTTGGGCTAGTTTTCACATACGAGATGCGCTTAACATGCTATCTTTTGTAACATGATATTATTGTATGTTTTTACTGCTGTAGATTAATTGTTTAGCACTCTTAATCACTTAGTAAGTCATATAATAGCATGTTTTTAAATATTGGAACGTCTTTTTATTGAAAATTTATCAACATCGCTTTGTGCAAAAGATTACCTGCTGTAATCTCATGATTTTTGCATAAATCGCAGATGGCCGGAATTGTCCACAAGGAGTTTGCTGAGTTGGCCTGCATAGGCTGAACTACTGTCATGGTCCTCTGACCGCGAGATTTTTCTCCGTGGCAAATCCTCCCCGAGGGCGATCGCAGGGGCCCACTGGCCGCCATCGATCCCAAGTTCGAAATCGAGAATGCGCAGGCTCGTGACTTTCTCCGTCATCACCGTCACCTACTCGAAAGATGAGTATATGGTCGAGCGCAGTGCTTGGCCTTTGGACCGCTTCTTAAGCAGCGGTTTGAGCGTTGAAGTACACCGTGAAGCCACGCGGCAGAGGCAGAGTGGATCCGTCTCGAGGTTTGCGGACTTCAAGACGGTTGGGGAGTACAATTCGCTCAAGACCGGATTTGTACGACTCTTCGGTTGTGTGGTACTGAGATTACCGACTCCCAGAAGATTGAGAAAACCCTATCCACTTTCCACCCTGATGCGGTCCAGTCCTCACGGAACTACCACCAGGGGAACTACACAAGGTATTCAGAGTTGATTGACGTCCTCCAGGTGGCGGAGGCGCAGGATGAGGTTCTCAAAAAGAACTTTGTCGCGCAACCACTTGGGGGGAGTACTCGCCAGGAGGTGAACGCTCTCAAAGTCCGCAAGCCTCAACAGAAGAAGAGGGGCCGCAAGGGCAAGAAGAAGGGCCTTCACCCTCCCCGCCTGGCCAAGCGTAACAAGCCGGGCAAGGGAGGACAGCGGCCTCGGGACTGCCTGCCAGGCTCGGGTGGAGCATTTCTCCCGCCAAAGCCGCTGCACCACCGGAGGTCGTTGAAGCATACAAGGCTCGGAAGGCGCGTGAGACGCACCTCGCCTTGGTTCAGGAGGGAGCACCACCGGCGCCCAAGGCGGCACCCGTGATGATCGCTACTCCTCCTGTTGCGCCCATAGAGGCGACCCCCGTGGTGCCCATCGCGGCAGCCTTGGCGGTCTCTACCGACGCCCACGTCGCCATGGAGGTTGACCACATGAGTCGCCTCGGCAAGGGCGCCGCCACTAGACATTGATGCTGCCTCCAAGATGATTTCTAAGGAGGATCAGCTCACTAGTATGGAGATTGCGGCTGAAGTGAATGGCTTCTTCACCGAGTCCGCTTAGCATACCTCTTTGGTTGTCATGATTCCGTGATTTGATACAATAAAATTGAATAAATTCGATTTGGTTGTAAGCTCTATGAGAGCATAAACTTATTCTTTACTTTGGCGATTGGATGACATTTATTCATTTATTCCATTATTTATACATGATAGCATGTTATGTTCTCGAGATGTGTGCATTTATTTTTAATGTATTTTCTTCCTCATTACATTAATTAGATGTCATATTTTAGAACGCGTGGCGCCTGAATGGAGGAAACGTGCCTTGCCGATAGCGCCACCACTCATACCATTTTACGAGAAACTAAGTACTTTGAGTCCATTAAAAATCTCCGGAAGTATTATGACAATCGCCGGTCATGGTTCTCACATAGTTGGCTCGGACGAGCCACTATTATACTCCCCATGGGAACAACTTTGATCATTAATGATGCGTTGTTGTACCCGGAGTCCACTCGCACTCTTTTGAGCTTTAGAGACATCCACGCTAATGGTTTCCATGTCGAGACCGATGATGAACACGGCAAGGAGTACCTACTCATCACAAAGCGGGATGCCGGTGGTAAACATGTTATCGAAAGGCTTCCTTCGTTTGACACAGGGCTATACTACACTAAGATAGTAGCACCGCCTGCGGTACACTACCCTCAAGACCGCCTTTAGAAGCTCGAACTCTTCGCCTCTCGCACGATAGGTTAGGCCACCCCGGACTTAGGATGATGAGAAATATAATTAACAACTCGCATGGCCATAATGTTAACGTGAAGAACTTCCCGAATCCCGATGATTTCGCAGGCTCCGCATGCGCTTAAGGGAAGTTAGTCATTAGGCCATCGCCTCAAAGTGAGGGATGAAATCCCCGCGTTCTTGGAACGTATCCAAGGGGACATATGCGGTTCAATTCAGCCCCTCACGGGCCGCTTTGGTACTTCATGGTGCTCATTGATGCTTCCTCTAAATGGTCCAATGTTTGCTCGCTGTCAACACGGAACCATGCCTTTTGCAAAATTGATCTCACAGATCATACAAATGAGGAATAATTTCCCGGATTATCGATAAAGTCTATTCGAATGGACAACGCCGAGAATTTACTTCAGCATGCGTTCGATGATTATTGCATGGCAATGGGAATCAAAGTTGAGCACTCGGTACCACATGTTCATACACAAAATGGACTTGCCGAGGCATTGATTAAAAGAATTAAATTCATTGCCTGACCGCTCCTCCGTGGTTGTAATTTACCAACTACATGTTGGGGCCACGCAGTTGTTACACGCTAATCTCATCAACTTTCGACCGCCGGCCTACAACATCCACTCTCCTGCTCAACTTGCGCAAGGGTCGGCAATCAAAATTTCCCACCTTCAGAGGTTCGGTTGCCGTGTATATGTACCGATACCACCCCTCAGCGATCGGGCGATGGGCCCGCCCGTAAGCCGGGATATACGTTGGTTATGAGATCGTGTCCATAATCAGGTATTCGGACCCCATGACAGTGATCGCCACACGGCTCGCTTTGTTGATTGCATTTTTGACGAGGATCTTTTCCCGACTTTAGGGGAGAGAATCAACCCTTGATGCTAAAAGTCGAGAAATCACGTGGCAAGCCACGGGATCCACGCCATGACCCGCAGACCGCCGAGACTGAGAGAGAAGTCCAAAAGATAATAGATTTGCAGTCTTTAGCAAATCAACTGCCTGACCACTTTAGTGACTTAAAGACTGTGACAAAATCGCATGTGCACGCGTGCAATGCACCGGAAAGGGTTGAAATACCAAAGAAAAATGATGGTATACCCGCTCCCGTCCAAAGGCCTAAAAGGACGAGAAAACCGGCTTCTCAAATCCCAAGTACTCGGGGACGCCTGACGAAAAAGGATAAGAGAGATTTATCACAGCCTGTCGCCAAAGTACCCCAAATTGAAACGGGAGCCACCGAGACTGGCACAAGTACGGAAAATTCAGTGCACGAAATTCTAGACTTAAATTTTCCCATAGGGAAACACCCAATGCGGAGATGTGAGCGCACACATCGGGCGCTGAAATCTAAAGGACCTTGCTCCCATAATGGGAAATTTGGTAGAGCAAGTGTTTGCGCCGGATGCGCTCCATGACGAAATGGCCATAAATTATATTTATACTGGGAGTCCCCGAACCGAACAACGGTGATTGTTGACATCAACTTTGCTACTTAAAATTGCCTCAATCATAGATCTTGACCCCGAGCCTAACACGCTCGCTGATTGCAAGAAAAGGTCGGATTGGAAAGATTGGCAGCAGTAATTACCGCCAATTATTATCTCTCAACAAAAGGAAGGTGTTCGGACCAGTTTGTCGAACTCCTACCCACATTCGCCTGTTGGCCATAGGTGGGTTTTTGTTCGAAAGAGAGATGAAAATAATAAGGTAGTACGGCATAAAGCAAGGCTCGCCGCTCAAGGGTTCACTCAACCACTGTGTGTCGATTTTGAGGAGACTTATTCCCCGGTCATGGATGGAGTTACCTTTAGATACTTGATCTCGATGGCAGTAAACATGGGCTTGAAAATGAAACTAATGGATGTTGTCACTGCTTACCTGTATGGTAACTTGGATTCGAACATATACATGAAGGTTCCAGAAGGTATCCCTGTTCTGAACCATGATAGAGCAAACAGGAGTCTATACAAAGGTCCAACTTCAAAAGGCATTGTACTGACTCGCATACCGGTAGAATGTGGTACAATCGCTTAAGCGATTTCCGTCATGAGAAGGGCTACACGAGCAATAAAGATTGCCCATGTGTTTTTATACGGCGATCCCAAGATGGATTCTCAGATAATCTCGGTGTACGTGGACGATTTAAACATAATCGGTACACCGAGGATATTGAGGAAGCGAGTTCCTACCGATGTCGGAATTCGAGATGAAGGATTTGGGTAAAACCAAGTTCTGTCTAGGTCTGCAACTTGAACATTCCCCGATGGGATTCTAGTGCACCACCGGCCTACACCCAGAAGGTGTTGGAAAGATTTGGATTTGATAAGGCATATCCTTCTAAGACCCCGATGGTCGGGAGGTCTTTACAGCCAGACAAGGACCCGTTCAGGCCAAAGGAAGAGGGGGAGGAAACTCTGGGACCAGAGGTTCCTTACCTGAGTGCAGTTGGAGCACTCATGTATCTCAGAACTGTACACGGCCGGACATTGCGTCATTGCCGCTTTGCTTGCAGGTACGCTTCTGAACCTACCAAAAGACATTGGAAAGGTGTCAAGGACGTCTTCCGTTACCTGCAGGGACCAAAGATCTTGGCCTATTTTATAAAAGGAACCAAGACCTATCTATTGTAGGCTATGCCGATCCGGGTATCTATCGGACCCGCATGATTGCAAATCGCAGATCGGATATGTTTTCCTTTGTGGTGGAACTGCGTTTTCGGAAATCGCCCAAGCAAACACTTGTGTCGACTTCCACGAACCACTCGGAAATCATGGCACTATTCGAAGCGTCAAAAGAGTGTGTATCGCCTCGGCGGATGATCGGCCACATTCAGCAGACATGTGGACTGAACACCGTACAAACCCCTACCATTATCTATGAAGATAATGCTGCTTGTGTTGCACAAGTACAGATGGGTTATGTGAAGAGTAACCTCACTAAGCATATTAGTCCCAAGTTCTTCTATGCACATGAGCTGCAGCAGTTGAATGAGGTGAAAGTTTTGCATACTAAGTCTTGTGACAATCTTGGTCGATATGTTCACTAAATCATTACCGCATCAACCTTAGAGAGGTGTGTGCGTGGAATTGGTATGATGAGACTTAGAGAGATGCAAGGTTCAGGGGGAGAAAATTCACAAACACGTCGCTAAAATAAAAAACCCGATGATCGAGTACTAAACATGATGGTTGAGTGGATTGTACTATTTTTCCCTTAATTGATTTTTCCTTATTTTTATAACACGAGGTTTTTGACGAGGCAATTCGTGCAATACAACAACGTATACTATGTGCTCTTTCTCCATATTTTTCCCACTGGGTTTTTCGGAGTTTTGAGGCATGGATATACGGATAATTACCCAAGGGGGAGTGTTGGGAAACCGAGTCTTCGTAGGTGGCGACGGCCTCGTGCGTATCGCACGGGGTAGCCCCTCCCGTTTCCCCCACTTTACGTTAAGTGGGTACTTATCCCTTGACCCCCTAGTCCCTATATAAAGCAACGAGGAGCCCATCATTGTAACCCCTGATCATTGATTAATAAAGCTGGTCTCCTCATATCTCTCTGTGTCATTTACTTTCGCGTGTACGACTACTTCGACTACTTCGTCTACGACGCTCGCTCCTGTTCCGCAACCTTGGACCGGACTCGCCGGCAGGAGTTGCGGAACACCTTTGACTCTGAACCGTAGTTTCCGCTTCGCCTGGCTCCGGCCTCGAGCCGCTTACCCCTACTGCAAGAACCGCCGCTACGCTTCGCCCCCACCTTGGCCCCATCTCTGCCTCCGCTGACCCGCCGTAGCAGTGCTAAACCGACCCTGCCTCATGATTAAACCGCCGGGGGGAGCGCTAAGTTGCCCATCTTGGCCGCTGCTGTGCTTCGAGACACCGAGTCGCCCCACTGGTGCGGACAATTGCCGCGAGCCGACCCCGCTTGTTTTCGCAGTCACGCTTCTTCTTTGAGTCGCTTTGGTGGCTATTTCTGAATATGGCTATCTCTGAATGCGGCCTATGGGCGTGTTGACTGCCCAACGGGGCTGGAAGGAAAGTTCAAAATCTACTGATTTGACTGGTTCTAAAGGTGGCACTTGATACTACGTGGAGGGCATCACGTGGACAAATTGCTACCAGTACTAGCCCGGCGTCAGGACAACTGTTACATCCACCTGGAATAAATCTACGGGCACGGACACCAGGAGAACAAGGGATTATTTGCTCAGTCTGTGTTCATTCGGAAAAAAATACCAGGTGCTATCTGCCCTATTTATTTCATCATTATACTTTAATTCCTCTGAGAAACATTGTTCTGCCTTTAATGTTTTTATGTGCAGGACAAATTGTTCCATGTTCATGGCAGACATGGTGAGATCATCTGTCATCCACATACATCAGGACAATTATTCACCATCGAAGTGGAGTTATATCACGGATATGGAGTGCATAGTATCGTCATTTTTCACTACATTTATCCGTGCTGCCGTGCTCAACGGAAGTGCTTACGCTACCGCCCCTTGCAGTCTGGTCTACATCAACACACCAGGCCGCACCTGTCTACATGAGCTGTCTATTGAGTATGAGCAAGTCACTTCTTGGGTAACCCGGTTTTCTTCAAACAAATTGGAGGCAAATTATCATCAGCCGCCATCTGTGCTGGATGGCTCAATGGACATGCGCACAAATCGCTGCCACTATAGTTTGGTTAACTTCAAACCACCAGTTGGAAGGAACCATTGGCCGAGTTTCTGACACGGCTCATACGGGATCATTTATAACCCGCCCCAGTCACCTCAACCTTCTGTGGATTTACATCACGTTATCAACACCAATGATATATACCTTCTGCTATGGTCAAGTACGGAGAATCTCAAGACAACTCCTTGAGTCATCTTAAGACTCAAGGACTACGATGATATGACTCAGCAAGTCTTGCGGTTTCAAAGAAATTCAAGTGCCCCGGGATGTTGAAGGGAAAGATAACCCGGTCTCGGAGGCTACTGTTATATTGATGAAAATTTAAAGGCCGTCAGAAATATTCCGGCTCACAATGATGCTTCTGGTTCATAGTCCGATTTAAGGGAAATCCCGTCTCCCACACAGCGCTGAAGCCCTTAGTATCTGGTTCAAATCCGGTTTAAGAGGAAACTATCTCTTGCAAAGCTTTGACCCTCTCAATATCTGGTTCAAAATCCTGGTTCAAAAAGATTTTGTCTCTTGCAAAAAGTTAAAGGTTGCCGAAGAGGACCTGTTGTCATGATGCGCGATTCAAACATAGGTATCCTGCCTTATTGGCTTATCATATTACTGATCACATGGGGGCTTCTGCTTTATATAGCAAAGTTATGATTACCCTTTAATACCGGCTTATAGGCCACATAAAAAACATGCGGGCTTGTTACCCAAAGTCAAAAGGGGCGAAAGAGAGTGTTGCAAAAGCACAACTCAAACATAGGCACCCATTGAGCACAGCTCAAAATATTGCTCGGGGGCTCTTTGCTTCTACAAGAACAAAGAGTCTATAACCTTGTATAGGCTATAAAAGACAGGCTTGGAAGACAGGTGTATACACCTAAAACCCCGGGTTATCCTGCTTTTTTAAGGAACCCACTCCGCCCAGGTAATCCTGGTAAGACCCGTCGAACGTTTGACAAGTAAATCTTATAAAGGCCCTGAACTTGTCATAGTTAAAATGATGATGGGTTAATGTGAGGTCCGTCTTATAAGGCTTTGCAAAATGGTTTAACTCAATGGCTTGGCAGCCCATGAAAAGGCTCGCCTTTTTGCATGTTTTCTTTTGAAATCTTTCTTTTGGCGGTTTATTTTGGTGAATTTTATGTTAATCCGGTGTTTACTGACCTGGTCTGGCTTTTGAGTTGCCAAGTACAAAATTACAAGATGACCGGTGTCAATTGACCCGGCTTGGCTTTCAACTATAAGTTGTCAGTGCACGATCAGTTATAATCCGGTGTTTATTGACCCGGTCTGGTTTCGACAACAAGTCACTAGTATGAGATAAGATAATATCCGGTATTTATTAACCCGGCCTGGCTTTCGACTATAAGTCGCCAGTATATATTTGGATTGCGCCATTGGAATCATGCGCTTATAAATCATTGGGTATATTATTCAAATCTTTAATAGCCAAAATGGCTGGATTTTTACTATGGTTATCAATAACCAGTATTATGATTGAGGTTTTCAATGTCTCTTTAGCGTAATGGATATTATTTTATCGATGGATATGATTTATTCTACAATGGAAGGAATAGTCCCGAGTCGCTACAGGCTTACGACCCGGCCTTGGGGGCTACATTATTCAAATTGAGATTACATCAAATATGCAAGTCCCATGTCATTCCCAGCATGCACCTTATTGAAGACCCGACTCATCACATTGTAATGACCTGACCCTTGGGGCCTACCAATTGCTCCTATCAACAATTCAAGGTACACAAGTCTTAATCCATTATATTGAAGGGTCCACTCCTCAATTGGTAAAGCACAAAGCTCTTAACCTTGTGGATGTGGGATCCAACCCCATGATGGGAGATTACATCATATGATGTTATTTTAAATGAAGTATATATAAAGTCCCAGCTCAGTATTATCTTCATCGAGCGGCCCTTTGGGGGCTACGTTCTTTGTTAAAGTCTACATGATCATATTTTCAAAGTCCCTGCTCATTATTTGCATAATGACCCGGCCCTTGGGGGCTACACTGGTTGAAGTTTTTATGAGCATCAGGCAATTACAAGTACCTGGTTGCTGCAAGCATGACAACCCGACACTTGGGGGCTACATATGTGGAATACTCAGTTCTGACTGGTGATTGAGATGAACAACCTAGATTTCTTCAAGCTTGTGACATTCATATTGAAGCAAATCTTAAGCTGTTACTATGTTACCTTCTTAAGACTTGGGGGCTACAAGTGATAGGCATATAAGAGGTATATTTTCAAAGCTGATGTTAACAAACAGTTATGACCCGATCCCATCAATATTTATAAATCGGCAATTTTGGCAATGATAAACCGGAAAGTTCTACATCCTTAAACCGGCTAAAGATCATATGACTATTTCAAGGACCAATATTTCTGTTAAGCATTGGGAGATGAGTCAAATGAATTATTCTTCATAATATTTTTCTGTGACAAACCAATGTCAGCAAATTGATTATGAAGCTGGCCTATTGACCCAGATTTTCTAGAAGGAAATGACAAGGATTTAAGGATGCTCAGGATCATTTTAACATGGATAAATCCAAATTAAACTGGGGGCTAATGTTGGGGATATACCCCGTGGTATGACCCGGCCAGAGTTATAACCCGGCTGGGACTTGGTAAACCGGCGGGTGTTAAGTCAGATGATAACCCCGCAGGTGTTAAGCTAGATGATAACCTGGCAGGTGTTAAGTCAGATGATAACCCGACAGGTGTTAAGTCATAACCCGACAGACAATCATAAACCGGCAGGAACTCATAACCCGGTAGACCATCATAAACCGGCAGACAGTCATAACCCGGCAGACAGTCATAACTCGGATGACAGTCATAACCCGGCAGATAGAGTAGCCTGGGGTTATGAAGCCCGAGACGTTATGAAGCCCAAGACGTTATGAAGCACAAGACGTTAAGAAGCCCATGAAGAGAAGTCAGAATAGTTTAAGTCTTAATCCGAGTTGCACTCTACATGTAACCCGCCCCTTCAACATATATAAGGAGCGGGAGGGCACCCCAAGAGGGGAGACAATCTTAAGGGTTAGGCATAACTAGGAGAGCCGGCTTACCGGCGACTCCCTCGTGTTGATAATGAGAGCTAGCCACAAACAACATGTAGGGTTGTTACCGGATGATGTTTCCCGGGGCCCGAAGCTGTCTAAACCCTTGTCTTGTGTTGCGCTTCTCGATTCTGCTCAACCCCTCTCAAGCTACCACATAGATGCGTTGGGCTCACGACTAAGTCCTCACACTAGGACATCTGCCATGACAATTCCACGACAAGCCTCGTTCTGGTCATCAGGGTGCTCCTGCCTTTTAAGGTAGGCAAGGAAAGGGTCAGTCCATGGAGCGATTACCGCCATGATTACATGGGCGGAAGGCGTTGGTTCTGTGCCTGAGCCCCCGATGTTATCTGAATCGAGTTCGGCATCCGGGGGTGTGATCGATGTCGGACTGGTATTTCCGCTCTCGTCCTACCATACCACGGATGGCTTAAAGAGCCTTTCCACGAAGGTGTTAGGTGGGACAGGGTCACGTTTAGCGCCCATTCGAGCGGGGATGTCTGTTGCTTGATTACTATCTCGGGCCACATGATGAAACTTGAGCCCCTCAAACCGAGCTGATATTTTGAGTACGACATTGCAGTAAGCCGCCATCTTTGGATCTTTTGCATCAAATTCTCTGTTTATTTGGGATATTACAAGGTTCGAATCCCTGCGCACCTTGAGGCGTTGTATGCCCATAGAAACGGCCATCCGGAGACCATGCAGTAGTGCCTCATATTCGATTGCGTTATTGGAGTCCGTATACATGATTTGTAATACGTAACAGATGTGTCCCCTGTAGGGGATGTCAGGATGACACCAGCCCCCAGTCCGGCTAACATTTTAGAGCCATCGAAGTACATCACCCAATTGGAGTATGCGCCGTACTCTTTAGGGAGTTCGGCTTCTGTCCACTCAGCGACAAAGTCGGCCAACACCTGAGATTTAAAAGCTCGGCGTGGCTTGTATGTTATTTCAAATGGTAAGAGCTCGATAGCCCATTTTGCAATGCGGCCGGTGGCATCTCGATTGTTTATGATGTCATTGAGTGGTACCTCGGAGGCCACCGTGATCGAGCACTCTTGAAAGTAGTGCTGCAGCTTCCGAGATGCCATGAAAACTGCATATGCTATCTTTTGATAGTGTGGGTATCGGGATTTGCATGGTGTGAGAACCACCGATACATAGTATACTGGTTTTGGAGTGGAAATGTGTGTCCCTCTTCCTCTCGTTCAACGACGAGCACAACGCTCACCACCTGGTGAGTTGTAGATATGTACAACATCATAGGTTCGCCGACTTTAGGTGCGACAAGGATTGGGTTGTTTGCTAACAAAGTTTTTATTTCTTCCAACCCGGCTGTTGCCACGTCCGTCCACTCAAAGTGATCAGTACGTTGGAGCAGGCGATATAGCGGCAGCGCCTTCTCTCCCAATCTGGAGATAAAGCGGCTTAAGGCTGCCACGCACCTAGCTAGTTTTTGGACCTGCTTTAGGTCTGTTGGTGTTGCCAACTATGACAGGGCTCGGATTTTGGCCGGATTTTCTTCGATTCCTGTCTTGAAAAAAATGAACCCGAGCAGCTTTCTTGTCGGAACACCGTAAACATATTTTTCCAGATTGAGCCGTATGTCATATGTTCGGAGGTTTTCAAATGTAAGGCGTAAGTCGTCCACCAATGATTCGACATGTTTAGTTTTGATGACTACATCATCTACATATGCCTCCACCGTCTTTCCAATTTGTTTTTCTAGGCATGTTTGAATCATGCGTTGGTAAGTGGCGCCGGTGTTTTTGAGTCCGAAAGGCATAGTGTTGAAGCAGAAAGGCCCGTACGGATTAATGAACGCCGTTGCGGCCTGATCGGGTTCCTTCATGTTAATTTAATGGTATCCGGAGTATGCATCGAGGAAACACAGTGTATCGTGTCCTACAGTTGCATCAATGATTTGGTCAATGCAGGGCAGTGGGATGGGGTCCTTGGGGCAGGCCTTGTTGAGGTCTTTGAAATCGACACAAAGGTGCCAGGATTTGTCCTTCTTTGGCACCATGACCAGGTTTGCTAGCCAATCCGGGTGTTTTATCTCTCTAATGAACCCGACCTCAAGTAGTTTGGCTAGCTCCTCCCCCATATCTTGTCGCTTGGGTTCAAAAAATCGCCGCAGCATTTGCTTAACTGGCTTGAACCCCTTTATTATGTTGAGGTTCTGTTCGGCTAGTCTGCGTGGGATTCCTGGAATATCTGAACGATGCCAGACAAAGATGTCCCAATTCTCACACAGGAATGCTCTTAGAGCGGCTCGACCTTCGGATCCAGCTGTGCTCCAATGGCTGTTGTTTTATTAGGATCCATCAGGTGAACTTGGAATATGACTATTTCATCTGCTGGCTTGAAAGAAGTGGACTTAGGCCTTTTATCGAGGGTGACGTCGTCTCTATCCACTATGGAATGCAGAGCGGTGAGCTCCTCGGCTGCAAGGGCCTCGGATAATGCCTGGAGGGACAGGGATGCGGTTTTGTTTTCGGCGCGCGCTGCTATGTCCGGATCACTGGTGATAGTGATAATTCCGTTGGGCCCGGGCATTTTGAGCTTCATGTAACCGTAATGGGGTATGGCTTGAAAGCGGGTGAATGCGTCTCGCCCCAATAGGGTGTTATATCCGCTGTTGAAAGGTGCCACATGGAAGATTAACTCTTTGGACCTGTAGTTCTCCAACGTGCCAAATACCATATCAAGTTTAATTTTCCCGGAGCAACACGCTTCTCGACTGGGGATAATGCCTCGAAAGGTTGTACTGCTCTGCTCGATGCAGCTCTTGTCTATTTGCATTTCATCGAACGGGTCCTTGTAGATGAGGTTCAGTCAGCTACCGCCGTCCATGAGCACTTTAGCGAGCCGAAAGCCATCGACGATTGGATTTAAGACCGAAACGGCTGGTGCACGGACTGACCGAGCCCTTGGTTTGTCGTTGGCGGTGAAAGTTATCCCGTATCGTTCCAGGGGTTTACTGCGGCTACTTGGTTGACTTCGGCGAGGTCGCGAAGTGCCCTTTGACGCAGATTATTTGAAGTAAAGGTCTCGAAGACCGTAAAGATGTTGAGATCGTTGTCCTCCGGAGGGTATTCCTCTGAGGTAGTATTGGTGAGGACAGCCTCACCGCTCTTGGCCACCTACCGGAGTACCCAACATGCCCGAAGGCTGTGTGTTGGTTCAGAATTCGGTGTTGTGTGTATTCAAAAGGGCTTGTCGAGCCATTCATCAAGGACAGTTCTGTGTCCCGTTAAGGGCTTAATTTTCTTGTCCGTAGGGTGATGATCAGGTGCCCCGTGAGGGTGCATCCTTTTTGCCCGTCCGTTGGGTGGCGTAAAGGCCGACGGTTCCCACCGAGCTGTCTGGGCTTTCCAGGCGCTTTCCATGGTGCAATATTTTCTGTACTATGTGTGCCAAATCTGTGAAGTGCAGTATGCGACGTTGGTTGAGGTCATTGACGATCCCCTCGTCCGTACAGTTGCGACAAAATAGTGAAACCGTGTCATCGTCTCAGCAATCTTTGATCTTGTTTTTAACAAGGAGGAATCTGGCCCAAAAGTGATGGACTGCTTCCTGAGGTTGCTGCCGCACATACATTAGGTCGCATATGTCCGGAGGACCGGAATTGCTTGGGGAATATTTCTTGTGGTGGGTGGGCGGGCTTAAATCCGAACCCTGACCCACTGTGGGATCCGGAGTTTTGGGAATTTCTGAGGTCACTAATGCTCAAAGCCTCGTTCTATGTTCGGAGGACAGGGAGTCTCTTCCCGAAGTGGGTATCCGGCTCGCAGGGCTTGGAAATCCGAACATAGCTTATTCTCAGCATAGGGGGAGAGTTATCCTTGGATTGCTCCTCCACAACCGCAACCAGATGGGTGATCGGCGGGGACCTGATTTCCCTCTGATCGGGTTTAAGCCCGATCCGATCCTAGTCTATTGCAACCCCCAGGGCAGCGATGCAATCTAGCAATTCGTTCAAAGACGAATCATCTGCCAGATCCATCTTATCGAAGTGTTCGACGCCAATGCGGAGATGATTGCTACCTCTTGAGCACTGCGTTGGTTTTCCCTTGAAGAGGAAAGGGTGATGCAGCAAAGTAGTTGTCAGCGTTCTGGGAATGGGGGTCCCCAGACTTGCCTGCCTGCGGCCTGCGGCGTGGCTCAAGTGGGGGCCCAGCATGGCCCAGCTTCATCAGCTCAAGCTCAAGACCCTAGAGGGGCCAAGCCTCGCGAGGCGGATGAGAGGAACCTTCCTCAAGAGCAGCCTCGTCAGGCAGGCTCACGAGGAGGTAGAGAGATCAAGGCAGGGTACCTCACGAGGGTGCCCCGTGACGCAAGCCATGACGATCGGGACCTGGCGGGCGCCAGGCGGGCGCCTGCCCGCGCAGTGTCCTCATTTCCCCTTTCGTGCAAAGGAGGCAAGCACACGCCAAGGCATCGGGCAAAGGTTGCCACTTCAGTGCAACAAGACCAAGACCAACAGAGTGGCAGGAAGGAGTTCATCGTGGAGCCCAGGATGGCGTCACCGTCAGAGCCTTTGGCAGCCGAAGACCAACTTTAGTCAGGATAAGTGTACTAGATGTTCCCCTTCAAAGTGGCCAATTGTTGGCGCCATTCCCGCTCATTATTTGGGAAGAGGTCCTAGGCCTCCCTCGATAAATAGAGCTAGCCACCACAAGGTAGAGGCACCGAGAGAACAATCGGATAGTGCCCTAGCATAGAGAGAGAGGCGATCGAACTCACCCAAGCAGTTCATCGCACCAGCCCAAGAACACCCCTCGCGAGTCTGTTCTTCCTTTGTACTGTTCTTCATCAGCCCCTGAGGCAATCCACCACACCACACACTGGAGTAGGGTATTACACCACAACGGTGGCCTGAACCAGTATAAACCTTGTGTCCCTTGTGTTGTTCATCATTCATAGTTTAGATCCCTCGCTAACCATTCACGCGTGAGCTGGTAGGGGAAAGATCTCCGCGCGCACCCTAGTGTACGAACCTCAAGGGTCTGCCGGAACCCGAAATCTGACATTTGGCGTGCCAGGTAGTGGTGCCCCAGAATCCATCTTCCGCTGGTCGCGTGTGATATTCCGTCGTGTCCATGGCTGACGCTCGTCGAGCTCGCGCGAGCGCCAGGCTGCTCGCGCCGCTCGAGTCGCCCAGACGGCTCCCGTCGATGGACACCCCCGCCATTCCCCGTCGCCTGCCGCCAACGCCGCCACCGGCCCGGCGGGGAACGAGCAGCAGGCTTCGTCCCTGCATCCATCGGTGAGGCGAGAAGGCCGCACCGCTACTCCTTCGCTCGCCCCTGCTGGTTCTTCGTCCCGCGCGCACCGCGCTCCCATGGAGGCTCGAGCCGTGCTCATCATGGCAAACGAGCTCCTGCGCTACCGCCCCCTCGACGACATCTACGAGGAGTGGCTCGATCGCGTCGCCGAGCTCGTCCGCGCCGCAGGAGGCTCCCCCGCTCCGTCCCTCTCGCTGCCTCGCCCTTCACCCCGCGCGGGAGGCAGGGAGCCAGAGGTGCCCCCGCCACCTCCTTCCCAAGAAGGCGCCCTGGCTCCAAGGCACGTGGCCCCGGGCCGAGGCCCTCCGCGTCCGGCGCCCGCGCAACAAGAAAGAAGCTGACAGGAGATCCCTCGTCCCCAAGAAGGTGCTCGCGTGCTCCCAGCACCGGAGCGCCGCGATCATGCTCCAGCGCCTCCACGTCAAGACCCCGCGCTGCTCCAGGCAGCGGTGCACGAGAATCCACGAGAGCAAGCTCCACATCAGCAGAGAGCCCCGGTAGCCATTGCAGGCTGCCGCGCCTTCACCGCCGTGCTACACAGCCGGACCTGCCTCCTCGCTACGACGGCGCCGCCGACCCCATGGAGTTCCTTCAGCTCTACGAGCTGGGCATCGAAGCCGCCAACGGGGACGAAAAGGTCATGGCTAATTGGTTCCCCATGGCGCTGAAGGACGGAGCTCGAACCTGGCTCTGAACTCGCTCCGGCACGATCTCCTCCTGGGACGAGATGCGCACCCGCTTCATAGCCAACTTCCAAGGCACTCGCAACCGGCCTCCGGCCGTGAGCGACATGCGCCGCATCAAGCACCAGCCAGGAGAGACCCTGCAGAAGTACATCCAGCGCTTCAACAACGCCCACCTCAAAATCCCCGAGGTGTCTGAGGAAGCCATCATCTCAGCCTTCTCCGATGGCGTGCGTGACGTCAAGATGAAGGAGGAGCTGGCAATGCATGAAGACCTGTGCACATCCCTGGAGCTGTTCAACTTGGTGACCAAATGCGCCGGGCTGAGGGAGGCGCCTCTCCTCCTCGAGCTTCCGCCGCCGATCCGTAAGAGAAGAAGCCCAAGGCCAAGGACGTGAAGCGCAAGGGGCTGCCGTGCTCGCAGGAGAACCGGACACCAAGCGAGGCGAGGATCAGCCCGAATCGTCCAAGGGCAACGATGCTGCGTGTACCACGACCTCCACACCCACAACAGCAACGAATGCCAAGAGCTTAGGGCCGTACGAGAAGGGCGTATCGGCTGACACCCTGAGCGCAATGATCGGGGCTACGGCCGAGGAGGAAGAGGCGCAGGCTGCTGGGAAGACCGAGGCCCTCGCCAGGGATGGCGTGACAGACCTCGCAAGGACCGCTGGCAGGGCCAGCCTCGCGAGGGAGGTTGGAGAGACCAGCTTCGTGAGGACCGCCCTCAAGGCAACGCAGGGCTCCCACCACTGCCGCAACCGCCAAGGAGGTATGAAGACAATCATCAGGACGAGGGGGCTGGGGGCTTCCAGGAGCCGCATGCGATCGCTTGCATCCTGGGTGGTGCTCAGGCCCCAGCCTCTCAGCGCATCTTCAAGTAGTTTGCTCGCAAGGTGAATGCAGTCCTCCCCAAGACAGAGGCCACACGCCCTCTCAGGTGGTCGTCGGGTGCTATCACGTTCAGCTCAGCGGATCAGCTCAAGTGCGCGGCCACGGCCGAAGTCCTCCCCATGCTTTGCTCACCAGTCATCAGCAATGTGCAAGTCACCAGAACCCTCATCGACAGCGGAGGAGGACTCAACGTCCTATCTGTCGAGACATTCAACGATCTCCAAGTGCCACACGATCAGCTCCAGCCGACCAAGCCTTTCTCAGGAGTCACCGATGGCTCCACCGTCCCAATAGGGCAAGTTCGCCTTCTCGTCACCTTCGGACAGCGCAACAACTACCGCACCGAGCTCATCGACTTCGACGTCGCCCACATTCGTGCCATACAATGCCATCCTCGGGTACCCAGCTTTGGCCAAGTTCATGGCAGTGACTCACCATGGCTACAATGTCCTCAAGATGCCAGGAAGCGGAGGAGTCATCACAATGCCTTGTGAGGAAAGGGATGCAGTGTGCTCTCTTGAGCGTGCCTTCCAAGCCGCAGCAATCGAAGACCCAGATCATAGGAGCGGGAGACTTCCCGAGGCGACCCCTAAGAAGAAGAAGGCATTGCCTGGTCCAAGCCCTCGTGGGGCAGGAACCTCCGGAGGTGTGGCAACAGGACCCACGCCTGTTCAAGGGGCTCCACTGTCGGTGTCAAAACTGGCGGATCTCGGGTAGGGGGTCCCGATCTGTGCGTCAAGGCTGATGGTAACAGGAAGGAAGGGACACAGATGTTTACCCAGGTTCGCGCCCTCTCGATGGAGGTAAAACCCTACTTCCTGCTTGATTAATATTGATGATATGGGTAGTACAAGAGTAGATCTACCACGAGATCGTAGAGGCTAAACCCTAAGAGCTAGCCTATGATGGTATGATTGTAATTCTGATCGGCCTTCTAAGGACCAACCTCTCCGGTTTATATGGGCACTAAAGAGGGATAGGGTTTACATGGAGTCGGTTACAAGGAAGGAAATATAATATCCGGGTCGCCAAGCTTGCCTTCCACGCCAAGGAAAGTCCCATCCGGACACGGGCCGAAGTCTTGAGTCTTGTATCTTCACGCTTCAATAGTCCGAACGTTGTACACAGTCCGGCTGTCCGGATACCCCCTAATCCAGGACTCCCTCAGTAGCCCCTGAACCAGGCTTCAATGACGATGAGTCCGGCGCGCAGTCTTGTCTTCGGCATTGCAGGGCGGGTTCCTCCTTCGAATACTCCAAAGTGGTCATCGAACACGTAGACCGTGTCCGGATCCGCAAGACGATCTTCTTATGATATAGATCTGATTTGCTGGCAATCTTCATGCGTCATGCCCTTGCATCGGGGCTTGGTCCAACGCGAACCAACGTTTCCTGCCCCACAACGACTCGTGTTGCGAGGCGGTTTTATTGGCACGTCCCGGCCGAGGCGTAGATCGTGTTCCTCTTATCACGGGATTTTCCATCAATATGAGCACGCGTGACCCCACGACGGCTGTTGGTATAACCCGTGTGTTTTTAGATAAGCCTCAAACAGCCACACCGGGGACTATTGATATTCACCCTCTTTATAAAGGGGTCGATACCTACGCCTCCTTTTTCACCTTCATCGCGCCTTCTCGCACCTCGAGTTCTAACACCCAAAACCTAAGCTCCACCCCTCCGGAATCCTCCAATATGTCCGGATCTGACCCTCAAGGTTGGTGGGTGGCCTCCTCGATTGAAGAGAAGGACATTGCAAAGCTTAGGGAGGTCGGATACTTGACCGCAGATATCCAAAGACAGGCTCCTGCTCCTGTGGCAGGTCATCCCTACGCCGGAGCCCAACGAGTGTGTCGTTTTCGTCCCACACTTCCTCCGTGGTCTGGGTTTCACCCTCGATCCCTTCGTGAGGGTGCTCATGTTCTATTATGGGTTGGATTTTCACGATCTGGCTCCCGACGCTATCCTCCATATCTCGTCGTTTATTATCGTGTGCGAGGCTTTTCTCCACGTCACCCCACACTTCGGCTTATGGCTCAAGACCTTCAATGTGACGCCAAAGATGATCAAGGGGCGACATGTGGAGTGCGAAGGTGCCGTAATAAGAAGGAACGGCGATGCCCCGTGGCCAGAGGGTTCTTTCCCAGAAGTATCCGATGTATGGTAGCGGAGGTGGTTCTATGTCGCGGCTCCCAGAGGAACAAAGTGGGCAGCTGCCCCCGAGTTTCGCCCGGGCCCTCCGTCACAGTTGGCATCTTGGACATACGTAGGGCAGAATTGGGGACCCGCTGGTGATATACCAGTACTGCAGAATCGCATCCGGGAGCTTCTTGCTAGGGACATTAATCTTGTCAGCATAATGCAAGTGATGTTGATCCGGCGGATGTTGCCATGCCAACGCCGGCCTCTCCGGCTGTGGGAGTTCAATCCGGAGGGTCCGCGGACTGTCAAGCACTTCTTCGGCCTGAAGCTCGAAGAAATGTGCAAATTATTCTTCGGACGGAAAGTAAAGTGTCCGGACACCATCGATGATGCGGGCCTAAGCTGCATTCGCCTAGATACCCAAGTAAGTAAACTTGATACCGGACACCGTGTTTTGTATCAGTTATGATTATTTATTCTGAAAATCATCCGCGTCCATGAATGGCTCAGCAAGGCGGAGAGAATTAGGTGTCTGGCGCCACTTCCCGAAGGCTCGCCCGCCCCCACCATGGCCAAGATGCTTGACCGAGTACTCAGCAGGATGCCCCCGGGGAAAGACAAGGGGAAGGACGAAGAATCCGAACTCCACACGCTACGCATCCGAACCGGGGGAATTGTCACCTCCCCTAAGGAGGATAGTCGGGAAGGGGAGGCTAAGGCCTCCTCCCCGCGCGGGAAGAAGAGGGCCGCCTTCGAAGACTCGGAGACGGAGATGCCCAAACCCGGGAAAAGGATAACACCAGGGGGTCTGCCCCAATGGGCACCCTCACCGCATCGTGCCCAACAACGGGCCAGCCCTCCACCGAGCTGTAAGTTAATTTTTAATTCGAAGGTGCTGCGTACCTCCTAGATCAATAACCAGGATTCGTCTTTCGCAGTTCGGCTAGCAGCCCCTCTCAATAGAGTATGTCTTTGGGGGACATTCCTCCAGAGATGAAGGAGAGCGAGACCCCACCTACCTCTCCGGCTCGCGAAGCGGGCGACACCGAAGTGTCCTCACGGAGGAGTCCGGATATGCCGAAGCCGAAGGCCAACGCGTCAGCCGCCCTGAGCTCGGAGCGTTTAGCTCCCGCGAGGGGCGATGGGAAGGGTCCGACACAGTTCGATGTCCGGCCGGACATACTGACGGGCCTACTGGAGTGGGCTGCGCTCTCGGAGGAGCACTACTCATTGATGAGTGCGGTGCTCCAGAAGATTTCGTCCGCTACAAGCGGTTTGAATGAAGCATTTGCAAGTCTGCTCAGAGGCTTTGAGGTATGTAGTGAAGAATACACTGTTTTTGGCTGTGAGGCACGCGTTAGGTGTGCTCCATATAGATAGTAGCCCCTGAGACACTGGTTGCCCGCCCTAGGGGCAAACGGGGGATCATAAATCAATGATTGCGCTATAAATATGTGCAGGTACCTGTGAGTCCGGCCGCCGACCAGTCCGTGGAAGTTTCCGAACTGACAAGGCAGATTCGATCGATTGATGCCGATATCACGCTTGTGAACGAGCGGCTTGACAAGTCACAAGGTATGTGCTCTGCCTTCCTTTGTATATGAAAATATGGAGGCGGCATGATATTAACGTAATATGTTTGGACTGCAGATGGTGCTGCTGCCATGGAGGCCCTGAGGGCAGAACTTGTCCAAGCCAAGGAACAAGCTCGGGTTAGCAATGTGGCTACCCTAAAGTCGACCGAGGAACTGAGAGCCGAACAGGCTGCTCATCGCCGAAGCGAAGAAAAGATGGACGAAATGGCTATTTAGTTAAAAAATGCCGCTGACCGGTATGAGCTCCTTAAAAGGGAGCATAAGGATAGCTTGGCCGATCTGGACAAGGCACGCAATGCCACCAAGGAAATACGGACCGAGCTCAGCGGTGCGCGGGAGGAGCTTCAACAGGCCGGTAAAATCATGGCTGGATGTTCCTACTTGCTGCGGACGAAGGTTTTTCGATCCAAAGTACGCTCCCCTGGATGGGCGCTGGAGTCCCGCAGACGCGTATGCGGATTTGGCGAAGAGTACGGCTGACGCTGCCAAGTTCTTCGATGGTCAGGGTGATAAGGAGGTGGAGAAGCTTTTCTGGTCGCAATTCAATGCTCCCACTCGCCCGCTGCCGTTAAATGACAAGATGGCTGCTGTGGCGGACCTTCACAGGATGTCCGGTCTTGCAATGCGGTCTGTGATAGACCATCTTTGACCGGAAGGGCCAAAGCCGGACAGTTACTTTGGCTTGGTGCAGCAGTTCCTTGGGGCCGTGCCTCGGGTCGATGCCATGAGGAGGTCGACGTGCATAGAGGGTGCACGGATGGCTCTTGCCCGCGTTAAAGCCTATTGGACGGATATGGAGGCCAATATAATAGCGACCAAGATCGGCGGGGGCGAAGATCCGCCGAGCACTACTTGGCACAGGTCATAGAAGGTGCCCGCCTAATAGAGGCGCGATGCTCGAAGAATGTCTTATTCGAGTGATGAATCGAATCATTGTAAAAAACAATGTTAGTTTGGTTGTAAGGCTATATTTATACTTTTTGCCCGAAAGTATTATTGTGTCCCCTGTGTGGCTGTTTACATATATATATATATATGTATATATATATATATGTATATATATATATATTAATGTTTAATCCGAAAGATAGCAGTCGTTGGCTTCATCCCCCACGCAGGCAATGCGGGGGTGTTATAAAAAATATGCTTAATCACACTTGATCCAACGTCTTGGTCCATGAAGGAGGTGATCGCACGTCGAACTAGGCTACCGGACTATATAGCTGTAACACTTTCGCTTAGCCATGGGACTCTAATGTTGGGGCTACTATGTAGCCCCAGGTACCTTCGCGTGCATTCAAATACGGGCGCGTGTGTACATGACCGGGAAACGGTCCTTCGTTAATGTGGAGGGATCCTAAAGATTCCGATAAGTCTTCGAGTGGTTGAACAATCTCTCGCTGTATCGTGACAGTCAGTTTTCGGCTTTCTCTACTGAGGTGCTCGTACGGAATAACCAGGGCACAATCGCAGTAGTTCTCCTTTGGCCACCTTAGCCGATAGTAACGGAACGTAATGCAGCAAACCCAGGATCCGGGCAATCCCAACATTTGACCAAAGACATGATTCAGAGCTGCTGCATATAAGGCCAAACTCGTGACGCCGAACACTACCGAGGGTATTCGGAATTTATAATAGTCGATGGGCTCAAGAATTCCCATTCGTTATAAAACCTGTTTTTCCAGGTACGTGCATTAATCTGTCGTGACGAGATGCCAAAAACGGTAGTATCCTCTGTGGGTATGGAACCCACGGGATGATTAAATAACAAGAGGCAATAAAAAAGGTTTACACAGGGGCTTAATCTAAAAAGAAACATGTTGAACGGGGCCCTGCTGCACGTCTGCGCCTTTGTCTCCCTTGTGCCGTATCCTGGAAGGGTATCGCGCGAACATTGTCTGTGGAAAAAAGGAAAACTCGTAGAAGAGTGCAACGTAAGTATGCGATGGATAATAGAAGTGTGAGATGTTGGCCTGCCCATAAGGTTGAGCCAACTGTGGGACTGTGTTAAGTATTTATAGCCCCTGGTGTCCACTATGGAGTTACATATACGGTGCCCTGGTTCAATTTTATCCGGGCGACCGGATTCGTCTAGCCGAGTTTGTGGTTTTTAAGGACCAGTCATGTTTTCCGATGTTGGAGGCCGCTTATAGTCCGGCCGCGAGGGCCGTCGCGTGTTCCTCTGCTGCGATTTAGCGCTCTGTTAGTCCGCTAACGGTGATGACGCCACATGGACCGGGCAACTTAAGTGTAAGGTAGCCATAGTGCGGCAATGCGTTGAAGCGGGCGAAGGCCGTTCTTCCGAGCACTGCGTGATAGTCACTTTGGAAGGGTGCGATGATGAAGAGTAGTTCTTCGCTTCTGGAGTTGCCTGGAGAGCCGAATGTTACCTCCAGTGCGACGGAGCCTATGCTATGGGCTTCAACGCCTGGTATCACGCCTTCAAAGGTGGTGTTGCTATTGTTAATTCTGGATGAGTCTATCCCCATCCTGCGGCCAGTGTCTTCATATATTAAATTGAGACTGCTGCCGCCGTCCATAAGGACGCGGGTGAGACGGTATCTGTCGATTATCGGGTCAAGCACCAAGGCCTTTGATCCTCCACGCCGAATACTAGTTCGGTCATCCAAGTTATTGAAAGTGATCGGATAAGGCATCCAGTGGTTAGGCGTGAGTACGATGGGCTCTATATCGAGCGCGTCTCTATGCGCGTGTTCGTGCCTCCTCATGGATGTGTGAGTTGCGCAGATCATGTTCACTTGTTTAACCTCTGGCGGGAATTTTTTCTGTCCTTCAGTGTTCAGCCGGTGAGGTTCATCCTCGTTTTCACTTGGTGTTTCCCTTTCCTTTTGTTCGGCATTTAATTTGCCGGCCTGCTTGAAGACCCAGCACTTTCTGTGCGTATGGTTTGCAGGTTTGTCAAGGGTGCCATGAATTTGGCATAGTCTATCTAGGACTCTATTCAGACCGAACGGTCCCTCTTTGCTGCCTTTAGCTGGCTTGTTTTGCTGATTAGGTCGAGAGCCCCTGAATCCGGCATTAACCGTCGTATTATCCGGGCTCTCTTCCTTGTTTTGGCGTTTGTTTTTATGACGCCGTGGCTTCCCGTTACCATCCCTTATTTCAGATGTGCTGGGGTCGCTGGTGCCTTTACGGGCTAGCCAGCTATATTCTGCCGCGCAAAAGCGGGTCATAAGGCTTGTTAGGGCTGCCCTTGTCCTTGGCTTTCCTTGGCCGAGGTGTCTGGCGAGCCACTCGTCACGGATGCTGTGTTTGAATGCTGCTAAGGCTTCGGCATCCGGATAGTCAACAATTTGATTCTTCTTAGTGAGGAATCTGTTCCAAAACTTGCGGGCGGATTCTCCGGGCTGTTGGACTATGTGACTTAAGTTGTCAGCATCCGGAGGCCGGACATAGGTCCATTGAAAGTTGGCCCTGAAAGTCCTCGAGTTCCTCCCAGCTCCCAATTGAATTTTAGGGGAGGCCTTTCAACCAGTGCCGAGATGGTCCCTTCAGCTTGAGGGGGAGGTATTTGATGGCGTGAAGGTCATCTCCACGAGCCATATGTATGTGCAAGATAAAGTCCTCGATCCAGACCCCTGGGTCTGTCGTTCCGTCGTATGCCTCTATGTTCACAGGTTTAAGGCCCTATGGGAATTCGTGGTCCAGTACTTCATCGGTAAAGCACAGGGAGTGAGCAGCTCCTCTGTATCTGGACGTGCTGTGGCATGACGTCGGCTATTGTTGTGTCCGGTCTTTATTCCGGACTGGTATTCGATTGGCGTAATCGTTTTGGCGACCACAGTCCTTCACCGGGGTGCGTCCTTTGGATCCATAAATGGACCTGGCTGCGCCAGCTTTCTTATTCAGGTGTTCATGTGGATCGGTAGCCGCTTTGTTGCGGTTATGAAGCGGTACAGCTTCGTCTTCGAATTCCGGCAGTAGCTTGCATTTTGGATAGCTCTTTGTATGGCGATCATCATCGTATCTTTCTTCAGTGTCTAGCACTTTATTCCATCTATGGTTGAGTGTTTCCTGTGCGGCCTTGAGCCGTTGCTTCTGCTTCTTTAGACTTCTTGCGGTTGCCATAAGCTTTCTCTGGAGGTTATCTCGTTCCACGTGTTTTTCCGGGGTTGCATCGCTATCCGGACCGTCTTCCTGTGCTGGTTCATTTTGATGACCTCGTCCGTCGGGATCATTGTCCTCGGGCGTATGCTCCAAACTGTGTTCAGGGTGACCTTGTTCGTCCTGCTCCATCGCTGGGTCCGTGTGGTCGTTATTGCCTTCGAAGTTTATTGTATTATCGATCCTTCTGGCTCTCTTGTCACTATTTTTACTGTTGCTGGACTTAGAACGGCGTTTGCGCCGTCGCATTGGCTTTTGTCCGGGGGTTTTATCGTCCGGATTGTCGTCTTTGTCCTCTTTGGGCGTATCCACCATGTATACGTCGTGTGACGAGGGGGAAGTCCGGTGCCTCATGGATTCCGGATATTCTCCTGCATCGTCGTCCATACCTGTAGGACCTTGAAGTATGTCTACAGGGGGGGGTGATTAGACCACTTGACCAATTAAAAACTTAGCCTTTTCCCAGTTTTAGAGTTTGGCAGATTTTAGCTATCTTAGGACAAGTCAAGCAATCATCACACAATTCAAGCAAGCATGCAAAGAGTATATTGGCAGCGGAAATTAAAGCATGCAACTTGCAAGAAAGTAAGGGGAAGGGTTTGGAGGATTCAAACGCAATTGGAGACACAGATGTTTTTGGCGTGGTCCCTATAGGTGGTGCTATCGTACCTCCATGTTGATGGAGACTTCAACCCATGAAGGGTCACGGTTGCGTGAGTCCACGGAGGGCTCCACCCACGAAGGGTCCAAAAAGTAGCAACCTTGTCTATCCCACCATGGCCGTCGCCCATGAAGGACTTTCCTCACTAGCGGTAGATCTTCACGAAGTAGGCGATCTCCTTGCCCTTACAAACTACTTCGTTCGACTCCACACTCTTGTCGGAGGCTCCCAAGTGACACGTAGCCAATCTAGGAGACACCACTCTCCAAGAAGTAACAAATGGTGTGTTGATGATGAACTCCTTGCTCTTGTGCTTCAAATGATAGTCTCCCCAACACTCAACTCTCTCTCATAGGATTTGAATCTGGTGGAAAGAAGATTTGAGTGGAAAGCAACTTGGGGAAGGCTAGAGATCAAGATTCATATGGTAGGAATGGAATATCTTGGCCTCAACACATGAGTAGGTGGTTCTCTCTTAGAAATGGTAAGTTGGAAGTGTAGGTTTAGTCTGATGGCTCTCTTCACGAATGAAGAGGAGGTGGAGGGGTATATATAGCCTCCACACAAAATCTAACCGTTACACACAATTTACCAATCTCGGTGGGACCAAATCATAAAACTCGGTCAGACCGATTTTAGTAAACCTAGTGACCATTAGAGTTTTCGGTGGGACTGACATGCATCTCGGTAGGACCAATATGATTAGGGTTAGGGCATAACGTAATCTCGGTGAGACTGATTACACAAACTCGGTGAGACCGATTTTGGTAATTAGCTAACCCGAGAGTTGGTCACGTAAACTCGGTGGGACCAATTTGCTCTTTTCGGTGGGGCCGAAATGTTACAAAAGGGAAACAGAGAGTTTACATTGCAATCTCGGTGGGACCGATTCGCTCTTTCGGTGAGACTGAAAAGTTACGAAAAGGAAACAGAGAGATTACAATCCCATCTCGGTGAGACCGAGATCCCTATCGGTAGAACCGATTTGCCTAGGGTTTGTGGCAGTGGCTATGACATATGAAATCGGTGGCGCCGGATAGGAAGAATCGGTGAGACCGATTTTGGTTTTAGGTTTAGGTCATATGTGGATGTGAGAAAGTAGCTGAGGGTTTTGGAGCATATCACTAAGCACATGAAGCAAGAGGCTCATTAAGCAACACCTCATCCCTCCTTGATAGTATTGGCTTTTCCTATAGACTCAATGTGATCTTGAATCACTAAAATATAAAATGAAGAGTCTTGAGCTTTTGAGCTTGAGCCAATCCTTTCTCATTAGCATTTTGAGGGATCCACTTTCATCATCCATGCCATGCCATTCATTGAGCTTTCCTGAGATGTTCATCTTGGAATAGCATTAGCTCAATGAGCTATATGTTGTTATGAATTACCAAAACCACCTAGGGATAGTTGCACTTTCAATCTCCCCCTTTTTGGTAATTGATGACAACATATAGATCAAAGCTTCGACTAATGATAATAAGATTGAAAAACATCGTCGCTTTGAGAAGTATGTGATAAGCAAGAGCTCCCCCTAAATCTGTGCATATTTTAAGATTTGCTTTGGACTGCAAATGTAACATCCCAAATTTTGGAATGTTAATATAATTAATTGAATTGTTTGTTTGTTTGCTTGAGTGAATTAAACTTGAGTGAAATTTGAACCTTTTCAAAAACTTTTGAATGAGAGGGAATAAAATGACTTTCCCTTCTCCGGTAAATTCAAATTCATCCTATTAAAATCAATGAGAGAAGATGACATGACTTCTTCAACTATAAAGAATTTGAACGGAGTTTTGCAATTTAATTCTTTCAAATATTTGCACTTGCTTCTCTATTTTTCTTCCCGAGAAATACCCGAAAAATAAATTCTTGCAAGCAAGAAAGAGCGGAGGAAAATGACCCTCCAAAATCAGGGGCATTTTTGAAAATATTTGAGCCAAGAAAAACCAAAGTTTTTATTTAAAAATTATTTGCAAAAAGAAATAAAGCCTTTAGGGATTTTCTGAAAAACATTTTTTTAGTTTTTATTTTGGCCGTGGAATAATGCTCATCATCTACATTTTATTTTTCTGATAATTTTAGTATATAAAAACTCTTTATTCGAATTGATTTGATTTCCTTTTTATTGTTTTAGTTTCCTAATTTTAAAAATAGGAATGGAATCGTTTTTATTAGGAAAAACCTGCTGGCCCATTAAGCACTTTCCTATTCTAGCCCAACAAGAGATCATCTCCTTCCTCTGTTTCCTCTCAGGTTATAGAAGCTTTCCATATCCATGGAGACAGGAATCTCCACCTTCCCGATCTCCCTCGTCTTTCCATCCCAGCGCCTCCCGAGACCGCCTATAACACGCCCGCCCTCTCCTCGTTCCATTTTTCCCATCACCACGCCCCTCCTGCCTGTAGCCACCTCGCCACCGTCCTCCTTTTCCTGCCTAGAACGCTCACCAGGAGCTCTCCTGGAACCTCCCATCGCCCAGCGCCACCTCCCAAGCGCCGACCCCTCCTCCGCCAACCCCACCTCGCCCGGCGACCTCGCCCGAGCAGCCTCCAAATCGCCGTCTCCTTCCTGCCATCTCTGCCTCACGTCCATGTAACTCCCTTTTTTTTTTTTTTTCGTTTTCAGATTTATTTCCGTAACAGATTTAGTTCCGTTCTTGTTTAGCTTATAACTTTTGATCTAGAAGTCCAACGACGCTGATTCTTTTTGCGTTAGATCACAATTTTCTTGTAGTTTCCAAAAACATATAATTTGTCTATGTTTGGATTTATAAAAATTTAGTTAGATCAGATTTGAATTAAAGCTTGTTTTGCTTATTCCGGGAGTTTAAAAAATAGATTTTTATTTGATTCTTTTTTCTACTGATCACTAGTGATCATATTTACCAGTGGTAAAAAGTTCAAAATTGTTTGAGTATTTTAGCTTATTGTTTCATGTAAAACAAATTCTGTTTTAGTTCTATTCGAATAATAGCTACTTCTTTTTCTATAGTTGTTTTTAAATTATTTTATTTTATATTTCAGAAAGTTTATGTTTGGTTTCTATTAGTTAAACAGTAGGTGTTCAACAAGTTTTTATATTTATTTTTATTTTGTTATAGTGGAAATCAATTCAAGTTCGCTAATAACTTGCAATGGATTTCTCTACTGTTTTAACTCCCAATTGAAAATACTTTCAAAATAGCTTTATGAAAAAATACTTTATATTTTTGTCTTAACTAAATTTATATTTTATTCTCTGTTATTTTAGTGTTTTATTTTCCGTTAGACAAAACTATTTTTGTGAATGTTGTAGAAGAAGACTCCCTAGTTTTATTTGAAGTTCATTCGGATTCTTATTCGCTCTCTCTTTTGTTTTGATTGTTAGTGTGAGTGCTTATGTGAATGATATGTTTGTTATATAGATATCATCGAGAGAGTGACGAGTAGTCTATCAAGTTATTTCTTGAGAACGATAATTCTTCTTCGTCAACATCACCGTGCAAGTTCACTTTGATCATTGCTTTCATACCTATGTTTTTATTGCATTTAGTGGCATCCTTGCAACCACCCCTCAAAGAGTGTTATTGAATCCTTGTAGTTGAGTAGTATGCATGAGGTAGGAACCCATCACCCTGTTACCAAGCCCGGACGTTATTTATTTTAATGCTACGCTATAGTAGACGGGGTTTGGTATGAGTGCTCGTGGAGTGGTGTGAGAATGAAGGATCTACGTCAATGACGACAACACCATGATGAAAGCTGCAAGGACTGCATCTTCAAGGCCTCAAGACTTCAAGACTCGAGACAAGAATTCAATACACACTACTGGGTGAAGGGCGGTTGTGGGCACCTGGAGAAACCAGTGGTTGGCCGGGATGCATGGAGAAGCGCCATGACATCTTGCGGAAAGCTTCACCCAGACTCAAAGAGACGGAAGAATACTTCATGACCGGAAGCTTACCTGTGCAACCGCAAGTCATTATGGGCTCTGGCTTGGTTGACCTTAGTGGTGACTCTGGCTGGGACGGTGCTAGCAGATGTAGAACTACGGTAGGATTGGATGGGTACCGGACAGTGGTCAGAGGAACTCTTTGGAAGACCATGTTTCGGTCATCTTGTTCTCAAACACTCTGAAGTGCGAGAACGTAAAAAGAGGGATCGAATCTTGCGGGTAAAGTGTACTAACCTCTGCGCAGAGGGTTATAACCTAATCGATTAGCCGTGTCCCCGATTCACGGACAATTTGAGCATCTGGACTTGGATCTATCTCGGAACTCTCAACACCGGATTGATAACTTAATTGTGGGCAACTTATGATGATTTTGGGCTATGAGGCATCGGTTGGCGGAACCATGTCATGATAGAAAACTCCATAGTACAGACTCCATTTATTCCTTTGATGTAGGTAAAATAAAATCAGCTTTTACGCAACAAAACTCGAATCTGAGCCATAAAGCCATATTGCATATAGTATAGTTTTATCATCTGCTTTTCTCATATTGTGATCTTGCGGTACATTCAATGTCTTGACCTACACGGCTGCAACGTATCATGTTGCAGATATTTCCTCGACGAGTAAGAGTTACGATATGAGGTTACGGTCTACACTCAACTTTGCCGATGGCGTTGATGGGACTCCACACCCGCTTGATTGTTTCCGCTGAGTATTATGAGGTATATATCAGTTTTACGTTATTTATGCATGTGATTGCACTTTGATATATACATTGATGTACTGTGTGTGCCAGCATACTGATCCAGGGATGGCATAGAACACAGAGGCTTGACCGTCTGAGGTCGGGTCGCTACAGAGATGGTATCAGAGCACATGTTGACTGTAGGACGTGACCCTAGAAACCGGAAAGCCCTTGGACAGGAAATTGCTAAAACTTTATTTTCAAAAAGACTCTTACTTCTCATCTTTTCTGATTTTATCAAATAGACCCTCTCACCTCAAAATAGTTAGGATATACCCCTTTTCCCTTTTGACCACATGAAGGATCAACTGAAGCCACTCCAAGAAAGATATCGGAGGACTGATGACCTCTTCCAAGTAAAGAGGATTTCACCATGTATTAGAAGCTACAACAGTTGAAGACTCCGAAGATTTGAAGTTCCTGAAGAAATATTTGACCTTTAGAAGACCAAACCCTGTTATACACCTACGTTAGATGCAACGATTTGTGAGCTGTCAATTGTTTGATGTTTTCCGGGTCACAAAGCAAAACTTGTTTCTTCAAAAACTATTGTTCAGATTGTGTGTATCCCTCCCCACCTCTCTCATATCTCATCCCAAAACTTTTGAACCCCATAGATGATGAAAGAAGTTGGACTGATATTCTTCGGATCAAGACTCAGCCCGAGGCAGAGCTATGGATGCGTAACATGGAGAATCACTTCGGGAACAATTTGGTTTCAAGGAAGTATGAGGTCCAATACGCTCTTCAAGATTACTTTACAGAAAGTGCTGCAACCTGGTGGAGAATGCATCAATCCATACAAGGATTTAAAGGAGCAAGAACTTGGGAGGAATTCAAGAAGACCACGATAAGATCACGTCTTATCCGGAAGCACAATGATACACCAAGAAATAAACCTTGTGCCTGCAAGATTTGCGGAGAAATAGGACACACCAGAAGGTTACGCAAAAACACGAGAGTGGTGAAGTAACGATAGATGTTTTGTTTGGCTTGCGTAAACCATGGAATTACTCGAACCCGGTTCGAGAACAAGAGAAATTCTGCAATGCTTGTGAGTATGCCCAAGTGTTAGAATACGTGATTCGATATTTACGTATGTGGTAATGATTCAAATGCGGGATGGATTGGCCCCCATACCGAAGACTTCTATCATGAACTATCATATGTTGATGGAAAATCAGAGAGCCTCGAAAACCTTAGAAGAGTGTCGACACGATAAGCCATAAAACCATAGAATGGTAGTACGATGGAACCCCCTTTACAGGCAACCGTTGCCAATCGTAGGTTATACGATGAAGTTCAACCCAGACCCGTTTTCTGCAGGAGAAACCATTAATGGTAGACCACCATGAGTGTTTCGATAGTTGTCTAGAATGGACACAGACCTATCAGCTAAGCAGATCCAGTCTCGCATTTAACTTCAACTTTGATAAACCGACCCAAGATTTTGAGGAAAACCCTATGCTTCTGACAGAAGAGCGCTAATGAAGGAGCTATTGTAAGATATGTGAAGAGACATACATTGTCAACACTCCAGAGGAAGTATCTGAGTTTATTGGAACCGTAACCTTGTTTTTAAGTGTGGTAGCACCCCTGACCTTCTGACCAAAATATTTACTAGAAGACCCCCAACCCCTAACCTTTTCTTGTTAGCCTCTTGAATCTCGAGGACGAGATTCATTTTAAGTGTAGTAGGTTTGTAACATCCCAAATTTTGGAATGTTAATATAATTAATTGAATTGTTTGTTTGTTTGCTTGAGTGAATTAAACTTGAGTGAAATTTGAACCTTTTCAAAAACTTTTGAATGAGAGGGAATAAAATGACTTTCCCTTCTCCGTAAATTCAAATTCATCCTATTAAAATCAATGAGAGAAGATGACATGACTTCTTCAACTATAAAGAATTTGAACGGAGTTTTGCAATTTAATTCTTTCAAATATTTGCACTTGCTTCTCTATTTTTCTTCCCGAGAAATACCTCGAAAAATAAATTCTTGCAAGCAAGAAAGAGCGGAGGAAAATGACCCTCCAAAATCAGGGGCATTTTTGAAAATATTTGAGCCAAGAAAAAACAAAGTTTTTTTTTTAAATTATTTGCAAAAAGAAATAAAGCCTTTATGGATTTTCTGAAAAACATTTTTTTAGTTTTTATTTTGGCCGTGGAATAATGCTCATCATCTACATTTTATTTTTTCGATAATTTTAGTATATAAAAACTCTTTATTCGAATTGATTTGATTTCCTTTTTATTGTTTTAGTTTCCTAATTTTAAAAATAGGAATGGAATCGTTTTTATTAGGAAAAACCTGCTGGCCCATTAAGCACTTTCCTATTCTAGCCCAACAAGAGATCATCTCCTTCCTCTGTTTCCTCTCAGGTTATAGAAGCTTTCCATATCCATGGAGACAGAATCTCCACCTTCCCGATCTCCCTCGTCTTTCCATCCCAGCGCCTCCCGAGACCGCCTATAAAACCCCCTCCCTCTCCTCGTTCCATTTTTCCCATCACCACGCCCCTCCCTGCCCGTAGCCACCTCGCCACCGTCCTCTTTTTCCTGCCTAGAAACGCTCACCAGGAGCTCTCCTGGAACCTCCCCATCGCCCAGCGCCACCTCCCCAAGCGCCGACCCCTCCTCCGCCAACCCCACCCCTCGGCGACCTCGCCCCCTCGCCGGAGCAGCCCTCCACATCGCCGTCTCCTTCCTGCCATCTCTGCCTCACGTCTGAGTAACTCCCTTGTTGTTTTTTTTCGTTTTCAGATTTATTTCCGTAACAGATTTAGTTCCGTTCTTGTTTAGCTTATAACTTTTGATCTAGAAGTCCAACGATGCTGATTCTTTTTGCGTTAGATCACAATTTTCTTGTAGTTTCCAAAAACATATAATTTGTCTATGTTTGGATTTATAAAAATTTAGTTAGATCAGATTTGAATTAAAGCTTGTTTTGCTTATTCCGGAGTTTAAAAAATAGATTTTTATTTGATTCTTTTTTCTACTGATCACTAGTGATCATATTTACCAGTGGTAAAAGTTAAAAATTGTTTGAGTATTTTAGCTTATTGTTTCATGTAAAACAAATTCTGTTTTAGTTCTATTGAATAATAGCTACTTCTTTTTCTATAGTTGTTTTAAATTATTTTATTTTATATTTCAGAAAGTTTATGTTTGGTTTCTATTAGTTAAACAGTAGGTGTTCAACAAGTTTTTATATTTATTTTTATTTTGTTATCGTGAAATCAATTCAAGTTCGCTAATAACTTGCAATGGATTTCTCTACTGTTTTAACTCCCAATTGAAAATACTTTCAAAATAGCTTTATGAAAAAAATACTTTATATTTTTGTCTTAACTAAATTTATATTTTATTCTCTGTTATTTTAGTGTTTTATTTTCCGTTAGACAAAACTATTTTTGTGAATGTTGTAGAAGAAGACTCCCTAGTTTTATTTGAAGTTCATTCGGATTCTTATTCGCTCTCTCTTTTGTTTTGATTGTTAGTGTGAGTGCTTATGTGAATGATATGTTTTTTATATAGATTTAATCAGAGAGTGACGAGTAGTCTATCAAGTTATTTCTTGAGAACGATAATTCTTCTTCGTCAACATCACCGTGCAAGTTCACTTTGATCATTGCTTTCATACCTATGTTTTTATTACATTTAGTGGCATCCTTGCAACCACCCCTCAAGAGTGTTATTGAATCCTTGTAGTTGAGTAGTATGCATGAGGTAGGAACCCATCACCCTGTTACCAAGCCGGGGCGTTATTTATTTTAATGCTACGCTATAGTAGACGGGTTTGGTATGAGTGCTCAGGAGTGGTGTGAGAATGAAGGATCTACGTCAATGACGACAACACCATGATGAAAGCTGCAAGGATCTGCATCTTCAAGGCCTCAAGACTTCAAGACTCGAGACAAGAATTCAATACACACTACTGGGTGAAGGGCGGTTGTGGGCACCTGGAGAAACCAAGTGGTTGGCCGGGATGCATGGAGAAGCGCCATGACATCTTGCGGAAAGCTTCACCCAGACTCAAAGAGACGGAAGAATACTTCATGACCGGAAGCTTACTGTGCAACCGCAAGTCATTATGGGCTCGCTTGGTTGACCTTAGTGGTGACTCTGGCTGGGACGGTGCTAGCAGATGTAGAACTACGGTAGGATTGGATGGGTGCAGACGGTGGTCGAGGAACTCTTTGGAAGACCATGTTTTGGTCATCTTGTTCTCAAACACTCTGAAGTGCGAGAACGTAAAAGAGGGATCGAATCTTGCGGGTAAAGTGTACAAACCTCTGCAGAGGGTTATAACCTAATCGATTAGCCGTGTCCCGATTCACGGACAATTTGAGCATCTGGACTTGGATCTATCTCGGAACTCTCAACACCGGACTGATAACTTAATTGTGGGCAACTTATGATGATTTTGGGCTATGAGGCATCGGTTGGCGGAACCATGTCATGATAGAAAACTCCATAGTACAGACTCCATTTATTCCTTTGATGTAGGTAAAATAAAATCAGCTTTTACGCAACAAAACTCAGATACAGAGCCATAAAGCCATATTGCATATAGTATAGTTTTATCATCTGTTTTCTCATATTGTGATCTTGCCGGTACATTCAATGTACTGACCTACACGGCTGCAACGTATCATGTTGCAGATATTTCCTCGACGAGTAAGAGTTACGATACAGGGTTACGGTCTACACTCAACTTGCCGATGGCGTTGATGGGACTCCACACCCGTTTGATTGTTTCCGCTGAGTATTATGAGGTATATATCAGGTTTACGTTATTTATGCATGTGATTGCACTTTGATATATACATTGATGTACTGTGTGTGCCAGCATACTGATCCAGGGATGGCATAGAACACAGAGGCTTGACCGTCTGAGGTCGGGTCGCTACAGCAAATGCACAAGGAATTAGGCTCATGGGTTAATCTTCCATGTCACATACATCTTGGTGGAGCGCTCAAAATGATACAGAATTAATACATGCACTCATCACCAAGCACTGTGAATGATCACATAGGATAGATAAGATAATATCATCAAACATGCATAAGTGTAGCTTATGATCAAACACATGATCATCAATGTCTCACAAACATAGTATATCAAGCAACCAAAAGCAAACAAGTTTGAAAAAAAACACCAAATCAAGAGAGAACAAAAGCAACACTCTCTCTATCGAAGCCTATGATCTATACATTTTTCTCCCCCTTTGGCAACAAGTTACCAAAAAGTTCATAGAAAATGCATAGTGCTAGATCGACTCTCAGTCTTGATCTTCAGGTGGTGGAGTCCAGATAACGCCGAGGACGAAAGCTTCAGTTGAAGTAGATGGAGCTGGAGCTGATGTACATGCTGGAGCTGGTGGCACTGAGGATGTAGCTGGTGCAGATGAAGTTGTTCTTGTGTCAGGAACTGGCACAGCAGATGACCTCTGGGCTCTAGGCACTCTAGCAAATGCATCAGTTGTTGTTTTGCCCTTCCTCTCATGCATGTCATCTTGTAGTTCCTCCACTGCAGACTGAATCTCAGTTACTTTCACATCTAAGTTATAGAACTTTTGTTCTATGATTCTCTCCAAGCTCTCCTGATTTTGAGTGAGGGTGGCCAATCCCTTATCAATCCTCAGGGTTGATGCTATTAAGTATCCGAGCTGCTCCTGCTTATTCTTCAAGAAAAACTCAGATGCCTCCTCTTGAGTTGGCATCCTGGCAGCTTTCTCCTTCCTTGCCTTCTCCTTCTTCTCTTGTGCTTGAACTGACGATGGATCATTCTCATTCATGACAACCTCATTGTCCTCAAAGTCTGGATAAATTGGAAAATGCTCTTTATCCAATAGATATTTGCCTGTGCCCATCTTTGAGATTATCAACTCCTGGATCTGAGGGGCATATCCACAACTTCTTTTCTGATCACCGCAGTCCTCTTAATGGTTTCAACCATAAGGCTCATGACTTTGAACTTACGTGGCACATCAAACAAATGCAACATGTTGATTGCATGCCCTTCCGATCATGTTGTGGTCACCGGACTTTGGCGAGGGTATGCCTTAAGATGGTATTGATAGTAGGTAGCCCCGATGTAAGAAAGTGGACTGATCCAAAAGAGAAAGTCTCTAGGGCTTCGTGCAGGATCTCCTTGTACATGTGTGTCATGGTATTGTGTCCCATTTTCTTCTTGGCATAAACATCAAGATCATCTTCATTCTCCTTTGGGGCATTTATCAGCTTTTCCCACTCCTCAACAGTTGACTGGTACCTTGTACCTTCAGACATCCACACTATCCTGCCATCTGGATAAAAGTGTGCAGTGGAGTAGAACTGCATGATAAGTTCATCGTTCCAGTTGGTGAGCTTTTTCCCAACAAAGTCTGCAACTCCAACAGCAACAAAACTGTCTTGCACTCCAGGATAGTGCTCTATATTTTCCTTCATGTAGGTCCAGTCGACCCACCTCATATCACACACTATGGGCTTCTTATCCAGCAGAACAGTCTCATAAAAGTCCTACTGTTCCTTGGTGTGGAATCTGTAGTCCACAGCAGTTCTTCTCCTTGAGGCATATGGATCTGTCATCCTCCATAGTCTCAACCCATTGTCTCTTTTGCTCTTCATATCCTCAGCCACAGGATGGGCATCATTGTGGTCTGGTATATTTTGCTTGAGCTTCCTCAAAACTTGTCCTTCTTCATCATCTTCTTACGCAACCTCGTGCACTTTGGGGCCTTGTTCTTCTCAAGAATGGAATACTCTGGTATTCCTCTTTGGTGTAGACTTGGCCTTGGGGGCAGCTTTGGGTGCTTCCTTGGGCTTAGATGTGGCAGCCCCGATCTTATAGCATCACCCATAAGCTTAGGTGCCTTTGGTGCCGGTGCAGCTATCTCTTCTTCCTCTTCCATCATGGAAGGCTTCCCAATAACTCATTTGTGGTCTTCTTGACCCTACCTTTCCTTTTCTTCCCTTCAGCAGCCGCTGGCTCTTTGGGATCAGGCTTATCAGGAATTTGAGTTGATGCTCTGACTTTTGGCATTGGTGTCCTCTTGGTAGGGACCTTCTTATTGAGTCCAGGCTTTGAGCTATGTGCTGAGCCATACTCCTTTTTGAGCACAACCTTCTTGGAGGTTGCTTCTTCCTCTTCTGCCCTATAATCCTCATCTTCTGAATCTGAGGTTTTCTTCTTCCTTTGCCTGGTGGCAGCTTTAGGCAGATTGCTTGGGGTGCTCCTGCTGCCTTCATCTGAAGAGCTGGAGGGACTAGTGCCCTCACTCATGTTCACCTGTTCCTCTGACCTGTCACATTTGTCACTGCAGTGCGACATGCGATCACGACCTGTGAAGAGTTATAGATGAGGTAGAGTGGATGAGCATCACAAAATGCAGAGATTTTTGCAAAAGAATGACTCAAAAAATTCGGTATTAGTTTTCCACAGAAAGCATTTTAGATCAACCGATTTTCAAACTTGGTGATACCGAAGCAGTTTTGGAACCTAAAATGATGAACTCGGTTGGACCGAGTCACAGTTCGGTGGCACCGAGACTGCTAGGGTCTCACAAAGTCCTAAAATCGGTCTCACCGATTAGCAATTCTCGGTCAGACCGAGTCTCACTAGTGCAATGGCATAGGCCAAATCGGTGGGACCGAGTTTTTCAACTCGGGGGGTCCGAGATGGTTTCGGCGGAAACCTAACCCTAAATTTTCGAATCAAAACTATTCTAAGGATTGCATTGATTGGATAGGAGTGTTTCAATCGTGGCAAGAATCAATAAGAACACAATGTGCTGAGAATCGGACGAGGAAAGCACAATGATCGAGTCCATACCCTAGTTCGGCGGAGACTCGCAACGGCGGCAACGGCGGGGTTGATTTCTGTTGACGGCGGCGGATACCAGCGACAGGGGACGGCTGGCGACGAGGAGACGATCCGGAGACCATGGAGGCAGAGCGAGCTATGGCGCGGGCGAAGAGGTTCGGAGAAAATTCCAAATTTTTGCCCGTGACTATATATAGCCCGACCCTGTCGGTGTGACCGAGTGGAACAACTCGGTGGCACCGAGATGCAAAACTGTGTACAGTTATTGCAACTCGGTGTGACCGAATGGTTCAAATCGGTTGCACCGAGATTGAAAACCTAGATCGACTAAGTGATCTCGGTAAGACCGAAATGGAGGAATCGGTAAGACCGGGAATCACAAAGAAGTTTTGGAAGTTTAAGTCTATGACGAATCGGGGACTCCGAGTGCTCGTCACACAGAGTGGTTCGAATCTGACTTGATCAAATTTTGTGATGTAGCATTAATAGAGTTTGAGACGAGAAAAGCATAGATAGCTAAAGAAGGTTCTTAGGCATTCTTGTCCATCCACTTGGCCAAAGAAAAAGAAGCCAATCAATCAAAACAACAAGTGGATGTCCTTGAATGAGTAAAGTATGCAACCAACATGCTCACACAATAAGATGGCAAATGAAATATGTGACAAAGCATGAACAACCAATTCTAGCATCTATCAAGCAATTGGCGATGACTAGGTCATCTATATATGAGTATATTGACTTAGGAGTCAAATGATAGACATTTGATCATAGGTCATACTCATCTTTAAGCTCAAGTGGGGTTACCACTTTTACATAAAGCATTTATGTGTTCACATCATTAGAGTTGCTTTGACTCAATTCTTAGAGTTAAGCTCCCCCTAGATGTGAGAGCCCCCCTAAGAGGGATGAACTAACCTTGGGTTTTGTTGATGATGACTTAATGTAGGTGTTGAAGATGTGGATGCTCAATGTTGATGTAGATCTTTTTGGAGCAATCCTTCGGAGTGAGTTGCACTTTCAATACCTACATGGGTTAGTCCCACAAGGAACAAACAAGTATATCCATAGACATAGAGTGATGCACACACAAAATGATGTCCATGAAATCATTAGGTTGCCTTGTCGCTTGCCTTACCAACATGAGGGTTTGTGACTCCTTGAACTAGTGCAAGATACGGAAGTTGATTGCACTTGTCCTTGCCAAATTATGTGAGTGAAATATGTTCGCGGATTCACCCTCAAGAACTCTCTAGTTCTTCTTCTTCTGGATCCACATCATCTTGAAGGGAATCTTTGGAGTTGTAGTTGTACTTGATGAGGTAGAACTTGACGTAGTCTTGGGAATCCACTTGACCGAGATCTTAGGTGCTTCTTCAAATGCATCAATCTCTTCTTGAAGCTTGTCCTTGCCTTTGTTCTTGTGGTCTTGTGGTGGAAGATCATCTTGTGCTTGTGTTCCCTTGAAGGAAGTAGGATCATACTTCTCTTGTTGAGGAACAAACTTCGTCTTGGGGTATTGATCTTCTTCCCACTCAACTCCATTGGCATTGAACTTTCGTTCAAAACCAACACCTTGATTCTTCCGGTGGCTTCCTTGCTTACGTACAATTTCCTCGAATTGCTTACTCCCGACAAGGCTCTTGTATACACCTTTCTCTATAATTCCCTTCAATAAGCTATTTTCTTGCTCAAGTGTAACTTGGCTAAGAGAATCATTAGTGGAATCAAGAGAACTACTAGAAGCAACAATATTGGATTTAGCATTGTTATTGTTACTACTAGAAGAAGAATCTTTCTTGTTCTTGTTACTAGACTTGACTGGAGGCATGTAAGTAGATAAGAGTAAACGCTTGGCAAAGTAAGAAGAACTTTTCTTACGGAGATCATCATTGATTGCTTTTAAGAACTCATGCTCTTGCTCAAGATTGAGCTTTTCAAAGCGTAACTTCTCATGAGCCCTTAAAAGTTCTCGATGATCTTCAAAGATAGTTTCATGAGCTAACCTAAGAGTGTTTAGTTCTTTAGTTAGACGCTCAATTTTCTCCTTATCATTGTCATTCGTTTCAACTTGATTAGCATGATTAATTGACGTTTCATCATAGTATTCTTCACTAGAGTTGTCAACAAGTAAATCATCATCACCTAGCAAGTCATCTTCATCAACATCAAAATCAATATACTCGGCGTGTGTTACCTTAGGACCCTTGGCCATGAAGAATCTACCAGTTCCTTCATTTGGTGATTCAAATATGTCGTAGGAGTTGGTTGACACAAGTGCTAGAACGGCAACACCTTCATCTTGAGTATATTCGGAGTTGGAGTGATAGCTTCTCTCGGAGTGATGGTCGGAGTAGGAGCCGGATACCCATTCACCAACATGAGCTTGATGTCTTCGTTTTGTGTAGCTCTTTGATGACTTGTCCTTCCTTTCCGAATCCTTGCTTCTCCATGAGGGTCTTCATTCATAACGATCATCTCTACTCCTCCTCTCTCTTGGTGGTGATTCTTCTCTTCTACTTCTTTTTGGAGAGTCTTCTCTTCTCTTGTAGGGTGCCGTACACTCATTGGAATAGTGTCCGGGTCTCCCACAATTGTAGCAATTGCGCTCTCGACTAGAAGATCTTTTGTCATTGTAAGACCTAGACTTGGAGCTTCTTTCTTTGCTTCTACTCTTGTAGAATTTGTTGAAGTTCTTCACCATTAAGCTCAATTCTTCATTGAAGGTTTGTTTCTCACTTTCGATGATGTGGGGGCTTCACTTGAGGCTTTGTAAGCACCACTTGACTTGTTGTGAAGTTCCTCCTTATCCTTGAGTGACATCTCATGAGCAACAATTCTTCCAATGACTTCCGTTGGCTTGAGATCTTTGTAGTTTGGCATAATTTGAATCAATGTGCACACGGTATCATACTTTCCATCCAATGCTCTTAGGATCTTCTTGATGATGAATCTGGTCATCTCTTCACTCCCTAAGCCGGCAATTTCATTTGTGATAAGTGCAAGCCTAGAGTACATTTCAGCGACACCTTCACCATCCTTCATTTTGAACTTGTCAAGCTGACTTTGGGGCACATCCAACTTGGATTCCTTGATGGATTCGGTACATTCATGCATATCAATCAAAGTGTCCCAAATTTCCTTTGCATTCTCAAGACGGCTGATTTTGTTGAATTCTTCGGGGCACAATCCGTTGAAGATGATATCACAAGCTTGAGCGTTGTATTGCAACATCTTCAATTCTTCCGCATTAGCTTCACGGTTCGGCTCTCTTCCATCAAAGAATTCACCTTGCAAGCCAATACAAATAATTGCCCAAACAGCGGGGTTATGTCCGAGAATATGCATTTTCATCTTATGCTTCCAACTAGCAAAATTAGTACCATCAAAGTAAGGACCTCTATGGTGATAATTTCCCTCGCTAGACGCCATACTCTCCTAGGTTGTGAAACCAAGTCTATGACCACCAAAAGCTATGGAAATCAAAGCAAGAGGAGAACAAAGCTCTGATACCACTTGTAGGACCTTGAAGTATGTCTAGATGGGGGGTGATTAGACTACTTGACCAATTAAAAACTTAGCCTTTTACCAGTTTTAGAGTTTGGCGGTTTTAGCTATCTTAGGACAACTCAAGCAATCATCACACAATTCAAGCAAGCATGCAAAGAGTATATTGGCAGCGGAAATTAAAGCATGCAACTTGCAAGAAAGTAAGGGGAAGGGTTTGGAGGATTCAAACGCAATTGGAGACCGGATGTTTTTGGCGTGGTTCTGATAGGTGGTGCTATCATACCTCCACGTTGATGCAGACTTCAACCCACGAAGGGTAATGGTTGCGCGAGTCCACGGAGGGCTCCACCCACGAAGGGTCCACGAAGTAGCAACCTTGTCTATCCCACCATGGTCGTCGCCCACGAAGGATTTGCCTCACTAGCGGTAGATCTTCACGAAGTAGGCGATCTCCTTGCCCTTACAAACTCCTTGGTTCAACTCCACAATCTTCTCGGAGGCTCCCAAGTGACACCTAGCCAATCTAGGAGACACCACTCTCCAAGAAGTAACAAATGGTGTGTTGATGATGAACTCCTTGCTCTTGTGCTTCAAATGATAGTCTCCCCAACACTCAACTCTCTCTCATAGGATTTGAATCTGGTGGAAAGAAGATTTGAGTTGAAAGCAACTTGGGGAAGGCTAGAGATCAAGATTCATATGGTAGGAATGGAATATCTTGGCCTCAACACATGAGTAGGTGGTTCTCTCTCAGAAATGGTAAGTTGGAATTGTAGGTTTAGTCTGATGGCTCTCTTCACGAATGAAGAGGAGGTGGAGGGGTATATATAGCCTCCACACAAAATCTAATCGTTACACACAATTTACCAATCTCGGTGGGACCGAATCATAAAACTCGGTCAGACCGATTTTAGTAAACCTAGTGACCATTAGAGTTTTCGGTGGGACTGACATGCATCTCGATAGGACCGATATGATTAGGGTTAGGGCATAACGTAATCTCGGTGAGACCGATTACACAAACTCGGTGAGACCGATTTTGGTAATTAGCTAACCAGAGAGTTGGTCAGGTAAACTGGTGGGACCGATTTGCTCTTTTCGGTGGGGCCAAAATGTTACAAAAGGGAAACAGAGAGTTTGCATTGCAATCTCGGTGGGACCGATTCGCTCTTTCGGTGAGACTGAAAAGTTACGAAAAGGAAACAGAGAGATTACAGTCCCATCTCGGTGAGACCGAGATCCCTATCGGTAGAACCGATTTGCCTAGGGTTTGTGGCAGTGGCTATGACATATGAAATCGGTGGCGCCGGATAGGAAGAATCGGTGAGACCGATTTTGGTTTTAGGTTTAGGTCATATGTGGATGTGAGAAAGTAGCTGAGGGTTTTGGAGCATATCACTAAGCACATGAAGCAAGAGGCTCATTAAGCAACACCTCATCCCTCCTTGATAGTATTGGCTTTTCCTATTGAGGGAGTCCCGGACTAGGGGGTGTCCGGATAGCCGGACTATCGTCACGGCCGGACTCCAAGACTATGAAGATACAAGATTGAAGACTTCGTCCCGTGTCCGGATGGGACTTTCCTTGGCGTGGAAGGCAAGCTTGGCGTCTGGATATGTAGATCTCCTACCATTGTAACCGACTACGTGTAACCCTAACCTATCCGGTGTCTATATAAACCAGAGGGTTTTAGTCCGTGGGGACGAACAACAATCATACCATAGGCTAGCTTCTAGGGTTTAGCCTCCTTGATGTCGTGGTAGATCTACTCTTGTACTACCCGTATCATCAATATTAATCAAGCAGGAGTAGGGTATTACCTCCATCGAGAGGGCCCGAACCTGGGTAAAAACATCGTGCCCCTTGTCCTGTTACCATCCGCCTAGACGCACAGTTCGGGACCCCCTACCCGAGATCCGCTGGTTTTGACACCGACATTGGTGCTTTCATTGAGATTTCCTCTCTGTCGTCACCGATAGGCCCGATGGCTCCTTCGATCATCAACAACGACATGGTTCAGGGTGAGACTTTTCTCCCCGGACAGATCTTCGTGTTCGGCGGCTTTGCACTGCGGGCCAATTAAGCAGCCATCCGGAGCAGATCGAAAGCTACGCCCGGCTATCAGGTCAGATTTGGAAGTTTGAACTATACGGCCGATATCCGCGGAGACTTGATCTTCGACGGATTCGAGCCACAGCCAAGCGTGCCGCACTGTCTCGATGGGCATGATCTAGCTCTGCAGCCGAACAGTGCCCTGGAGGCCGCACCAGTATCTGCTCCGACCCTTAATCCGGAGCCGGATTCCCCGATCGAGGACGAGTGGTTGGACACCGCCTCGGGGGCTACAATCTCTACGGCGATCGAGCCGAACTCCATCCCTGTCGCTGCGAAGACCTCGACTCAGGTGCGGACTCCTCTCCGGACTCCGAACCCTCCAGCGCCGCCTTAATCGAATCCGATTGGGCGCGGTCATGGAGTTCACTGCCGCGGACATCTTTCAGCACTTGCCCTTTGGCGACATCCTGAATTCACTAAAGTCTCTCTCTTTATCCGGAGAGCCCTGGCCGGACTACGGATAGGAAGGTTGGGATGCGGACGACGAAGAAATTCAACACCCACCCACCACCCACTTGGTAGCCACTGTCGACGATTTAACCGACATACTAGACTACGACTCCGAAGACATCGACGTAATGGACGACGATGCCGGAGACGACCAAGACCCAGCAACTACAGGGCACTGGAAGGCCACCTCGTCATATGACATATACATGGTGGACATCCCAAAAGATGGGAACGACAATGGAACAACGGAGGATGACCCCTCCAAGAAATAGCCGAAGCGCCGACGTCAGCGGCGCCGCTATAAATCCCGCCACAATAAAAACGGTGACCGGCACGGGAGATAATAACACCCCGGACAGTGCCGAAGAGAACCCCCTCCAGCAGGACTCAGCGCGGGAGGAGGGAGAAGCAAGTCCGCACGACAGTGCGGCAGAAAGAGAGGTCGAGGACGATAATTATGCGCCTCCCTCCGAAGATGAGGCAAGCCTCGACGACGACGAATTTGTCGTGCCTGAGGATCCCGCCGAACATGAGCGTTTCAAACGCAGGCTTATGGCCATGGCAAGCAGCCTCAAGAAAAAGCAGCAACAGCTTAGAGCTGACTAGGATCTGCTAGCTGACAGATGGACTGAAGTCCTTGCAGCCGAAGAGTATGAACTCGAACGCCCCTCCAAAAGCTACCCCAAACGCAGGCCGTTGCCTCGATCAGAGGAGGAAGCACCCAAGTCACCAGCGCACGACATGGCAGACCGGCCACCCCGTGGCCGCGACAGAGAAGCCTCTCGGCCCTCCGCTTAAGCCACACCCCGACACTGCTCAAAAAGTAGCAATGCATGGGAAAACGCGCCGGACTTGCGAGATATATTGGAGGATAAGGCAAAACATACAAGATCGATCTACGGACCGCGTGGGCATCTAGCGACGGGATGATTACCGTCGCGCGGATCTGACAAACCCGGCCGGGCGAACACGATGAGACAAAGCTCATATGAGCTACGTCGTGATATAGCCCAATATAGAGGCGCCGCACACCCACTATGCTTCACAGATGAAGTAATGGATCATCAAACCCTCGAGGGCTTTAAACCCATAAACATCGAATCATATGATGGTACTACAGATCCTGCGGTCTGGATCGAGGACTATCTCCTCCATATCCACATGGCCCGCGGTGATGATCTACATGCCATCAAATACCTCCCACTCAAGCTTAAAGGACCAGCTCGGCATTGGCTTAACAGCTTGCCAGCAGAATCAATTGGTTGTTGGGAGGACCTGGAAGCTGCATTCCTTGATAACTTCTAGGGCACATATGTGTGACCACCAGACGCAGATGACCTTAGCCACATAATTCAGCAGCCAGAAGAATCGGCCAGACAATTCTGGACACGGTTCCTAACAAAGAAAAATCAAATCGTTGACTGTCCGGATGCAAAGGCCCTTGCAGCCTTCAAACATAACATCCGTGACGAGTGGCTTGCCCGGCACCTAGGACAGGAAAAGCCAAAATCCATGGCAGCCCTCACAACACTCATGACCCGCTTTTGTGCGGGAGAGGACAGCTGGCTAGCTCAAAGCAACAACTTGGCCAAACATCCTGACAGTTCGGATACCAAGGACAGCAATGGCAGGTCGCGTCGCAACTAGAACAAGCGCCACATTAACGGTGATAATACTGAAGATACGATCGTCAATGCCGGATTCAGAGGCTCTAAACCCGGTCAGCGGAAGAAGCCATTCAAAAGAAATACCCAGGGCCCGTCCAACTTGGACCGAATACTCGATCGCTTGTGCGGATACATGGCACCCCCGAAAAACCGGCCAATCACACCAACAGGGATTGTTGGGTGTTCAAGCAGGCAGGCAAGTTAAGTGCCGAACTCAATGACAAGGGGCTGCATAGCGATGACGATGAAGAGCCCTGGCCGCCGAGCAATAGAGGACAGAAGGGTTTCCCTACACAAGTGCGGACGGTGAACATGATATACGCAACCCACATACCCAAAAGGGAGCGGAAGCGTGCACTGAGGGACGTATATGCGATGGAGCCAGTCGCCCCGTAGTTCAACCCATGGTCTTCCTGCCCGATCACCTTCGATCGAAGGGACCACCCCACTAGTATCCGTCACGGCGGCTTTGCCGCATTAGTTCTTGACCCAATTATTGACGGATTTCACCTCACCGGAGTCCTGATGGACGGCGGTAGCAGCCTGAACCTGCTTTATCTGGATACAGTGCGCAAAATGGGCATAGACCCCTCAAGGATTAAACCTACAAAGACGACCTTTAAAGGCATCATACCGGGTGTAGAGGCCAGTTATGCGGGCTCGATTACACTCGAAGTGGTCTTCGGATCCCGGATAACTTCCGAAGCGAAGAGTTAATCTTCGACATCGTCCCATTCCGCAGGCGGCTATCATGCCTTTGCCGGACGAACCGCATTGCAAAGTTCAATGCGGTGCCGCTTCACGCATACCTCAAGCTCAAGATGCCAGGCCCTCGAGGAGTAATCACGGTCAATGGAAACACGAACGCTCTCTCCGAACGGAGGAGCACACGGCTGACCCTCGCGGCGGAGGTACAAAGCATCCTCTCATAGCAATTCTCGAGTCCGGCCACTAAGCGTCCGGACACTGTCAAGCGCGCCCGGAGTAACCTACAACAAGACCGCCTGGCAAGATTCAAGCACGCGTAGCAATCCAGCCCCAACCCCCGCCCTCACGAAATTGCGACGCCAGTATTACGCGTGCATAATTACGCTCTGGAGATACCATGGGCATATGTGGAGGGGCAAGACCACGGCAAGCCAAGAATTCGGCTCGACCGCACCAGGGGCTCCCGATTGTGTCATTCTTTTTCTGTTTTCCTTTTTTATTCCTTTTTTCTTTCAGGACTCCGTCTTTGAGAAGTCCTGACCGGCACTAGAATCGCCGAACTCACGATGCAACAGCCAGGGAAGCAGTAAGCCACGTCGAAGTGTTCAGGTGGTCTCTATTACGAGCATTATACTAGTTTTACATACCATCCCACAGCCTACCCCTGGAGGGGGACATGTTAGATAGTCCTATCCCTTGCTTATCGCACTATTTGTATCGTTCTGCTCTCATTGCAGTACCTTGTTGAATAAACAATACATAGCTTTTTGCTTATTATTGCTCTACTTCCCTTATCTATACATATGTCCATTTCACGACATGTTGCAACCGTACACTTTCGTACGGCCAATACACCAGGGGCTTAAGTATCCCAAAATTATGGTGTGATAAGTCCGAACAATTTCACAAGTGCAGCACCCCGAACTTATAGCATTATTTGAATCGGCTCCGAATCATGTCTTGGGTCAATAGTTGGGTTTGCCCGGCTCCCGTGTTTTGGTACCTTACGTTCCGTTATATCGGCTAAGGTAGCACCGGTAGAACCACTGCGATTGTGCCCCAGTTGAGCTGGGTCGAGCACCTCAGTGGAGAAAGCTAAAACTGACCGTCATGATAGGGCGAGAGCAGGTCGCTGTTCGAGAGGTTTTTTCGGGTCCCTAAAGACTTATGCCGCTTAGAGCGAGGAACCGGAACTGTCCGGCCAAGGCGTGGATAGCGCCCCGAACTCGGTCTTCGAATACTAGGGTCTTCGCGAAATTTGAAATTATAGAATTCTATGGCTAAGTGAGAGTGTTCAAGCATTAGAAGTCCGGTTGCCTTGTTCGTTGTGTTGAGCGCCTCCCTAAATGGACCCAAGAATGGGAACAAGAGTGCTCAAGTTTATCCAAACACCCCAGCACTCGTGGCATGGGGGCTGAAGCCAACGACTTGCCATCTCTCAAATTTGATAAACGGCCGCACAGAAGGTAATATTTTAAACTAATAAGCGTTGCTTAAGCGCATATGAACAAGTTTTCAGCGACAGGATAACAAATGCGAGTTTATTAAAAATTACATCTTTGGAGCACTCATCCGCTATTCGGCGGACACCCTTCAGAGGCCCTCATAGTACATTTCGGGCGGCGATGCTCATGGCCCTTCGGTGGCCCGTCCGTCACAAGACTCTCCGTGATCCAAATTTTGCCCCAAAGGCACTTTAGCATGGGCAAGGGCCCGACGGACACCTTCAATGCAGACGGAGCGCTTGATGACTTCAAGCCGTGGGCGAGGCATCCACCAGCCCGCACCAAGTCAAGTAGCTCCGGGCATGGCCTCCAATGGCCACAACCCGCTTATAAGGCCCTTCATGGCCTATTCGGCGACCTTATGGAGCTCGACCAGCTGCTTCAGCTGGTCGCTCAGGGGCACCGGATGGTCGGCCTCAGCATACTGAGACCAGAACACCTTTTCCGTCGAGCTCCCCTCCTTGGCGCGGTAGAATGCGGCAGCATCAGACACACTACAGGGCAAATCTGCGAATGCTCCTGGAGAGCTCCGAATCCGGGTAAGTAATAGGTAATTCACTTTCACATGCTTGCTTTGCATAAAGAATGCCTTACCCGCCGCTATCTTCTTTAAAGACTCAATTTCTTGGAGGGCTTTTTGGGCCTCGGCCTTAGCAGCTTTGGCACTCTCAAGAGCCGAGGCGAGCTCGGACTCTCGAGTCTTCGAGTCATGCTACAAACTCTCATGTTTTTCCATGAGAGCTTGGAGCTCTGCGCCTCCCCCTTCTCTTGCTCGGTGCGTTCCGCAGCCGCTTTGTTTTCGGCCACGGACACCGCTTCCTTTAGGGTCGCCACCTCGTTCGTGGCCCCTGCAGTACCCAAGTTATTCCTGTTATTTTTTGCAACCAAAACCTTTTCTATAAGGTATTTATTTAATAAGGTATTACTTACCTTCCTTGTCCTCGAGCTGCCTCTTGGCTTGTCCGAGCTCGTTCTTGGACCGCTCGAAGTTCTGCTTTAATGCATTGACCTCCATGATCGGTCTGGCAGAGGTCAGCAAGCCTTTGCATTCCCATATTGACATACTTATGTTAGACTCCTGCGTATATGTTTTTAGATCCTTAGTCCATCTTTTCTTTCCGAACACCGAACTAAGCATCAGGGGCTACTGTCTATGCGGTTATATTTTTACATATTCTAAAACTTACCTCAAAGCCTGTTAGAAGGCTGGTACAGGCTTCGGTCAGTCCTCTCTTGGCGGACTGAACTGTCCGGATCACCGCACTCATAACAGTTCGGTGCTCCTCCTCGATGGAAGTGCCGTTAAGCGCCTCCAGTAAGCTATCCGGTGCCTCCGGTTGGATGGAGGACACCGGCGTCTTACCCTTCTTCCGAAGGGTCCGCTTGCCGGACTCGGAACCTTGAAGGTTCGGCATGGAGACGGACAAGGGTCGGGCCTAGAGCCACAGGGGTCTTGCCCTCCGTGGCGCTGAGTCCGGGAGGTTGCCTTGTGGCACCTCCTGTGCTACCTCCTCTTGACCAAGCCCCTCTTGGGGCCCCTCCGCGGCGTCGTCCGCAGCATGAGGCGAGGAGGCGGTCGGAAGCGAGGTACTCTCCATTTCCGACGAGCCCAGGGACCCGCTCGATGAATCGGCGAACTCGCCCTTGGGCGGGCTGCACGGTTGTTCGACATTAGAGAACACTCTGCAATAATAAAAAGCCATGGGTATCCGGACACTTACGATCTCGCCAGGGGCTTGGCCCTCGTAGGCCAATCCTCCTCGTCGTCGTCGACGTTGGTGGAGAAGTCCGGAGGAAGGGTTCTTCCCTTCTTGGACCCTCCGGCCTCCCCAATCGGGGCGGCCTTCCTTTTCTTCTCCTCCCTCGCTGGGGGAGGAGCTTCCTCTTCTTCCTCCTCGTCTTCAGGAGAAGATTCCGCTTCGGAATCTGACAGCACCTGGCGTCGGGAGCTCCTTAGAGTTCCCGTGACCTCCTTCTTGGCCTTCTTCTCCGGCACCACATGGGGTGCAGCCCCTGTTTCCAAATCAATTGGGCGTCGGCTGGTCTTCTGGCAAAGGAGCCGGACAGTTAATCTGTCCGGACGTCTTGAGCCAGTCCTGTCAAAAAATAGGGTGTTTTTAGATCCCACATAGAGTCAATCTATGAAAAAAGAGTCCTGTAAAGTGTAAAATAACTTACCTCGCCGGCTGGACGCCGCGAGCTGTATCCGCGATCTTTGTTAGCGGATGATGGGGCTTCAGCGCCCTTGAACAGCACCTTCCAGGCATCTTCGTACGTAGTGTCGAAGAGCCGCATCAAGGTTCGGTGCTGTGCCGAATCGAACTCCCACAAGTTAAAGGCCCGTTGTTGGCAGGGGAGAATCCGGCGGATGAGCATCACCTGGATTACGTCGACAAGCCTGAGATTCTCGTCCATCAGGTTTCGGACGCATGTTTGGAGTCCGGATAGCTCTTCCGAATTCCCCCACTTCAGGCCCGTCTCTTTCCATGACGAGAGCCGTGTGGGGAAGCCAGATCTAAATTCGGGGGCCGCCACCCATTCGGGGTCGCGTGGCTCGGTGATGTAGAACCACCCAGATTGCCACCCCTTTATTGTCTCCACGAAGGCGCCCTCGAGCCATGGGACTTTGGCCATCTTGCCAACCATGGCGCCTCCGACTCCGGCAGACGGCCGCCCACTACCTTCGGCCGGACGTTGAAGATCTTCAGCCATAAGCCGAAGTCGGGTTGGATGCAGAGGAAGGCCTCGCACACGACGATAAACGCCGAGATGTTGAGGATGAAATTCGGGGCCAGGTCGTGGAAGTCCAGGCCGTAGTAGAACATGAGCCCCCGGACAAATGGGTGAAGTGGAAAACCTAGTCCGCGGAGGAAGTGGGGAAGAAACACTACCCTCTCATGGGGCCCGGGGGTTGGAATAAGCTGCCCCGCTTCGGACAGCCTGTGCGCAATGTCGCTGGACAAGTATCCGGCCTCCCGCAGTCTTTTGATGTGCCCCTCCGTGACGGAGGAGGCCATCCACCCGCCTCCCGCTCCTGACATGGTTGGAGAAGGTTGAGGTGGGATGTGCGAACTTGGGCGCTGGAGCTCGAGTGTGCGGAAATGAATAAGCAAAGGAGGAAGAAGGCGTGGGCGAAAAGGTGGATCCTTATCCCCTTATATAAACGCACGAAGCTATGCATCCCCCACCAGCCTGGTAAAACTCGCTTATTTCCCAAGCGCCGTAATCAATGGCACAGATGGGTTACCCACGTCCGTATTGATGAGAATCCCGGAATAAGGGGGCACGATCTATGCTTTGATAAGACGTGCGAAGGAAACCGCCTCGCTAAACGCGCTAAGGTGAAACGGTAAAAAATGATTCATATAAAGGCCTGGCCGTGGTGTGATGTCACGCCGCGGAATACGTCAGCAGATCTGTGCAAAAATTATTCTCTCTACAATGTTATGTGGAACTTGTTTTGCAGAGCCGGACACTATCCTTGTGTTCATGACCTTCTATGAAGTATACGGAGGAGGAACCCGCCTCGCAATGCCGAAGACAATCAACGCACCGGACTCGTCGTCATTGAAGCCTGGTTCAGGTGCTACTAAGGGAGTCCCGGACTAGGGGGTGTACGGATAGCCGGACTATTGTCACGGCCGGACTCCAAGACTATGAAGATACAAGATTGAAGACTTCGTCCCGTGTCCGGATGGGACTTTCCTTGGCGTGGAAGGCAAGCTTGGCGATACGGATATGTAGATCCCCTACCATTGTAACCGACTACATGTAACCCTAACCTATCCGTGTCTATATAAACCGGAGGGTTTTAGTCCGTGGGGCGAACACAATCATACCATAGGCTAGCTTCTAGGTTTAGCCTCCTTGATCTCGTGGTAGATCTACTCTTGTACTACCCATATCATCAATATTAATCAATCAGGAGTAGGGTATTACCTCCATCGAGAGGGCCCGAACCTGGGTAAAAACATCGTGCCCCTTGTCTCCTGTTACCATCCGCCTAGACACACAGTTCGGGACCCCCTACCCGAGATCCGCCGGTTTTGACACCGACACCTATAGACTCAATGTGATCTTGAATCACTAAAATATAAAATGAAGAGTCTTGAGCTTTTGAGCTTGAGCCAATCCTTTGTCATTAGCATTTTGAGGGATCCACTTTCATCATCCATGCCATGCCATTCATTGAGCTTTCCTGAAATGTTCATCTTGGAATAGCATTAGCTCAATGAGCTATATGTTGTTATGAATTACAAAAACCACCTAGGGATAGTTGCACTTTCAATACCGTCGATGTATTCGGAGTCGAAGTCAGGCATGTCGGTTAAATCATCGACCGTGGCTATGAAGTGGGTGGTGGGTGGGCAACGAATTTGTTTGTCGCCTGCTTCCCACTCGAACCGGACGTAGTTTGGCCCCAAAATTTCTGTCAAAAAGAGAGTTTTCAACAAGTTCAGTATGTCGCCAAAGGGCGAGTGCTGGAAGATGTCCACGGCGGTGAACTCCATTACCGGAGCCCAACCTGGCTCGACCGTCTCGGGAGTGCACGGATCGGACTCAACATCCGGATACGAATCCGGGGGTCTGAAGTCGTAGGCCACCGTAGGGGTAAGGCCTGTGTTCGGCTCCACCGCCGATAATTGTGCGACATGCGGGGCGGGGTCCAACCCTCTGTCCTCAGGCAATGCAACCTGCTCCGGATTTAGGTCCGAGGCTACTGCGGGGCTGATACTCCGGGCTTTGTCCGATAGCAGGTCTAAGTCGTCCTCGTCGTGACTGTCCGGTACCATGTTATTGACGGTGGTTGAAGCAGCCATCGAGCCCAGTAGCGACGACACAGAGGAACTCTCAATGAAACCACCAATGTCGGTGTCAAAACCGGCGGATCTCGAGTAGGGGGTCCCGATCTGTGCGTCAAGGCTGATGGTAACAAGAAGCAAGGGACACAGATGTTTACCCAGGTTCGGGCCCTCTCGATGGAGGTAAAACCCTACTTCTGCTTGATTAATATTGATGATATGGGTAGTACAAGAGTAGATCTACCACGAGATCGTAGAGGCTAAACCCTAAGACCTAGCCTATGATGGTATGATTGTAATTGTGATCGGCCTTCTAAGGACCAACCTCTCCGGTTTATATAGGCACCGGAGAGGGCTAGGGTTTACATGGAGTCGGTTACAAGGAAGGAAATATAATATCCGGATCACCAAGCTTGCCTTCCACGCCAAGGAAAGTCCCATCCAGACACGGGCCGAAGTCTTGAGTCTTGTATCTTCACGCTTCAATAGTCCGGATGTTGTACACGGTCCAGCTGTCCGGATACCCCCCCATCCAGGACTCCCTCAGCCACCCTCTTTCGCATAGGAAGGCGTGCCTGGCGCCCTCGTCAGGAAGGGCTTGGGGGCTCTTTCATGGCGAGCCACCAACCTAGCCGGAGTCACGAGGGAGGCGCTCGGGCACCACTCGGAGGCGTGCTTTAAGGAACGTTTCCCTCAGGAAGGTATGATGCAAGGAGGGTCAAACCCTCATGAGTTCATCACGAGGAACACCGAGGAGCTACAGGAGTCAAGAGTCATGCGCGGCTGTCGCCGCTTGCCCGCCGTGGCCCCACATCCAGGCGAGGATGCTGGGCTGCGAATCTGCATCGACATAACAGGGCTCAACCGGGCCGCGTCTCAGGAGCGCCTCTGGCCCTCACGCGTGGGACGTTGCGAGGGTCCACCTAACAGCTGCGTTCGCATGCCTTTCGGCCAACCGAACGCGGTTGCCGCCAATCAGCACCTGCTGAGGCGTGCTCTGGAGGCTCAGGAGGTCAAGCAGCGCGAGATCCTGGCAGAGATGGAGATGGCTCTCGAGGAACCCCCCGGAGCCTCCCGAGGCTCCAGGTCCGGAGGGCTCGTGAGGGCCGGCTACCTCATCACGCGTCATCCACTACCTCAATACCCCGCCATCTCCGACCATATCAGGTGACACCTTTCCAAGTTCCGCTTTCAGCTGGGAGCGCCCCTCGGGCTGCATCATTCCCAGGCCGCGTGGGTCCGTCCCTGTGGCATGTATCCGTTTTGCTTATGTTCTTTACTTACTTTGTTGGGGGCGCCCCTCGGGCTGCATTATCCCCAAGCTGCTCGGGCCAGACCCAGTGGCATGTGCTTTCTCTGCACCTATCTAGTCGGATTTGCTCCTCCGCGCTTAACCTGATTCACGCAGTTATTGCCTACTGTCTGTCGCGGACCTCTCCGCCCTAATGCAAAGCGCTTGCACGTTAAAAGGGGGTTACCTGAGCATCGCTACTCATGGGCTCTTACTGGCTCTCCAGCCCTCACCCCTTGGCCTTGACCCACGGCATCACAACCTGTCATACCAGCGGCGGCTGAGCTTGCTCGAGGGCCGGGACCTGAGGAGGTAGAGCATTTGCATTCTAACCCTGTAGGAACACACCATTGATAAAGGCCCAGAGCCAGGCGCAACCCGCCTCGAGGTAGGGCCCCGTGAGTCCCGCGCTGGCTCACGGGTGCCCAGATACACCTCTCCTAGCCCTACTGTGCCGGCCACGTGTCGTATGGGGCTGTACACGCCTGGGGCTCCTCCCGGAGGGGAGCCCCCTCCCACGAACCAGCGGAAGCACCATGCTCCGTGCTGGCTGACGACATTGCCGAGGAGCGGCTATGCCCGTACACATACGGAAGCGTTATGCTCCGCGCTGGTGATAAACAACTGAGGGCGACTCACAACCGTATCAAGCTCAGGGAGCCCAGAGCTCAGTGTCTAGCGCTGTCGCAACGCCTCCCCTCGGGAGTGCCGCGCGAGGGGGCTGGACACGGGGGTTGCGCCCGGGCCACGCCCGAACGTACGCCACCCAGCCAGGTCCCTCGGACCTGGTCGTCGCGCGCCTCCCCGAGCGGAGCCAAGGTATGAAAATTTGTTTGAACGTCAAGGGGGACTCCTGAGCATCGCGACTCAGGGGCCTAACTGGTCACGTAGCCCCTCACTCCTTAGTCCCGTCCTTGGTCTCTGGTCGGGGCTAACGGCGGTTGAGGTATGCGCGGGGCCGGGCCCTGCCGACGTAGAACGACCGATCCACTCCTATACCTCCTATCCCTACTTGTTGTTCGCACGTCAAGGGGGACACCTGAGCATCGCGACTCAGGAGCCTAACTTGCCACGTAGCCCCTCACTCCTTGGTCTCGTCCTAGGTCTCCGGTCGGTACTAACGGCGGCTGAGGTATGCGCGGGGTCGGGCCCTGCCGACGTAGAACACATGCAAGTAGGAGGGAAGAATGCAAATTCAAAGCAAATATTACAAGCCATAAGTCGTTTCACAACGCCAAACACAAGTTTAAACGCCTCCACGAGGCATGGTGCATGTTGTTGGAATTAAAACAGAGCGGAAGCTGCGAAGGGATCACTCTCCTGTGGTGCCCCCACCTCCTAAGGCCGCAGAGCTGGCGGCACCATGCCCAGGCAAGGTGCTGAAGGCGCGAAACTTCCCCAGCAGGGCCTCGGCTCGGCCTTTCATGGCCTCGGCAGCGGCAAGGTCGCCACTCACATGCTCTAGCAGGCCGTCAAGGTCGACGCTGGGGTTGCGAAGGTAGACGTGGCTGAGGATGCGCGTCAGCGCTGTAGAAGAGAGGGCGCGTGCCTCGGCCTCGGCCGTGGGGCCAAGGCCGTCTGCGACATCGTCAAGTTCTCGGACCAAGAAAGGAAGCAGCTTGGCGGCGCCGTCCTCTTCACCAGCCAATGGCTTCTTTAGGCCACCCTCGTATGGCGTCTTCAACGCTGCGCGAGCCTTCTCCTCCAACCTGGCGAAGGCCACCGGATCCTCAGCCAGGATCTTTGCCTTCCTGTTGAGCTCGATCCTCTCAGCTTTCAGCGACTGTTCCAGCGTCTCCAACCGGCAACGGCAGCCATCAAGCTCGGCGCCCCGGTCCGTGATGGCGGCCTCCCGAGCCTCCATCTCCTTCTCCTTCTCCTGGCGGCCGCGGACCTCCTTGGCAAGCTCGTCGCGCAGGCCTTGCAATACGACCTCTAGTGTCTTGCAGCGGTCCCGGGCGTCCACGGCGTCGCCCTGGGCAGCATCACGAGCGGCCCTGGCCTGGCAGGCGGCTTGCTTCTCCCCATCGGAGGCCGACGCGGCTTGGCCCAGCGCCGCTCAGACGGAGGCAGCAGAGCGGGTCCAGCCAAAAGCCAGCTCCAGGCGCCCAGCCACCAGACGGGGATCAGCATTCCGGAGATCCTCTTGCAGCCGGCTCAGTTCGCTGGCAGCCTGGTCCAGGATGGCCGAGGGATCAGAAGGGACTGGAGCCGGTGGAGCAGGTGTAGAAGACGGCAGCGTGATCACGGCTTGGGAAGGAGGAGCCCCCTGGGCCTTGGGCACCTCAGCGACAACGTCAAGCGCAGGCACCTCCAGAGTCAGCTGGACCACGGGGGCTGACTCGTCGCCAGAGTGCCCCTGCTGGGCTCGCGAGGATGACTGGGCAGGGGAGGCGCGAGCTTCGCTGCCCCCTTTCCCCGCAGACGGAGCCGCAGCCCCGGCAGGCGAGCCCGCCTCAAGCAGGGCCGCAGAAGCCCCCTTCGGCCTTTTTGCTGCAGGTGCCGACCTGGTCAAGAGAATACAGACGTCAAGCCCCGGCGGCAGAAGCAAAGCAAAACACGGATCGAACACTTACTGGTCGCTGTCCGCGGGCTCAAGCAGCCTCCGGCCGAACTTGAAGCCTGAAAGCCTGCAGCTAGGGTCAGCCTTGGGAGGCCCGGAAGCAGTAGGCGCGTCGGGAAGGCCGGAGCTGGCCTCAGACCGCCCCGGAGTCAGAACTGACCCTGGGAGAACTAGCCCCGACCTGCCCTTCCTCAGAACCAGCGGAGAATCCTCCCCTCCTCGCCTGGCGCCGGCCTCGTCGTCGTCCGGCATGGAGCGAAGGGCGCGGGACCTGCGCCGAGGGAAGGAATCACCTGATTCCTCGCCAGCCGCCTCGAAGTCAGGCTCTTCTTCCTCCTCCTCTTCTTCCTCCTCACTCCCGCTGGAGTTGCTGGAGGAAACGTTCACCGTCGCCAACATCGTCAGATCCTCGGGAGCCCCAGCGGGCACAAGCCCCTCACCATTGAAGGTGGGCATGTCGTTCACCACTTGCTCCCAGTCGTCGCGAAGAACAGGGGGACGGGAGCACCCTCCAGCCTCGCCACATCTCCCCCGACCAAGGAGTGAAGAGCCGCGGCCAGATCTTTGTCGGAGAGGGCCTCGGAGGTCAGGCGAAGGGCGTCGTCTGCCTCCCCAAGCCTCCACAGCGGGAGCGAATGCTCCCGGAGCGGAGCCACCCGGTGTTCCAGGAACTCCCTCAGGAGCGTGGCCCCGGTCAGCTTCGCCGCCCCCAAGTTGCCTGGCCTCAGGTCCGCGTCTATCCTCTTCAGCAACATCTTCGCACGAGAGTCGACGAGCTCCGCGCGAGACCACGCATCAACGGTCTCGGGCTGCCCCGACGGCAGCGCCAGTCGGGGGTGGATGCGCCCGACATCCACCATGACCCACTTGCTCCTGAAGCCTTCGATCCTCTTCCCGGGCTTGGAGATGGAGTTGGAGCTGGAATATGCGACAAAGCTCGCGCATGCAGTAATGGAGCCACGAGAGACCCGGAGGGAAAAGTAATGGCGCAGCAAAGCCACCGAGGGCTTTATCCCAACGTGAGCCTCACAGTAGTAGGCGAAAATTGCCAGGAGAAGAACAGAGTTGGGGTGGAGATGCAGAGCTTGCAAGTTGTATTGGCGGAGAACAACAAAGAAGAACTCGGAGAAAGGAGGGACCAGACCGGTGATAATGGCGCTCACAAAGAACGGTTAGAAGGTGCTCCCCTTGCCTTCAGGCTAATCAGAGCCGGCCTTGAGCACAGTCGCCCCCTCGTTTCCCTGCGCCACCGTCCTCCGGCGCACAAGGACGAGATTCTTCGCCGACACGGTCGGAGGATCCAGAGTCGGGAGGTACCAGGCCTCAGTCGGGGTCTTGCGAGGCACCATGGCTTGCAGGATGGGAAGGATTGAGGTAGATCTGGAGGATTTCAGAAGCAAGGAGGAGAAGGGCGAGAAAGGGGATCTGGAGCAAGGTGAGCAAGAACAAGCACCAAGCCTGGCCCGGGCCTCCTTTTTGTCAGAAGGACGGTTGCCGAGGCGTCGTGGGGAGCGGAGACGCCCATGACCAATCAATCGCCACGTGGCGCTCAAGGCCACAGGCTGTTGGGGACGCGGCGCTTCGCACTTGCCCCTTCGCTTCTCTGCTAAGCCAAGTCTGGACGCACCTTGGGCCCGGGGGCTACTGTATGCGTTCTGGGAACGAGGGTCCCCAGACTTGCCTGCCTGCGGCCTGCGGCGTGGCTCAAGTGGGGGCCCAGCACGGCCCAGCCTCATCAGCTCAAGCTCAAGACCCTCACGAGGGGCCAAGCCTCACGGCGCGGACGACAGGAACCTTCCTCAGGAGCAGCCTCGTCAGGCAGGCTCACGAGTAGGCGGAGAGATCAAGGCAGGGTACCTCACGAGGGTGCCCCGTGACGCAAGCAATGAAGATCGGGACCAGGCGGGCGCCAGGCGGGCGCCTGCCCGTGCAGTGTCCTCATTTCCCCTTTAGTGCAAAGGAGGCAAGCACAGGCCAAGGCATCGGGCAAAGGTTGCCACTTCGGTGCAACAAGACCAAGACCAGCAGAGCGGCAGGAAGGAGGTCATCGTGGAGCCCAGGACGACGTCACGGTCAGAGCCTTTGGCAGCCGAAGACCAACTTTAGTCAGGATAAGTGTACTAGATATTCCCCTTCAAAGTGTCCAATTGTTGGCGCCCTTCCCGCTCATTATTTGGGAAGATGTCCAAGGCCTCCCTCGATAAATAGAGCTAGCCACCACAAGGTAGAGGCACCGAGAGAACAATCGGATAGTGCCCTAGCATAGAGAGAGAGGCGATCGAACTCACCCAAGCAGTTCATCGCACCAGCCCAAGAACACCCCTCGCGAGGCTGTTCTTCCTTTGTACTGTTCTTCATCAGCCCCTGAGGCAATCCACCACAGCACACACTGGAGTAGGGTATTACACCACAACGGTGGTCCGAACCAGTATAAACCTTGTGTCCCTTGCATTGTTCATCGTTCATAGTTTAGATCCCTCGCTAACCATTCACGCGCGAGCTGGTAGGGGAAAGATCTCCGCGCGCACCCCAGTGTTCGAACCTCAAGGGTCTGCCGGAACCCGAAATCCGACAGTAGCGTAAGTATTTCCCTCAGTTTTTGAGAACCAAGGTATCAATCTAGTAGGAGGCTACGCGCGAGTCCCTCGCACCCCTACACAAAACAAATAAATCCTCGCAACCAACACGGTCACTTACGAGTGTGAGATCTGATAGATAGGATAGGATAATATTTTTGGTATTTTTATGATAAAGATGCAAAGTAAAATAAAAGCAAAGTAAAAAGCAACAGAAATAACTAAGTGTTGGAAGATTAATATGATGAAGATAGACCCAGGGGCCATAGGTTTCACTATTGGCTTCTCTCAAGAGCATGAGTATTTTATGGTGGGTGGACAAATTACTGTTGAACAATTGACAGAATTGAGCATAGTTATGAGAATATCTAGGTATGATCATGTATATATGCATCACGTCTGAGACAAGTAGACCGACTCCTATCTGCATCTACTACTATTACTCCACACATCGACCGCTATCCAGCATGCATCTAGAGTATTAAGTTCATAAGAACAGAGTAACGCCTTAAGCAAGATGACATGATGTAGAGGGATAAATTCATGCAATATGATAAAAACCCCATCTTGTTATCCTCGATGGCTACAATACTATACGTGCCTTGCTGCCCCTACTGTCACTAGGAAAGGACACCACAAGATTGAACCCAAAGCTAAGCACTTCTCGCATTACAAGAAAGATCAATCTAGTAGGCCAAACAAAACTGATAATTCGAAGAGACTTGCAAAGATAACCAATCATACATAAAAGAATTCAGAGAAGATTCAAATACTGTTCATAGATAAACTTGATCATGAACCCGCAATTCATCGGTTTCAACAAACACACTGCAAAAGAAGATTACATCGAATAGATATCCACGAGAGAGGGGGAGAACATTGTATTGAGATCCAAAAAGAGAGAAGAAGCCATCTAGCTACTAACTATGGACCCGAAGGTCTGAGGTAAACTACTCACACTTCATCGGAGAGGCTATGGTGTTGGTGTAGAAGCCCTCCATGATGGATGCCCTCCGACGGAGCTCCTAACAGGCCCCAAGATGGGATCTCATGGTATGTAAGGTTGCGGCGGTGGAATTAGGTTTTTGGCTCCGTATCTGATCGTTTGGGGGTATGTAGGTATATATAGGAGGAAGAAGTACGTCGGTGGAGCAACATGGGGCCCACGAGGGTGGAGGACGCGCCTAGGGGGGTAGGCGCGCCCCCTACCTCGTGGCTTCCTGGAACCTTCTCTTATGTAGGGTCCAAGTCTCCTGGATCATGTTTGTTCCGAAAATCACGTTCCCGAAGGATTCATTCCGTTTGGACTCCGTTTGATATTCTTTTTCTGCGAAACTCTTAAATAGGCAAAAACATCAATTCTGGGCTCGGCCGCCGGTTAATAGGTCAGTCCCAAAAATAATATAAAAGTGAATAATAAAGCCCAATAATGTCCAAAACAGAAGATAATATAGCATGGAGCAATCAAAAATTATAGATACGTTGGAGACGTATCAAGCATCCCCAAGCTTAATTCCTCGTCATTCCCAGTAGGTAAATGATAAAAACAGAATTTTTGATGCAGAGTGCTACTAGGCATAATTTCAATGTAATTCTTCTTAATTGTGGTATGAATATTCAGATCCGAAAGATTCAAGATAAAAGTTCATATTGACGTAAAATAATAATACTTCAAGCATACTAACTAAGCAATTATGTCCTCTCAAAATAACATGGCCAAAGAAAGTTCATCCCTACAAAATCGTATAGTTTAGTCATGCTCCATTTTTGTCACACAAGAATGCTCTCATCATGCACAACCCGGATGACAAGCCAAGCAATTGTTTCATACTTTAGTAATCTCAAACTTTTTCAACCTTCAAGCAATACATGAGCGCGAGCTATGGACATAGCACTATGGGTGGAATAGAATATGATGATGGGGGTTATGTGGAGAAGACAAAAACGGAGAAAGTCTCACATCAATGAGGCTAATCAATGAGCTATGGAGATGCCCATCGATTGATGTTAATGCAAGGAGTAGGGATTGCCATGCAACGGATGCACTAGAGCTATAAATATATGAAAGCTCAACAAAAGAAACTAAGTGGGTGTGCATCCAACTTTCTTGATCACGAAGACCTAGGGAACTTGAGGAGGCCCATTGTTGGAATATACAAGCCAAGTTCTAGAATGAAAAATTCCCACTAGTATATGAAAGTGACAAAACAAGAGACTCTCTATCATGAAGATTATGGTGCTACTGTGAAGCACAAGTGTGGCAAAGGATAGTAACATTGTCCCTTCTCTCTTTTTCTCTCATTTTTTTGGGCCTTCTCTTTTTTATGGCCTTTCTCTCTCTTTTTATTTTATTTTATTCCTCACTTGGGACAATGATCTAAAAAATGATGATCATCACACTTCTAATTATTTACAACTCAATGATTACAACTCGATACTAGAACAAAGTATGACTCTATATGAATGGCTCCGGTGGTGTACCGGGATATGCAATGAACCAAGAGTGACATGTATGAAAGAATTATGAACAGTGGCTTTGCCACAAATACAATGTCAACTACATGATCATGCTAAGCAATATGACAATGATGAACATGTCATGATAGACGGAATGGTGGAAAGTTGCATGGCAATATATCTCAGAATGGCAATGGAAATGCCATAATAGGTAGGTATGGTAGATGTTTTGAGGAAGATATAAGGAGGTTTATGTTTGAAAGATGGTATCATATCACGGGGTTTGGCTGCACCGGCGAATTTTGCACCAACTCTCAATGTGAGAAAGGGCAATGCACGATACTGAAGAGGCTAGCAATGATGGAAGGGTGAGAGTGCGTATAATCCATGGACTCAACATTAGTCATAAAGAACTCACATACTTATTGCGAAAATCTACAAGTCATCAAAAAACCAAGCACTACGCGCATGCTCCTAGGGGGGTAGATTGGTAGGAAATACCATCGCTCGTCCCCGACCGCCACCCATAAGGAGGACAATCAAAGAACACCTCATGTTTCAAATTTGTTACAAAATGTTTACCATACGCGCATGCTACGGGACTTGCAAACTTCAATACAAGTATTACTCAAATTCACCACTACTCAACTAGCACGAGTTTAATATTACTACCTCCATATGTCACAATCATCAAGTATCAAACTTCTCTTAGTATTCAACACACTCATAAGAAAGTTTTTACTAATTTTGAATACCTAGCATATTAGGTTTATTTAAGCAAATTACCATGCTATTTAAGACTCTCAAAATAATCTAAGTGAAGCATGAGATATCAATAGTTTCTATAAAACAAATCCACCACCGTGCTCTAAAAGATATAAGTGAAGTACTAGAGCAAAACTATATAACTCAAAAGATATAAGTGAAGCACATTGAGTATTCTAATAATTTCCGAATAATTTGTGTCTCTCTCAAAAGGTGTGTACAGCAAGGATGATTGGGGTAAACTAAAAAGCAAAGAATCAAATCATACAAGACGCTCCAAGAAAAACACATATCATGTGGTGAATAAAAATATAGCTCCAAGTAAAGTTACCGATGGAAGTAGACGAAAGAGGGGATGCCTTCCGGGTCATCCGCAAGCTTTGGATTTTTGGTGTCCTTAGATTATCTTGGGGGTGCCATGGGAATCCCAAGCTTAGTCTCTTTCCACTCCTTGTTCCATAATCCATCAAATCTTTCACCCAAAACTTGAAAACTTCACAACACAAAACTTAACAGAAAATCTCGTGAGCTCCGTTAGCGAAATAAAACAAAAGACCACTTAAAGGTACTGTAATGAACTCATTCTTTATTTATATTGGTGTTAAACCTACTGTATTCCAACTTCTCTATGGTTTATAAACTATTTTACTAGCCATAGATTCATCAAAATAAGCAAACAACACACAAAAAATAGAATCTGTCTAAAACAGAACAGTCTGTAGTAATCTGTAACTAACGCAAACTTCCGGAACTCCAAAAAATCAGCCAAAATAGGATGACCTAGAAAATTTTTTATTGATCAGCAGCAATTGGAATCAGTATTTATCACGTTGTGGTGATTTTTAACAATTATTTGCGTGAACAGAAAGTTTCTGGAAATTTCTGCAAGATCAAATAACTATCATCCAAGAAGATCCTATAGGTTTAACTTGGCACAAACACTAATTAAAACATAAAAACACATCTAGCCAGAGGCTAGAACAAATATTTATTCCTAAACAGAAGCACAAAGAAGAAAACTAAAAATAAAATTGGGTTGCCTCCCAACAAGCGCTATCGTTTAACGCCCCTAGCTAGGCATAAAAGCAAGGATAGATCTAGGTATTACCATAATAAAGATACGGCAAGTCATGAAAACTTTTCTCATATTCTCTATGTTCAGCTGCAAGTTTCCTTTGAGGCAAGCAAAAATAATAAAAAAGGGCTAAATTTAATGGGACAAAAGTCCCCAAGATCAATCTCGGGAGGTATGGGTTCCTCCCTTGGCCCTTTGTATTGCACAACCAATTCATCATTACAAGCATTCTTTTGGCAAAAAGTCACAAGCCTTTGTTCAAGAGGAAAACCTAATCCATTATTCTGAATAGCAAAATCATCATTAAGCTCAGAAATTCTATCAACTAGAACATCAGCTGGAACCTTTTTCCTAAGATTTTCATTATAAGCAACATGATCCAAAGATTGTAAACACATCATGTATTGTTGATTAAAAAGGATAGCTTCTATGGGAGGATGGCTAGCATCTACTGTCGGCGTTCTGGGAACGGGGGTCCCCAGACTTTCCTGCGTGCGGCCCACAGCGTGGCCAGGCAGCGGGCCGTACGGCCCATCTTCATCAACAAGACGCCCAAGACCCTCGCGAGGGTCCAAGCCTCGCGAGTCGATGACGCAAGACCTCCTCTGTAGTGGCCTAGCCAGGTAGGCTCACGAGGAGCGGAGATATGAAGGCAAGGCAAACCTCACGAGGCTCTCGTGACGTGAGCCATGACGAACGGTACCAGGCGGGCGCAGGTGCGTGCAGCGTTTATTTCCTCTTTGGTGCTAAGGAGGCTAGCGCAGGCAAAGAGTACCGAGGCATTAGGCAAAGGTTGCCATATTGGTGCAACGAGACCAAGACCAGGAGGACGGCCAGGCGGAGGTCATCGTGGAGCCCAAGACGGCATCACCCCAGGGCTTTTCGCAGGCGAAGACCGCTTTTGTCAGGATAGCTTGTACTAGCTGTCCCCCTTCAAATTTGCCCGCCGTTGTTGGCTCCCTTTCCGCTCGATATTTGGGAAGAGGACCAGGGCCTATATAAGTAGAGCTAGCCACCACAATAGAGGCAGGTTGAACTGATCGAATCTTCACACCACTAGTTCACAAGCACAAGAACACCTCAACGTCAGGAGGCTATTCTTCCCTTGTACTGTTCGTCATCAGCCCAAGAGGCAATCCACCACCACCACACTGGAGTAGGGTATTACACCACAACGGTGGCCCGAACTAGTATAAACCTCATGTCTTACTATGTTGTGAGTTGGACGAGTTCATCCGCAATATCTTAGTGAGCTAGAGCGTAGATCGGTAGGAGGGAGAGACTTCGCGCGCACCCCAGTGTTTGAACCTTAAGGGTTTGCCAGAACCCCACATCCGACATCTACCCTATGATGCGCAAAGATTTCTTTAGCCTCTTTCACCTAAGTTCTTCTCTTCTACAGATGACAATCGTGCTACACCCGTCCAGGATACGGCACAATGGAGAAACAGGCGCAGACGTGCAGCAGGGACCCGCCCCAAGGTTTCTTTTTAGATTAAGACCCTGTGTAAACCTTTTTTACTGTCTCTTGTTGTTCACATCCTCCGGATACTTAGTATAACCGAGAGGGATGCTGACGTTATTGGCATTTTTACCTGTCAGAGCATTGCACGTACCTGGACACTCGGGGTTCATTATCAAGGGCACTGTTCAGCCCGACTTATGTTATAAAGACCGAATACCTTAGGGAGTGTTCGGTGTCACGAGTTTGGCCTTATATGCATCAGCTCCGAATCATGTCTTTTGTCAAACGTTGGGTTCGCCCGGCTCCCGTGTTTTGCTACCTTACGTTCCGCTCTATCGGCTAAGGTGGCACCGGGAGAACTACTGCGACAGCCTCGGTTCATCCGGATGAGCACCTCGAGAGAAAGCCGAAAACTGACCGTCATGATAAAGCGCGAGACTGGTCAACCACTCGATGACTTAGCGGAATCTTCGGGATTCCTCCGCATTAACGAAGGGCCGTATCCCGGTCATGTACGCACGCGCCCCGTATTCGGACGAGCGCGGAGGTACCAGGGGCTATATAGTAGTCCCACCGTCAAACTCCTATGGCTAAGTGAAATTGTTAAAGCAATCTAGTCCGATTGCCTAGTTCGCTGCGCTACCACCTCCTTAATGGACCAAGACGTTGGATCAAGTGTGAATACGCGTTTTTTGTGAACACCCCCGCATTATATGCGTGGGGGCTGAAGCCGACGACTGCAAACTTTCAGGTTATATACATATATACATAAACGGCCGCACAGGAGGCATCATAATACTTTCAGGCAAAAGTATAAACACAACCTTTATAACTCAATAAAACATTGTTTTTACAATGGGAATACATGTCACTAGAACATAATATTCTTCGAGCATTGAGCCTCTATTGAACGAGCGCCTTCAAGGACTTCTTCAAAGTAGTGCTCGGCAGATACTCGGCCCCCGGCCGAACTCTGGGTCGCAATAGCGGTGGCCTCCATCTCTGCCTAGTATGTCTTGACACGGGAAAGTGCCATCCGCGCACCCTCTATGCACGTCGACCTCTTCATAGCATCAATGTGCAGCACAACGCCAAGGAACTGTTGCACTAAACTAAAATAACTATTCGGCCTTGGCCCTTCCGCCAGATGATCCACAGACCTCATGGCAAGCCCGGACAACCTATGGAACTCGGCCCACTCGGCCATTCGCTCATTCAACAGCAGCGGACGCACTGGAACATTGAATTGTGACCAGAACAGCTTTTCACTTCACGATCTTTTTGATCCTTGAAGTACTCGGCCGCATCTGCAACATTTGCTGCCAAATCCACGTATGCGTCTGCAGAACTCCATAGTTGATCAAGAACGGCATACTTCGGATCTCCGAACTTCGTCCGCAACAGAAAGGGCTTCCCAGTCGCAATATCTCCAGCTTGACGCAGCTCCTCCTTCGCCGCTCTAATTTTAGAGCAGGCTTCCTTGGCTGCTACCATGGCCTGCTCCAGGTCTGTCGCCTTCGCTCGGATTTCTTTTTCAAGAAGCTGCTAATGATCGGCGGCATCCTTCAACTCAACGGCCGTCTTGGCTATTTTTTCTTTGCTGTGGCAATGCACAGCCTGTTCGGCTCTCCGCTCATCGACCGCCTTTAGAGCGGCCGCATCACTATTTCTGGCTTGTTCCTTGGCTCGGGAAAGTTCTGCCCGAAGGTTCTCCACGGCGGTAGCTCCATCTGCAGTCAAAACGTATTAAAGATACTAGCATCGTGCTCCTCTTACTATGTGTTGATCACCGGAGAAATCACATACCCTAAGCCTCGTCGAGCCGCTTGTTGACAAGTATTATGTCGGCATCTGCCGCATCAAGTTGCCGCTTTAGCTCGGGGAACCCACCAGTCCAGCTAGCCACCGGACCCTCCGCCACCTGCACATGAAGGCGGACTGATTAATACCTGGGACTATGATCCTTTGTTTGCTGCCGTTCTCGACGGCAACCAGAGTCTCAGGGGCTAATATCTGCATAGGGCACACCTAACGTGCGTGGTACTGTAAAAAACATACACTATTTCACGTACCTCAAAGCCTTTTAGCAGGCTCATAAAAGCTTCATGCAACCCGCTTTCGGCGGACGAAATCCTCTGAATTACCGTACCCATTAGCGTACGATGCGCTTCTGAGATAGCCGCTCACTCTAGAAGATCCTTCAGTGCATCCGATCGCACACCGGACGGTTCCAGACTCTTTCTGTTGCTCTCCATAGGAGCCGAATACTGAGGACTTCGGGTGGCCGAGGGATTACCCTCTGGCCTTGGCGGATCAGGAGAAACCCTTCACAACGACACTTCAGCGTCGCCCGCCTCATGGGGTGGGGTGGCATGGGGAGGTGTTTCGCTCTCCATCATCTCCGGAAGAAGATCCCCCGAAGGGCTACGATCCGAACTACAAGATATATGCTTTGGTTATTGTCCTCAGAGGTAAAGCAGGATATTTTTGCTATTAAGTACCTTTTGTTTACTTACAGCTCGGTGGAGGGCTGATCCCCTTGCGGATACTGTGCGGCAAGGGTACCTTCCGAGGCAGGATCCTCTGGCGAAGATTTCTTCCCCCATTTTGAAACCCTTGTTTCCGGGTCATCAGAGGTCGTCCTCTTGCTTCCTTGGGGAGAGGGAATTTCAGATTCTTCTCACCGGTTATCCTCCTTCGCGGAGGTGCTAATTCCCCCGGTTTGGATGAATAATGAGTGAGGCCCGCTTTCAGCCTCTTTATTCATCCCTTCATCTTCCCCATGAGGGTGCCTGATAAGGCACCGGCCCGAGCATTCTGGCCAGTACAGGATCCGATGAGCCTTCGGGAAGGGGAGCCGAACACCTGATCATCTTCGCCTTTGTTACCCAATCCTGGTCAAAGAGCGACTTTTCAGAATGATGTTGTGATATATAAAAAGAAAGCATGTTCGGCCACGAGATTACTTACTTGGGTATCTGAACGATTGCAGCTTAGACCCGCATCCTCGGTGAGGTCCGGACACTTTATTTGTGGTCCGAAGAACAATTTGTACATCTCTTCGAGCGTCATGCCGAGGAAGTGCTGAATAGCTCGCGGTCCTTCCGGGTTGAACTCCCACATTCGGAGGGGTCGACGTTTGCAAGGCAGGACTCGGCGAACTAGCATGACTTGCATTACCGTGACCAGACCGACATCTCTCTCGAGGAGATCTCGGATGCGACTCTACAATATCGGCACATCCTTTACTGGCCCCCAGTCTAGCCCCTTGTTGATCCATGACGTCAGTTGTGGTGGGGGCCTGAGCGAAAGGTAGGGGGGCCACCCACTTGGTACCCCGGGGAGCTATGATATAAAACCACTCCTGTTGCCATAAACTGGACACCTCCGGGAAGGAACCCTTTGGCCATGGAACATCGACGCCTTTGCTTATTACGGCACCTCCGCACTATGCGTGTCACCCCTCAATCATCTTTGGCTTCACATTGAAGGTCTTAAGCCATAAGCCGAAGTGTGGGGTAATGCGGAGAAAGGCTTCACACACGATGATGAACGACGAGATGTGAAGGATGGAATCCGAGGCCAGGTCATGGAAATCCAGCCCGTAATAGAACATGAGCCCTCTGACAAAGGGATCTAGAGCAAGGCCTAGCCCTCGGAGGAAGTGAGAGATGAATACAACGCTCTCGCTGGGTTCAGGAGTGGGAATGACCTGCCCTCGAGCAGGCAACCGGTGCGAGATTTTGTCGGTCAAGTACCTGGCCTCTCTTAGCTTCTTGATGTCTTCCTCTGTGACAGAGGAAGGCAACCACCGACCTTGAAGGTTGGATCCGGACATGGTTGAAGGTCCGAAGCGCCTGACCTGAGCTTTGGGTGTTGGAACTCGAGGTGGGGAAGGGTTCTTTTGAGTGCGAGAGGTAAAAGGGACGGGCCTTGGCCTCTCTATATAGGGGATGAATATCAAGCGTCCTCCGCGTGGCCGTTTGGGACTTGCCTAAAATCGAGGAGTCATACCAAGGGGCACGATTGGGTTACTCACACCCGTATTCATGAGAATCCCGTAATAAGGGGGACACGATCTCTGCTTCGACAAGACGTGCCAATAAAATCGCCTCGCGAAACATGCAGTGGCAGGCTGATTGAGAAAGACGGTTCGTCATGGCCAGACCATGGCAATACGTCACATTATGAAAAACGGTCGGCAGATTGGATTTGTGGAAATATTATTCTCTCTATGGTGGTATGTGGAACTTATTTTGCAGAGCCGGACATTATCCTTATGTTCAAAATCTTCTATGGAGTATTCGGAGTAAGAACCCGCCTTGCAATGCCGAAGACAAATCTACGCGCCGGACTCATCGTCATTGAAGCCTGGTTACGGGGCTACTGAGGGAGTCCTGGATTAGGGGGTCTTCGGACAGCCGGACTATATCCTTTGGCCGGAATGTTGGACTATGAAGATACAAGATTGAATACTTCGTCCCGTGTCCGGATGGGACTCTCCTTGGCGTGGAAGGCAAGCTTGGCAATACGGATATGTAGATCTCCTCCCTTGTAACCGGCTCTGTGTAACTCTAGCCCCCTCCGGTGTCTATATAAACCGGAGGGTTTAGTTCGTAGGACATGAACAATCATACCATAGGCTAGCTTCTAGGGTTTAGCCTCTACGATCTCGTGGTAGACCAACTCTTGTGATACTCATATCACCAGGATCAATCAAGCAGGAAGTAGGGTATTACCTCCATCGAGAGGGCCCGAACCTGGGTAAACATCGTGTCCCCCGCCTCCTATTACCATCCGCCTTAGACGCACAGTTCAGGACCCCCTACCCGAGATCCGCCGGTTTTGACACCGACACAGGGGATGGATCTCGTACTGGGGGAGGAACGCCGACACGAAGCCGCATTGAGGGCGGCGAGGTACCAACAAGCGCTGCGGCGGTACCATTGCCGCAACATCCGCTCCAGGACGCTCGAGGGGGGCAACCTTGTCCTGAGGCGGGTCCTCTCCAGGGAAGGGCTGCACAAGCTTTCGCCCATGTGGGAGGGCCCGTTCCGGGTCGTCCATGTATCCAGGCCGGGAGCAGCGCACCTGGAGACGCGGGACGGGATACCCGTCCAGAACGACTGGAACATCCAGCACCTTTGGAAGTTCTATAATTGAAGCAAGGCCCAGTGCCTGAGAAGAAAGGCCCAGAGCCTATGAAGAAGGCCCAGTGCCTGTGAACAATCGTCGCCCGTGACACTCTCACATAATAATGAGTGGGGCTGTACACGCCCCGGAGTCTCAGGAGCGCCGGCCTCAGGCCCTGGGGCTCCCTCCCACGCCTAGTGTACAACATTTAGCTCCACGCTAGTGAGAAGACTTGAAGACTAGATTAGGTGCAGGACGCGGATTTTCATTTGCTTTCCGTAGTTGGCTCGCTTTTCCTTAATCGGAGTTGCTCTTGGTTTTCGTTGCAAATTTGGTTCCCTAGCCTTTTACCGCATTTTCGGCTCGGGTTTTCTCATGTTCTCTCTCTCGCATGCCTCGCGAGGGGGCTTGCCAGGTGCCCACGCGAGCATTTCTCTTCTCTCTGCCTTCTCACGAGCCACCCTCGTTTGAGTCTGGAAGCTGGCACATCTCTGCTAATCCGTGCCCCTCGGGTACCGCGATACAAGGCGCTAAGTCAAGGCTTGGGTGGACGGCAATTCCTTTAGTGCACCTCCTAACGAATTTTTTGCAGTTTTCGAGCAACGCAGACACCACGTGAGGGAAAGGGCGCCCCAAACACATCAGGTTAAGTTATCTTTGTACAAAACTACAATACGGCATGGGAACGACACGCACAGTGCATTAACCAAAGAACCACAATTCGATACACGCCCCTCCGGGCCCATACTGGTTTTGTTTTCCGATGCAGGAAAGAAAGGAAAACTAAGCAAAGCAGCGATGCAGCAATCCGCAGAGGCAGGCCCTTGGACACGCCCCGAGCCTAGCCAGACCCGTCCTCGCGCTTCATGGAGGTGTGACGACGAGATGACCTGCTGCCTCCTTCGAAGCGGGCGCGACGGCGCGGCGGTTGGTCGTAGCCACCACTGTTGGAGCTCTCATCGGAGGAAGAGCCACCGTAGCTGGAGGAGACGCGGTCGCCGCCGAGGGCAGGCTCGCCCTCATCCTCGTCGCGACCATCACCAAGGCCGAGCACCTCCTCACCGTCATTCGTCTCGGGGCAGCACCCGGCGCGGCGACCGTCTTCCCCGAACACCCTCACCTAGAGGGTCGATTCACCATCGTACTTGAAGTGGAGGGTGCACCGCCTGCTCAGGCCTGACGCGCGGGCGAGCGTCTGCCAGCCATGGGCGAGGGCTATGTTTCCCGCGGCGGAAGTCTCGACCGCAACCCAAGAGGCCCTGCTGCAGCAGCCGTCCGCGTGCAGCGAAACCCCGCTCGGACTAGAGGCCGGTAGTTCACCGACGAAGAAGGGAAGAAGTTGGAGCCAGTTACCGGCCGGGCCCTCCGACCAGACAACGAACTCCAGCAGCACCTTAGCCGAATGGAAGCGCGGGCGGGGAGGCCGCGCCACCATCACGCGCCTCCCCTCATCGGCTGAACCACCATGGACGGGACGATCCCCTCTGCGCGCCGCGATCCCACCTCGATGGTGGGCCACGGTGGGGGTCGCGGCATGCTTGTGCGGACGGCCGCGGCCACGCTTGGGTGCCGGGGAACCGAGGCCCTCGCGAGGGGCCTGTCCTTTCTCGGCGGCAGAGAACTTCTTTCGTGGCGCCATCAGTGGCACTGCGAGCAGTGGAGCAGAGAAGCAAGGAAGCGGGGAAGAGATGGGCAACAGGGGATCCGCCCCCTCTCCATTTATAGCAAGAGAAGGCCAACCGGCGTCTCCCACGATCGCAGGTAATGATGGTTTTCCTTGCATGTCGCAGGGACTTGTCAAGTCATGCAGTTGCCGAGGCAGCGTGGGGAAGCGGAGACGCCCACGTCCAATCAACCGCCACGCGTCAACCGAGGCCGCAGGCTTTTGGGGCCCGCGGTGCTCCGAACTTGACCCTTGGCTTCGCCGTGAAGCCAAGCCCGAGCGCACCTTGGGCCCGGGGGCTACTGTCGGCGTTCTGGGAACGGGGTTCCCTAGACTTGCCTGCCTGCGGCCCACAACGTGGCCAGGCAGGAGGCTGTACGGCCCATCTTCGTCAACAAGACGCCCAAGACCCTTGCGAGAGTCCAAGCCTCGCGAGGCGGATGACGCAAGACCTCCTCTGGAGTGTCCTAGCCAGGCAGGCTCACGAGGAGCGCAGATATCAAGGCAAGGCAAATCTCACGAGGCTCTCGTGACGTGAGACATGACGAACGGTACCAGGCGGGCGCCGGTGCGCGCAGCGTCTTTATTTCCTCTTTGGTGCTAAGGAGGCCAGCGCAGGGGAAGAGTACCGAGGCATCAGGAAAATGTTGCCATATTGGTGCAACGAGACCAAGACCAGGAGGACGGCCAGGCGGAGGTCATCATGGAGCCCAAGACGGCGTCACCCCATGGCTTTTCGCAGGCGAAGACCGCTTTTGTCAGGATAGCTTGTACTAGCTGTCCCCCTTCAAATTTGCCCGCCGTTGTTGGCTCCCTTCCTGCTCGATATTTGGGAAGAGGACGAGGGCCTATAAAAGTAGAGTTAGCCACCACAGTAGAGGCATGTTGAACTGATCGAATCCTCACGCCACAATTTCACAAGCACAAGAACACCTCAACCTCAGGAGGCTGTTCTTCCCTTGTACTGTTCATCATCAGCCCAAGAGGCAATCCACCACCACCATACTGGAGTAGGGTATTACACCACAACGGTGCCCCGAAGCAGTATAAACCTCGTGTCTTTCTGTGTTGCGAGTTGGACGAGTTCATCCGCAAGATCTTAGCGAGCTAGAGCATAGATCGGTAGGAGGGAGAGACTTCGCGGGCACCCCAGTGTTCGAACCTTAAGGGTATGCCGGAACCCCACATCCGACGTCTACCCTATAATGCGCAAAGATTTCTTTAGCCTCTTTCATTATGAATCTAAACTCATGAGCCAAAAAGATAGTGGCATCACACTTAACAGAAGAATGCTCAATATTAGAGATTTCTAGGAAAATTCTTTGTATGCAAGGATGCATATGAAGAAATTGCCTTTCTAGTTCAACTACAAGCAAAGATATTGCATCCGCAAGGCTACTAGTTTTATGAAGAATAGAGACACCCATAATGGGCAAAGCGCCGACACAAGTGAAGAAATCTTGAATAACTCCTTTCCCACTAATATTGCCACTACCGACTCGAAACTTTTTGGTGTGCAAGATAGTAGGTTCCTCAAGAGGATCATCGAAAGCATCAAAGTTTCCCAAGTTGTTATTATTACCTTTTTTTGATAGGAAAGTAAGGGGAAAGCTTTCTTTATGTTGTAAATCTACTTTTTTCTCCCTCCAACAACATGCACATGCACTTTTTATGGCCTAGCTAGATCTACGTATGTTTGTGGTGTTGCATATGTTTGTGGTGTTGCATATATGTTTGTCTTTGCAGGTACCGGTATTTGAAATCTGATAGTTGCCAATATTTTGCCGGAATGTTGATTCATTTCCGTTTCGGCGAGAATTTGGCACTATGCAGCTTTTTGGTCCTATTTTTAGGCAAAGTCATGCCAAATTTTTTCTTGGTTCTAAAGTATCGTTTTGCTCTACCACACGGGCGACCATGGTCCGCACGATGACCGAAGGCATCGTGAATAGGTTTTTGAGCTCCGCGAAGGCCGAGATGCTTCAAAAGAACGAGACGGAGATAAGATGTCCGTGTCGAAGATGCAAGCTGAAGAGCCTTATTGCGGACCCGGATTCCTGGCAGGTGCGGGACCACGTGCTCTTGCGTGGTTTCATGGATGGATATCGGTGGCAAGGTGATGAAGATGACTATGAAGTCATCCATGGGGGTCGGGCAAGAAATGTGGAAGTGCAGCAAGACAACCACCGCGGCGAGGGCGGGGGAGAAGACAAAGAATCTCCAGGACATGATCACGACGGTGATGCTGTACATAGTTATCATGTAGAAGATGCAGGACATGATGATGAGGAAGATCAAGACGAAGGGCATGATCATGAAGATGAAGATGCCGGAGCAGACGACGATGGACCATCGATGGGCTGGGTGCAGGACCCTCATATTCAAGAGCTGCCGCCCGAGAGAAAGCCAAGCTGGATCAATTAGAGATAGACGTGGTTACTCCATTGTATGAAGGATGCAGTCCCGAAGATACCCACCTGAAAGTAATGCTCATGGCTCTAGAGATGAAGGTAAAACACAAAATGACCGACGCATGCTTCGACGAGAACATGTCATTCTGGCACGAACGTCTTCCCAAGGGGAACAAGTGCCCGACCAGTTTTGAGGAGGCGAAGAAAATTGTGTGTCCTCTGGATTTACTGCACGTGAAATACCATGTGTGCATGTAAAATTGCATCATTTATCGAGACGAGCATGCGGAGTCTACCATATGTCCGGTGTGCAGCGTCACTTGATACAAGAAGAGCAAGAAAGCTCCTCAAAAAGTGGTGTGGTACTTTCCGATCACTCCTCGTCTGTAGCGGCATTTCGTGGACCCTAAGCTAGCAAAGCTCCTGTGTTGACACGCGGATAGGGAGGATAAGAAGCGAGAAGATGACGGAAATGATCCGGAGATAAATAAAAAAGACAAGATGTTGAGTCACCCTAAGAATGCAAGCTAGTGGCAAGCATTGAACTTCGAACACCCAGAATTTGGGAACGATCCAAGGAACATCATGCTGGGCGCGAGCACCGATGGAGTCAATCCGTTTGGCAGCCAGAGAAACACACATAGCACCTGGCCTGTGTTTGTGTGGATGTACAACCTTCCCCCTGGTTGTGCATGAAGAGGAAGTACATTCACATGAGTATGCTAATTGAAGGGCCGAAACAACCAGGGAACGACATCAATCTTGATCTGGGGTTGCTGAAAGAGGAGCTAGACACGCTGTGGAAAATGCTAGCCAATACGTGGGATGCCACAGAGAAAGAATATTTCCCTATGAGAGCTGCACTGCTCACGACGGTGCACGACTATCTCGGTTACGGATATCTCGCGGGGCAGGTGGTCCACGGATTTTCTGGATGCGTCAGGTGCATGGATGACACAACGTATCGCCAGCTAGATAGAGATCCCGGGTCTTCGAAAACCGTGTTCATGGGACATCGAAGGTGGCTTCACGACGATGACCCATGGAGAAATTGCTAGGATCTGTTCGATGGTGAAACCGAAGCCCAAAGACGCCCGCGTACGAGGAGCGGCGAGGAAATAGACGAGCTGTTGAAAAATTGGAAAGATTGCCCACTGCCGGGAAAGAAGCAAAAGGCGCCAGAGCTGGGAAAGAAGCGAAAGGCGCCAGAGTCAGCTTGAAGGTATGGAAAACGAGATCTGTTTTCTGGGACTTGCCGTACTGGAAGATCCACCGTGTGCCTCACAGCCTTGATGTCATGCATATCACAAAGAACGTGTGCAAGAGTCTGCTTGGTACCCTGCTCAACATGCCAGAGAGGACCAAAGATGGGCCGAAAGCAATGGCAGACTTGGAATCAATGGGCATCAAGGAGGAGCTTCACGCTAATGATGATGATGATGATGAGGCGAAGCAGGACATGGAAAGTCGTCGCAAAGGCAAAAAGGCCAAGAAGACCAGAAATGACTACCCTCCCGCGTGCTTCACTCTAAGTCAGGAGGAGATCGAGCAGTTTTTCACCTGCCTCGTAGGAGTAAAACTTCCTTACGATTACGCCGGAGAAGATAAGCAGATACCTAGACTTCGGGCGAAGTTCAGCGGGATGAAGTCTCACGGTATCACGTCGATGACGCAGATACTTCCAGTTGCAATCCGTGGGATCATGGACGCGCACGTCTGTGAAACGCTATTTGGCCTATGCAACTTTTTCGACGTCATCTCTGGGAAGTCGGTTAGAGTGAGGCAACTCAGAAGGCTACAAGAAGAGATCATGGTGATACTATGCGAGCTTGAGATGTACTTCCCGCTGGTCCATATCATGGAGCAGATCATCCAACTCGGGCCGACGTTCCTGCATAGCATGATGCCGTTCAAAAGGATGAATGGTGTCATCAAAGGATACGTTCGCAATATGTCACGTCTAGAGGGAAGCATAGCGAGGGGCTTTCTGACCGAAGAGTGCATCTCCTACTACACAAATTATCTAGGCATCGAGAACCCCGTTGGTCTGCCCGTCAATAGGCACCTTGGCAGGCTCGCTGGATGGGGTCACCGCGAGGGTCGCCGCAAAATGCATGTCGACTTCAAGGGTCGACTCGCCGACTTTGAAAGAGCAAACCTAGTCGCGCTACAACACATAGACGTGGTCGGTCCTTGGGTGGTAGAGCACAAAACCTTTATTGAGAAGACGTACAATGGCTGAGGCCAATAGAGGACGGACGGAGATATAATCAAAGAGCACAACTCATGTTTCACGCGTTGGTTCAAGGAGAAGCTTCTGTCGTACCCTTTACATGAGGATTCTTCCACGGAAGAAAAACTCATATTCGCCTTGTCACAGGGCGCCGAGCACAACCTGATGACCTATGAGGCATACGATATCAACGGCTACACATTCTACACCGAGGAGAAGGACATGAAGAGCGATGTTATCAGAACTCTAGAGTAACGATGGAATCCTACACCGGTAACGACAAGGACAGATACTACGGAAGGATCGAGGAGATCTGGGAGCTGAGCTACGCTGGAGAGAAGGTCCCGATGTTCCGTGTCAGATGGGACAAGAGCGTCCTAAAAGAAGACCGATATTTCACCACCATGGTTATACCCGAAGCCAAATCCAAGACCGCGGGCGCAAACATCACCGTGAAAAATGAGCCATGGGTACCGGCTTCCCAAGTGGACCAATGCTTCTTCATTACCAATTCACAAATCCTACCGTGTTGTCGTGAGGAGAGGCAAAAGGAAGATCATCGGAATGGATGGAGTCGCCAATAAGCAAGACTTCGACAAGTACGGCAACCCGAAGATGGAACATGACGACGATGATGAAGTGCCATACACCACAAGAAGAAGCAGGACCACCCTACCTAAAGGACGTCCGTTCCACAGAGGAACTCCATTTGCGAAAAAGAAGGGCAAGAAGATTGTGAAAATATAGCTAGCTAAGATCGATTGTATTTAAATCGTAGTCTTAATTTCTCGATTGTATTTCGACATTTTGTAATGATATTTCTTCTGTTCTAGTCCTCATGAATATTGAATTTGTTAATATTTTTTTAACTCATGAATATTTTTAAATTTCATGGGCACTTTTTGAATTCATGAATATTTTTTCAAATTTGATGATATTTTTTCATATTCATAAATGTTTTACCAATTCACAAATGAATGCAACTAAAAATACAAAAAAATATTGATGATATTTTTAAATAACAAATCTGATGATATTTTAAAATAACAAATATGATGAACATTTCAATTGAAAATAAAAAATCAAATTTGATGATATTAAAAAAAAACAAATTTGATGATATCTTCTGTTCTAGTCCTCATGAAAATAACAAATTTGATAAAAAACAAATCACGAGAGGAGGGTGCGCCATTGCTATCAGAAAAAAAGTTGAGCTGATTTTGATTTCCATACATTATGGGGGGACAACAGATATTTCTATATGTTCATTCTTGATGGTACAGACTTGCTAAACTATTGATGATTTTTTGTTGGGTGACCTATTAGATGTGGAATGGAAGCTTACATAAGTTGAGCTAATTTTTGTCCATATGAAAGCAGATGACCATATCGTCTGTGGCCTTTTCATCCATATGAAAGTAGAGGCACATTGTGGTGCTAGTTTGCTGGGTTTTGTCTCAGACCATCGTGTCGTGATGATTTTGCAGGTACCCCGAGAAGCCCTTGAGTTTGCCGGAATGTCGATTAACTTCCGTTCCGGCAAATTCGGGTTCTCCATATGTCCTATTTTCAGCAAAGGTCATGCTGAAATTTTCCGTGAATTTTAGCATGACTTTGCTAAAAATAGGACATATGGGGTACTTGCAACTAATGCATGGGCCGGGGTATCTTAGTACTTAATTAAGTAGGATCAACTGCCTCTTGTGTTATGCATGGGCCTCAGCATCGACAAACCCTAAATGATAAAACCTTGGCTTTTAGGGTGCCTCGGTGTCGATAAAAACCTAAATGATGAAAGCTTAGGCTTTTAGGGTGCCTCGGCGTCGACAAACCCTAAATGATAAAAGCTTAGCTTTTAGGATACCTCGGTGTCGACAAACCCTGAATGATGAGACCATGATCTTGTTCCATGACAATAACCAACTTTTTTACCAAAATGTTTTCCTATTTAGAGTGAAACATGGCCCACAACGATGAGGCCGGCGGTTCGGGCAAGGCATTCTGGAAGCTGTCCCAGGAGATGGAGGAAGAACCTCACCGCTATGAGGACGTTGCGGAAGACACCGATCCCGACTACACAACCACTAGTGGCGTCGGGGATGACACCACTGATGGTGCCGCCGAGGATGCCACCACTAATGATGGCGGCGCACGCATAGATGGCAGCCAATCGAAGAGGCAACGGAAGGACCGGCGCCCGAACATGCTCAGCACCGTCAAGGAGGAATTTACTAAAGTGTCCTCCGAGGGGCATCCAATGGCGCCCAAAGAAATAGTCAAGGGGTACGCGGGATAGCTCGGGTGCATTCTCTGGAGCACCATCTCGATCAACACCGAGAACCTAAGGCATCGTGACCGAGGGAATTTGTGCAACCTCCTCTTTACGAAGCTGCACGAACGATACAAGTTCCCCGGTGACTTCGCAAACACACGCCTGTCAGGGAATAAAGTGAACAGTGCCGCCCTCAGAAAGATGAGCAAGGCCCTGGCTACTTGGAGAGGCGCAGTGAAGAGCATGATTGAAAAATGTGATAGTTATGATAAGATCAAGGAGAAAAATCCATCGATCAACGAATATGACTACCGGGAGTTCAAGATCAAGTGCTAGAGCAACCCATCCGAGGAATCAAGTCAATGGGGGAAATATATGCGGGACTTGAACTTAGGGGTCCACAAACTCGGTCCCGGCGGTTACAGAGTGGCGGAACCTATATGTGACAAGGAGGACGCGGAGCATGTCGAGCAAGGCCTACCGCACCGCTTCGAGAAATACCGTGACAAGCAGACCATGAACTATGTCAGGGCCCGGTACAAGATTGACCCGGTAACCAAGGAGCTTACCACGGATCCGAAGACCAAGGCGCTTGAGAAAGTTCTGGTAAGGAATACACCCCCGCGTAATTAGCTCCATGTATGGTTGCATTCTAGTTAATGAAGCCAAATTTCTGAATGGTTCACGTTCCTTCCATAGGACACTGAAAGCAGTAGCGCGGGGTCATCTTAGAGCTCCCCTTTCGACACCCCTTTATATAGGGCGTTGAACATAATGAAAAACAAGGATAAGCTCAGTAAGCCGTCGTCAGCTGGTCGTGTGGCCGGCAAAGGCTTGTCCACGAAATGGTCGGAATACTATACCGCTAGGCGAAAGGAGAAAAAGACCAGCTCGGAAAGCCAGCAGCGCGAGGTTGAACAACTCAAGGCACAAGTGGCGCGGATTCCGGAGATGGTCGAAGAGCAAGTGCAATACCAACTAGGAGCGACGATCACCGCAATTATACCTACCTTGGTTTCTGGGCTGCAGGTGTGGGTGGCGGGCGGCCAACAGGGGCCGCCCCCGATTCCCAGATTCACAGGCAGCAACTCGCGCAACGCGCCGGCGGCGCTATTGGTGTCTCCGGTGGAGGCGGCATTGGTGTCTCCCACGGCGGCGCACGCTTGCAGCTTAATGCACCCGGGTGGTGGAAAAATACGCCGGCCGGCACCTCGGCAGCAAGCGGCCCCTCCGTCAATTGCACGACCGCCGTTGGTGGTGCCTCGACATTAGCCGAGCTCGACACAATCACAGTAACTAATTAAGCCTCTCGGCCGATGACTTCATCTCCTTGCCTTTGACTGGGCATCCCTGATGCCCTACATGTTTTCGCAGGGCACCGCCGACGTTCCGCGCACTCTCTTGCGCTTCGTGAACGACGAGTTGGTCGATGTCGCCAAGGGCAGAATCGTTCAACCGGGCAGCCGCGTGTTCCACGGCAATCTGATGCCACCCATCATTTATAGGGTTCAATTGGTTTGGGTGCTGCCGGGCTTCGACGATATGTTACCTCCGTATCGATCCCATGGGGCCGAAGAAGTTGATGTAATGACCCTCAGCGCCTGCATAAGCTGGCCCATGCTTTGGCCGAAGAGCCAGATTCGTTTGGGGGCGGGGACACCACCCCACAGACAACACCGCCAGTCGTGCCGGTGCCAAGCTATGGCAAGACCCCCGCAACGCTACCGGACATGCCGGACGTGCATATGGCACAGGATCTGGACATGCATATGGCACATGATCCGGACGACGATGACGATGGTACATTTACCAATGTTGATAAGTACTTCAACAAACATGGGTACGATGATGTATTCTTGGGGCCTCCTTCTCAAGAACCCAACCCTGCAAAAGACGATCGTGATCTAGCTGGTACCACGGAGAAACCCAATTGCAACAGGCGTCGTCTGACGTTCAGTTCTTAGGAGACGCCTCCAGCTGCCGCCTTGACCGAGCCTCAGATAGCCGAGGTGCGAAATATTATCATCCCCAACACACTCAAGAAGGCGGTCTCTGAGCAGAACTTGATCCCATTACAGCAGAAGAAGAAGGGACGGAAAAGAAAGACTAACAAGGGTGCAAGCCAGCCGGCACCGAGTACGATCCGTGCTCAGGACGGTCCACCTTCACCTAAGGATATCTCGAGGAGGGTGCATGTGGCGGGTAGGCCGATGCTACCGACTAATCTGCTCAATGCTGCAACCGGTGCTATGCGAAGTCTGCATGACAGTGTTCTTTCTTTGGAGAAGCGGCGTCTCTCCGAGAATGATGTGGCATACCCGGTTTTCATGGCCAAGGTGCCAGAGGGCAAGGGCTTTGTGGATAACGCCATCGGGCGTACGATCGTTCTGCGGTTTGATGACATCTTCCCTATGTTTAACCTTCATCCGCTGCACTACACCTTCGTTCGGCTATTTTTACAGAGTATGGAGATGCGGATCATTAGAGACAAGACCCCGGACATCATGATAGTCGACCCCTTCTACATGCGTGCCAAGATCTTGGGCAGCGCTGGGGACCGGCAAGTCGCGAGTTCATACCTCGAAGGCGTCATTCTGGCAAACCCAGATAAGGATAACTTCCTCGTGCCTTACTTTCCCGAGTAAGTCATCCCCTCACCGCCCCGTAACATATGATTTCTTAGATTTCGATTGTTCTTTTTTTTCTAACATTCTGTGTTTTGTGCAGTGACACACATTGCACAATCATCCTCTTAAGCCCGAAATATTCCATGGCCACGTATTTCGACTCGGACCGTCAGTCGAAGAAAGACTACACAAATATCAAGAAAGTTCTTGATGATGTTCTCCCCGGCTACGCCACATCTGGAGGCACCTTCAGTGCCGGTTCAGAGGTACGGCAAGCACGCGTGTTCACCCACAATACGACGTTCCCTCGAGTCAAGCAGCCGCTGGCGGTCGAAGGATGCCTACTACACCTTCCATCACATGCGGGCGATCGTACGGGACCATAATCACCTTCTGCTACCAAATAATCTCAAAGATTGGGCCGCACGCTTGTCGGCAATCCAGGACGCGGACATCAGACAAGAATTCTTTCACATCCAGTCAGAGTTTGTGGAAATCATCGATCAAGATGTCCTTCGTAGCTTGGGGCTGTTCTACCTCAGATATCAACCGTCCAACAGTGAAATAGAAACAATTCTACAAATGCAGGCTGACAACGCCCACGATTTCATGGCCATCACGACAGACGACGGCTTCATCCACGCTCCGGTCCTTGTGTTGAGTCAAAAGTAGTGATGCTATGTAGTTCTGAAATATCGATTAGCTCATGTTGTAATTAAACTTTAACGAACTTGTATGTCTCTTTGGTTTGGACAGTCGCTCAAACTTATATGTAATCGATGCTATTTATTAGTAGGACCATGAATCATGCTATTAATGTCTTGCTTTTCTCTTCCGATCCTTTTGTTGCATACTTATATATTGCTTATGTATTGTCTGTGAATTGCTACTAATGTTTTGTTTGGCTAGTGCATAGAGATGCCGTTGTATGTCGTGTACAAGGGTAAGGTTCCCAGAGTCTACGACGACTTGGAGGAGTGTCGGAGACAGGTTCACAGTTTCAGCGGTACTAGTTACAAAGGGTACACCACTAGGGCGGAGGCGGAAGCTAGATACACGCGCTATCTAGCGGGAGAGAGGAGGGAGCGGAGGAGGAACCGGATGAAGACCAGTTTCATCGCGATGATGCTCATCGTGATGACCGTATCTCTCTTCTATGTGATGCTAGTTTAGATGATCGATATCGACTTGTAATGTGAAGACAAACTCGCTACTCGCGGTCTCGAGATTTGTAATGTTCTAACTTTGTTCGGTATTTTGAATTCAGAGACTAGCTAATATGATGAATTGTATTCGGAGACTAATCTTCTATTGTATTCGATAAATCTGCTGTTTATATGTTTTGCTATCTATATTCTGTGCAATAATATATTTTGTAACCTGCGCAAATATCAGAAAAGAAAAAAAATCCTAATATTCATAATAGTGGCACACCATACAACACATTAGTGGCGCACTGCTGTAAAAATACTAGTGGTGCATTATCTGTTAGTGCGCCATTAGTAACCCAGAGCACAAGGTAAATATGGTCCCCTGGGAGGCATACTAATGGCGCACTAGGGGACATACTAATGGCGCACTGCCTGGTGCACCACTACTATCTGGTATACTAATGGCGTGATGATAGTGGCGCACCTGTAGTGCGCCGTTAATGGCCAAAACAGGTGCGCCACTAACAGGCCTTTTCCTAGTAGTGAAAGCACCAATGTCGGTGTCAAAACCGGTTGATCTCGGGTAGGGGGTCCCGAGCTGTGTGTCTGAGGATCGGAGGTAATTGGAGATGGGGGACACGATGTTTACCAAGGTTTGGGCCCTCTTAATGGAGGTAATACCCTACTTCCTGCTTGATTGACTTTGATGAGTATAGTTGTTACAAGAGTTGATCTACCCCGAGATCGTAATGGCTAAACCCTAGATGTCTAGCCTGCATGATTTGTGATAGCCTTTACGGACTAACCCCTCCGGCTTATATAGACACCAGAGGGAGCTAGGGTTGTACAAAGTCGGTTTACAGAGAAAGGAAACTACACATCTGGCTACCAAGCTTGCTATCCACGCAAAGGAGAGTCCCATCCGGACACGGGGGAAGGCCTTCTATCTTGTGTCTTCACGGCCCATCAGCTCGGCCCATGTCACATAGCCCGACCACCCGAGGACCCCCTAATCCTGGACTCCCTCACACACCCTATATCTCTCTAGATATGACTAATACCACTAAAATTACTCTCTCCCGCAGACACAACATTTGTTGCGATCTCCTTTCCGTCTCCCTCCCAGTTATAAAACTAACATTATTCATTTGTTTACCGATCAGACAAACTCCCCCTCTCTCTCTCTCTCACACACACACACACACACACACACACACAACTCCTGCTTCCACTCCCCTTCCCGACTAGCGTCTCTCTCTCTCTCACACACAAAACTCTCACTTTCACACCCCGACTAATATTTCTCTCACAAACATTGATCGACTAGCCTCTAGATAGGTTTATACACCTGCACACTCGTGATTCCACTATCACGTACATGTCTCTCTCGCGCTCCTTGTATCTATGTTGATTTTTCATCCCTTCTTCAGACACGCCCTCTCGATCGTGGACACACACTATCGCCTCATTTTAAGCTGATGCCTCTCGCACACACACTCTTTTTGTCTTTGTCACACACGCACTCCGTCCTCCTCCTCTCTCCCTCTCTCTCACACACACAACACACACACATGGGCTTTTTACAACAACTAGCAAGATGACCATCCGTTGCATGGAACATCAAGATGCATTTGTATGAGTAGTTTATCTTGTGGGAGAAAAGGATGAACGAGGGAAGGCCTTATTTGCAAATGTGGAAAGGGATGTGGGTGTCTTTTTGCAAAATTTCCATAGTTTCCTCCCTATCCATCAGATATAAACCGGACAGCCTATATTGCAGGATGGCAGGCACACCATCATCACCAACTCTATTTTTTTATAAGTGTGGAAATTAGAGATATACCAGTTCTCGAATCTTGAAACCAACCACATTCCTCCCTATCTCATCGAAACCACCAAAGGAATATAATTTGAGTGAAACATAACACATTTTTTTAGTGATATACGTATTTCAAAACTAGACTCTTTTTTCTATCAAATTGGTGAATATGTATTAATCTACTTTGATCGTGTGGCAACAGATTGGCACATTGCTAGTTATTACTACTGTATAATTTTGTGGACACCAGACAAATGGTGGAGTACATAAATGAAGAGAAGAGGCGCAGGCACGCAGTCGGTCTCTCGCTATCTCACACACATTAGAGTTACGTAAAGGCATGGTAAACAAATAAACCCAGAAAACCCTGGGTGCAAGATTGACGCATGCGCGGGTACCGGCTACGTGGTGGAGCGCACCTTTGTAGGAATAGTCAGCTCGCATGATAATTTGATCCATAGGAGTTGATGGTCGGGACCACAGGTGAACGACCTGGAGGCGGTGGCCACATTTAAAATATCATTTTTTTAGCGGGGTAAGAGTTTCGATTTTCAATGCCGCGTTATAAGTACTAAGTAGTTTTTAGAACAATTGGTATGGAGCGAAAATGTAATTCATAACTACTACTTCCCTCCTGGTTTACTAGTCCCCATCGTATTTTGGGTCAAAGTTTATCCATGAATTTTACTTGTAAAATGTGAATGAAAAATGAGATTTTCTTATACCCAAACAAAAATGGACTGGAGGGAGTGATTGCTCTGACACGGACGCGGCCTCTCATAGCGCAGGCATTGAACCGACACGTCAGCCAAGAGAGACCCACTCGCTGCAGGCCAGGCTGAACACGCCTCCTCGCCGCATGCAACCGGCTTCAGACTGCCCCGCCTACCTCCATTGAATCGGCGCGTGTGCCGGCAACACGTGCTTCCACGAGCCGGCCGGCATTTTAGAAGACAACGTCGGCTGGCTCCTCACGTCCGCTTTCTATTTAAACGAGGCCAGATGCCTGGCAAGAACCGCACCACACCGCTGCTCTCATATCCTCCTTGGCCCATTTTCCCCACACTCTCCATAGCATCCGGTGAGCAGGAAGATGAGTTCTTCGGCATAAAAGCCGGCTGGGTGCCCCGACAAGCCAGGCAACTCACTGCCCACCTCCCTCCCTGCCCCAGGCCGTCAGTACCATAGGCGAGGCTGCAGACGGGCAAGCGGAGGAGCAAGCCGCCACTCCAAGCTGGCCCCTGGTGCATCAACTCGACGCCCCAAGCCTGCTCGCAGAGGAGTGGCAAGTTGATGCATGCCGGCACACGTGGACCACGCCGTCCAGTGCACCGTGGTTGGCCACGCCATCCGATGCAAACGTTGGCGGAACCGCGACATGCTGGAAGAGGTGGCCAACACGTTTGCGGCCACCACCGACATCGAGGAATAGTAGACCAAGGGAGCCGCCGCCGCTCTGAACCCACGAATGCTACAACCACCGCGTCGCCGACATAGACACCCGGTATGTTGCCTGGTTTGGCTCAAAACATCATGGACCCCAGCAGCGACCGGCATTAGAAATTATACCAGCTTCCAGAAGTTATTCGTGATTAGTCAAAAAATGACCAAAATATAATTAATTACGCATGGTCTTGACTTGTTGTGCTCGCACTGGTAGTAGGAACTAGAGGTTTTTCTTTATTTATAACTCTCCTCTCTTTTTTTGGCTTTGAAGTGAATCATGGTTATGGACATTATGTATGAATGTGCAGATATATGAGAACATGAGTTTGATGTGGAAGTTGAACTTGGAATGTTGGGCTTGCGTGTGAACTATACCATGTCCAATGCTTCGTCTGTTATTGTTTGGAAAGTAACTGCTATTATTACATGACCCGAAAAAAATTTATTTTTTTGCGACATCAGTAGATGCATGAACATCACAACAGGCATGCTGAATGGATAAACATTTGAACCTAGCTATTATGAAGGAAAATTTGTATTGACAATAGTTTTAGATAGCAGTAGCCGCCTAGCCTGCTCTACCTTTGCTAGCTTCTTTCTGGCTTCTTCCATCACTTCTTTGGCTTGGGTGAAGAAAGCATATGATTTCTCTTTTCGCTTCTTCAGGAACTCAACTACATTCTCAAGGGATGTTCATGCTTTCTTTCAGCCTTTACAAGAGCAACGAGGACACGAACAGTTGACGGCTCCACCTGGCTTGTGTGTAATCGAGCATCATCTAGGAATTTGGACCTTGTGTCTAATCCAGCATCATTAGGGAACGGGCACCTTGTATGTAATCCAGCCTCATTTTGGAAACATGATCTCGAGGTTGACCATACTTCCCTCCTCGCATGAACTGCATCCTGACATGAAGTTACTTCATTTTTAGATCAATACTCAGAGCAACCAAGATCCATTTAGTAGATGCCAGAAAAACAGGACTCGGAGAAGTGAATTCAAAAGGAAAAATATAAAAATAGTCTCCAAGGTGAGAACACCCACTTCCTACATCAAGCTAAAAACAAAAGCATTAGGATGATTAAGACTCTTCTTATTACACATCGAAGAACAAGAGACTAAGAGAAACAGAAACTACAACATATACACATCGAAGAACACGAGGCTAAACGAAAGTAATTGAAAGGGTGTTACTTACCAAAGCTCATTTTACAGGTTCGGTGCAGCTCCTCTTTAACTTGCCACGCTCCTTGAAGATGTCCCCAATATCCCGTGTTTGGTCTTCATTGCTCCTCTGCATGTTCGCACTCGTGGTTCTAAAATCTCAACATGGCAAGAAAAATATAGTAATACTCACGCATCTTGTGGGCAACATTGAAGCACTTATCTGCCATGTTAGAGCATCTCCAACAGAAGCACAACGCGCAGCGCGTTAAAAAAGCGTTTACAACGCCGGAATAGCCAGTTTTGCGGGCCCGGTGTGCTGGCTCCAGCGGCCGCTGCAAAAAATGGTGCATGCGTGCCGCTCCAGCAGGCGTGCTATTTTTTCCTCCTTTCTACTCTGACTTGATACACATTCGACTCCGAGTCGATACTAGCATAGATAGATACAAGCAAGATGCCCGTGCGTTGCACGTAACATCAAGATGCGTTTGTATGAGTGGTTTATCTTGTGAGAGAAAATGATGGACGAGGGAAGGCCTTATTTGCAAATGTGGAGAGGGGTGTGTGTATCTTTTTGCAAAATTGCCATAGTTCCTTCCTATCCATCAGATATAAATCAGATGGCCTATATTGCAGGATGGCAGGCACACCATCATCACCAACTCTGCTTTTTATAAGAGTAGAGAGTAGAGATAGATAAGTAGAAATAGAGAGTAGACAGTAGAGACATAGATAGTTCTCAGCATAGATATAGCATAGATAGATAAGAAAATAGATAGTTCAACTACTCCTCCTCGTCCGACTCCTCCTCGATGATGTCCTCCTCCGACGTCTCAATGTAGGCGTCAAGATACCGATTGTCGTCGGAGTCCCAGGCGACGCTGATCCTAGCTTCATGTTGAATTGAACGGCCACTTTCCGCGTGCGCTTGTCCTTGCGATAGGCGGCTCGCTCCGCCCTCCTCTTCTCCCTCTCTGCGCTCCTTTGCGTGTAGAACTCGCGCTCGTTGATGATGTCCTGAGGGAAGTGTTGGTGCCACAACGCCATGGATTCCTCGTCTATCTCGGTGATGCCGAGACGGTGCTCCCGCTTCCGGTTGTCGTGACGATCCTCGTCGGTGATAAGCTGCGGCGGAGGCACGAGCTCCTGCGCCCGCTCCCGCGTCGGCATGTTGTGGAAGTTCAATGTTCTATGAGGACACCGGAGGCACCACGCCACTGTGTTGTACGCGCGGGCGGCCTTGTGGGCCATGTAGAAAGTGTCGAGGCCGAGGCGCATCCCGCGGAACCGGATCCGGCGGAGAAGCCGCCGGAGGGGCGCGCGCAGACACCGCAGTATCCCCAAGTTTCCTCGCGACGCGGCGGCTTGGTGGCACGGTGGCGGCGAGGCGAGAAAGAGCAGGAAGAGAGCGGTGGCAAGGCACAGAGCAGTGAGAGAGCGGTGGTAAGGCATAGAGCGGTGGGAGGGCGTTTGATTTTATAAAGCGCGCCAGACGCCGCATGCCAAAAATAGCGCGCGCCCGACCACTTTTTCCCGCGCGCGTGTGATCCTTTCCCGACGTCCCTGCTATCTCTACCCTCTTATGCACTCTTATATTTATTTTATATTTATATTTATCTCTACTCTTCTAAAAAACAGAGTTGGTGATGATGTTGTGCCTACCATCCTGCAATATAGGTCGTCCGATTTATATCCGACGGATACGAAGGAAACTATGGCAATTCTGCAAAAATATACCCACACCCCTCTCCACATTTGCAAATAAGGCCTTCCCTCGTTCATCCGTTTCTCACACAAGATAAACTTCTCATACAAATGCATCTTGATGTTCCGTGCAACGCATGGGCATCTTGCTAGTTCTAGAAAAGTTTCCATCATTTGCCACACTATTGGTTGTAGATGAAGAACCTGCCCAAGCACATCGCGATACATGAGCGACGCGCAATTAAAAGGTGATATTCTGTTGGACAATGGAGGCTATAACCAATTAGTTTTACGGGAACAATACCAACCAGCAAATTCGAAGGGTAGGTATGAACAAAATTGGAACCACACATGTACTGCTAAGAGATTCAATACACACATTACAAATCGAGGAGGAGTACGATGGTTGCGGCGGCCTCTGTTCATCATGGTCGGCAACGGGAGTCAGTTCATTGTCCACGACGGTGGCGCTTCTGTGCTTGGCATCGGCTTCTGGGAAGGAGGTTCGAGACCATGGAAGACGGTGCCGGGGAAGAGACTCCGTGTACGACGACGACGATGGACCGGCTCCAGTGCGGCGTATGATGTCGTTGATGAGGCAGATGCGCTGCGGTGGACGAGTGCGCCGATGTAGAAGGGGTGGAGCACGAAGGCCGCCACTACAAAAAAATACACTTCCGTGATCATACGTGTTTGTCACAGTAGGTCATGTTTTCTGTCATGCATGTACATCCATGACGAGTTTATGATAGGATCAAGATAGTCATACCTGTGCTGTCATAGAAGTGTTCCATGAGATTACCGAAATTATCATCACGGAAGTGTCCACTTCCATGACAATAAATCACGCGCCATATAATTGCTTTTGTCAAGGGTGACAAACATGTTGCATCCATCATAACGGGTCATTGTTAAGCTATCGGGTTCCGGTTTGGATCCGATAACCCGTTAACAGCCCGGACCAAGGGGGATTTTCCATGTGTAAAATTCTCAATGGTCACAGGAACCACGTGTCGCCTCACCGTTGGGACAGATGTCATCCACGCATTGGACCAAAGGAGCCTATGATACGTCGACACGTGGCACGGCCGAACAGAGGCCCATTCCGGTGAAAAGGCCGACCCGTTTGACTTGGTCAAAAGGTAGCGGGCCGGCCCACGGAAAGCCTGTTAACAACCTGTTCGCATATAGCCCATTTACAACCCGCTAGGTCACGACCCGTTATGGCTTATCCGAATTAGGCCAGTAGCGTCATGTGGGCTGTCCAGTATGATTCTAGCCCATTGTAACTTCCGGTCCATGTATGTCCCATGACGTCTTTCGGCCCATATGAGGCCCTTTGTAACTCTTGACCCATTAACGGCCCATGGTGAAACTGGCCCATAATGAACAGTGTATCGCTTTATACCCATTAACGGCACACTAGTCCGTCGGCCATTTCCAGCCCGTGTTAACCTTTGGCCTTCTAAGGTGCCATTTATTCTTGGGCTCCTTTCCAAAATTTGATTACTTACGGTCTGATACTGGCATGTTCCGCTTGTGGGCCAAATTCAGCCCGTGGTTACAATCGGCCTGTTTGTGGCCCGTTAACACATTGGGTTGTTTCCGTAGCTTCATCAATTATGGCCTATTAACGGCCTGTTATGGTCGGGCCATAAAACAGGCGATTTCCACTCTAGCTCGTTTACGGCCCATTTTGCGGTCCGTTATTGGTCCACAAATAGTACGAGCCATGTTTGGCAAAATGATTATACGGCCCGTAGAAGGCCCATAGATGAGACGACCCGTAGAAGGCCCATGGATCCTATGGCCCGTGGAAGGCCCATGGATCATACAGCCCGTGGAGGGCCATGATCACTACAGTAGGTAGCAGGACCATGGTCACAACAGTCTGTGTGTTGCCATGGTTATTGTGGCCACTACAAAAACGCGGAAAAAGAACTATAATGGCTAAAACAAAACAACTAAACAACACAACAAAGAAATAAATAAGCAAGCAACTAACGCTAGGCTATTACGGCTATTACACATATTACATCCACTGGGCATCAAAGTTCGCCACCAGTGCAAATATAGGGAACAAAGCAGCATATTACATACACTAGCCGTCTAAATTGGCCACCAGTGCAAACAGAACGCGGTAGCAAAACAAGTCCATAACTGAAACAACTTCAGAAGAACTCAAGAAATGTTATCCTAGGTATCCACCATGCCGGCAATAAGCTTAGCAATTTTGTTAGCTTGTCCTGTTTGGCGCTAAAATCCTCCAACGCTTGTTGTTGCACCAGAAAGTATGCATCTGAATGCTACAGGGACTTCCGTAGTCCTTCCGCTTCTTGTCGCAACATAGCTGATCAATGTCTTTCAGTTTTGTAGTTGAGACTCAAGAAACTGAACTGATTCAGGCAGTGAATTTGAATAGCTTGTGCAAGCGGTAGTGGCCAGTAACTCGAACACTAAACCAAGACAGGACTTTGGGGTTGTCTCACTATCTTCAAGATAGTTTTCCTTAGCTGTTTTATCAGCATTGTTGGACACCAACAAGGTGTCTCACTATCCTGAACCTTATCTGCATTACTTCCTTTACCATTGCTTAATAAGGCACTCTTCCCCAATATTCTGTCAGCATTCTAAAAGAAGAAACAAGCAGACACATAACAGGTTTAGCATATACTAGTATATGAAACTCATTTTGGTGAACCAGTTCATTAGTAAGGTGGAAGGATTAAACTACCAAGTCTTCTATTGCCAAGCAATACATAATAAAAGCATCAAATAGACATATATTTATGTTCTATGGTCACCGCACTGTCTTGCCAAATCAAAATAGAGTCATGGTTCAAATCATATCAGTTCAAGACAAAGCATCACTGGAAGAATACAAAGCTTGGGAAACTACACGACACAACAAGATTTCAGATGGGTACCATGGGTCTACATGTACAACAACGCTATTGGCTCTGTTGTGATGCTAGTAATGTGCATGATATGATAAGTCAACTGTATACACAATTGAAATTGAAATCAACAGAGCTATTTATAAGAGAAAACCTATTAAAAAAACTTGCGTAAACATACCTGTTGTGCCATTGGAGTTTCGATTGGATCCTTCAATTTAAAAATAAGTTTGTATGAGTAAATACAGTGATACAAGAGCAAAGCGGTATGCACTATAGCAATGGAATCTTAAATGAGAATAGTTGTTCTTTAGGTTTAAGAACTTGTTCTACATGAACAGAGTACAGTAAGACGCAGGAATATAGTACTTAAAAATAGAAAATTAGCTCATAGACCTTACCACATTCTTGGTTCGGGACCAGTACAGAACAAGGTGTTCCCAGTCATCGTCTAGTAAATGTGTCTCAGGAGAACGTAAGGGAATTTGATGAGTTTCTTTGCCAGTGAAGTACGTTTTGTTCAAGTAATTCCGGTACTGCCACCAAGCATTCTTGAAGATAGCAGAGGTACTAGCATAGGTTACCTCATCCTGAGTTTCCAAATCGGTCCTTCTCTATTGAGAAAAACGGGAAAATTTGCTATATTATAACCATCATGGAGGTAGAATGTATGGGACAAGGCAAAGTAATTGCCATGAATAACATTACTTACACATAACTCCTGGACAAACACCTGCAACTGGAATTTTACTTCATCTTTAGTATAATATTTCCATGATGGGAAGAGACGCACATAGGATTTAACAACATCAAATGCGATAGATGCTAAACTATGACTGGCTGGTTGTGCTTCCTCCATAGGAATAGGTGTACTAACTGGTGGAGTTGGGGTTCACCATGGTAGTACGGGCGCTTTGGGCACTGAAGCTGCCTTACTAACTGCTCTTGTTTGGGAGCTCTGTGGTGGAGATGGTGTTGTGTCAACAGGAACTGGGTTACTATCTGCTGGGGTTGGGGTTAGATTGGGTAAAGCTGGTTCTCTGTCCATCGTAGTAGGGGTACAATCTGCGAGAGTATAGGTTATATGTGGTAGGGCTAGTTCTCGTGCATGTATGACTGGGGTGCTATCTCCACCAAGAGGTAGCACTGTTTTATTTGAAGACCGTGTTTTTACTCCCCTAGATACTGCCATCACCCGCTCCAATTCAAATGGCCGATAAACAGGAAACACAGTTGAATTTACAGACACTGTATGAGAGACAAATGAAATAGATAGTGTGGAAAAAGAGGGCACGGAATAGTTGACATGTATATTGTTTAACTAAAACGGATAGCATGACATAATCTCACATATATGATGTCTATCTAAACTGGATATCATAGCATAACATAATTCAAAGATATGATGAATAACTAAACATGATTGCATTACATAATTCACATTCATGTTATCTAAGTAATCAGGATCGCATGATTTAATTCACATATGTGATTTATATACTAAGCAGAGGGCATTCGCATATTAGATGTCTGAACTAAGAACATGGTGTTGAATATTGTGTATATGATGTCCAAACTATGCAATGCAAGACACCATATGCATGATATGAGCAGTATAACCGTGCCAAGTTAGAGCATGCACCTCGGTGGGGGAATAGGACTAGTCATATGTCTCTGAATCCATCTCTGAGGAGCTACCAGGAGCCAGCAAGAGATCTGCTTCGACAGGTAGCACTGTCTTCTCTGAAGGCCTTGTTTTCACTCCAGATTTTTTCCATCACCCACTCAAATGGCTGATTCACAGGAAGAGTAGTTTAATATACAAACATTGTCGACAAATGGAAATGTAATGGGATGGGCAAGATATCATTCAAAAATATGATGCCTGGTTAAACAGGATGGCATTACTCATTTCACATATATTATGGCTGGCTAAAAGACATGAGACTGCATAATTCCCTTATATGATATAGAAACTAAACGGGTAGTATTATAGAACATGTCTAAACTAAGCAGATGACATATATGATGTCAAAAGCAGGCACTGCAAGGCAACATATGCATGATATGACTAACATCATCATGCCAAGTTACAGAAAACACCCTGGGGGTAAATAGGAGTGGTCAACTGCGTCTGAATCCGCCTCAGAATAGATATCTTCCTCTGGATTTCAATCTGGAGAGGGGGGAGGGTTTGCCATTGAACCCACCATGGAGCGATGTCTGCATGACAGTGTGTTGCTGCGCAAAACTCTTCTCATTTTCTCTACATGTTCAGCATGACTGTGTACAATATCTGACATGCATACGAAAAAAATATGGTGAGATTATGTAAGGAGAGCATGCCAAACTCTAGAGTGATGGTAACACCCAGTGGATGGATCCAAAAATAATGATAGCAGGCTGATGATTGCTTTAATTAATAAAAAGACAGATGATGATTGCTTTACTATTTGTTTCCCACCCCAGATGAAAGACATAGGCATACCCTAGGTGAACCAGATATTAGACAGAGATACTATTCATTGCTGCCTCGATATGTGCCCCACAACTAATTTAGAACTCGAGTTTGAACATTAATTTGGACTTGATGATGACCCACAAGTATAGGGGATCTATCTAGTCCTTTCAATAAGTAAGAGTGTCGAACCCAACGAGGAGCAGAAGGAAATGATAAGCTGTTTTCAGCAAGGTATTATTTGCAAGCACTGAAATTATCGGTAATAGATAGTTTTGTAATAAGGTAATTTGTAACGAGTAACAAGTAATGAAAGTAAATAAAGTGCAGCAAGATGGCCCAATCCTTTTTGAAGCAAAGGACAAGCCTAGACAAACTCTTATATGAAGGAAAACGCTCCCGAGGACACATGGGAATTATCGTCAAGCTAGTTTTCATCACGCTCATATGATTCGCGTTCGTTACTTTGATAATTTGGTATGTGGGTGGACTGGTGCTTGGGTGCTTCCCTTTCTTGGACAAGCATCCCACTTATGATTAACCCCTATTGCAAGCATCCGCAACTACAAGAGAAGTATTAAGGTAAACCTAACCATAGCATAAAACATATGGATCCAAATCAGCCCCTTACGAAGCAACTCATAAACTAGGGTTTATGCTTCTGTCACTCTAGCAACCCATCATATACTTATTACTTCCCAATACCTTCCTCTAGGCCCAAACAGTGGTGAAGTGTCATATAGTCAACATTCACTTAACACCACTAGAGGAAAGACAACATACATCTCATCAAAATATCGAACGAATACCAAATTCACATTACTACTTATAGCAAGACTTCTCCCATGTGCTCATGAACAAACGTAACTACTCACAAATCATGTTCATTTCATAATCAGAGGGGTATTAATATGCATATAGGATCTAAACATATGATCTTCCACCAAATAAACCAACTAGCATCAACTACAAGGAGTAATCAACACTACTAGCAACCCACATGTACCAATCTAAGGCTTTGGGACAAAGATTGGATACAAGATATGAACTAGGGTTTGACAGTAGGTGGTGCTGGTGAAGATGTTTATGGAGATTGACCCCCTCCTGATGAGAGGATCGTTGGTGATGATGATGGTGATGATTTCCCCCTCCTGGAGGGAAGTTTCCCCTGTAGAACAGCTCTGCCGAAGCCCTAGATTGGTTCCGCCAAGGTTCCGCCTCGTGGCGGCGGAGTTTCTTCCCGAAAGCTTTCTTATGATTTTTTTCAGGGTAAAAGACTTCATATAGCAGAAGATGGGCACCAGAGGCCTGCCAGTGGGCCCATGAGGCAGGGGCGCGCCCAGGGGGGTAGGGGGCGCCCCCCACCCTTGTGGCCAGGGTGTGGTCCCCCTCTGGTACTTTCTTCGCTCAGTATTTTTTATTAATTCCAAAAATACTTCCGTGAAGTTTTAGGGCTTTTGGAGCTATGCAGAATAGGTCTCTGGTATCTGCTCCTTTTCCAGCCCAGAATTACAGCTGCCGGCATTCTCCCTCTTCATGTAAACCTTGTAATTTAAGAGAGAATAGGCATAAGTGTTGTGACATAACGTGTAATAACAGCCCATTATGCGATAAATATCGATATAATAGCATGATGCAAAATGGACGTATCAACTCCCCCAAGCTTAGACCTCGCTTTTGTCCTCAAGCGGAAGCCGATAACGATAAATATGTCCACATGTTTAGAGATAGAGGTGTCGATAAAATAAAATATGGACATGAGAGCATAATGATCATTCTTATAACAGCAACATATTTGAATATTGTCATATGATCTCTTATGCTCAAGTAATAATCTATTCACAATGTAAAGTATGAATCAGAAACTTCATTGAGAACGAACAAACTATAATCTCAGTCATTGAAGCAATTGCAATTTATCATAACATCGGAAAGAGTCAATATAAGAGCTTTTCAGCAAGTCCACATACTCAACTATCATTTAGTCTTTCACGATTGCTAACACTCACGCAATACTTATGGGTATGGAATTTTAATCGTACACAGAGAAAGATAGGGGCTTATAGTGTTGCCTCCCAACCTTTTACCTCAAGGGTAATATCAACAATAATAATTCATGCTAACTTACATCCAATTGGATATATATATCAGGATCTTTCCATCACAATGTGCTTGCCAAAGGATAAAAATGTAAAAAGGAAAGGTGAAGATCACCATGACTCTTGCATAACGAAATAAGACAAAAGTAAAAGATAGGCCCTTCGCAGAGGGAAGCAGAGGTTGTCATGTGCTTTTATGGTTGGATGCGTGAAATCTGAATGCAAAAGAACGTCACTTTATATTGCCACTTGTGATATGAACCTTTCTTATGCAGTCCGTCGCTTTTATTGCTTCCATATCTAAAGATCGTATAAAGCTTATTTTCTCCACACTAATAAATCATACATATTTAGAAAGAAATTTTTATTGCACGCAACATGACAACTTACTTGAAGGATCTTATTCAATCCATAGGTAGATATGGTGGACTCTCATGGCAAAACTGGGTTTAAGGATGTTTAGAAGCACAAGTAGTATCTCTACTTGGTGCAAAAAAATTGGCTAGCATGAGAGGGAAAGGCAAGCTCAACATGTTGGATGATCCATGACAATATACTTTATTTCAGATATAAGAAAATATAACCCATTACGTTGTCTTCCTTGTCCAACATCAACTCTTTAGCATGTCATACTTTAATGAGTGCTCACAATCATAAAAGATGTCCAAGATAGTATATTTATACGTGAAAACCTCTTTTTCTTTATTACTTCCTATTAATTGCAACGATGACCAAAACTATGTTTGTCAACTCTCAACGAGTTTTATTCATCATATTCTTTATATGTGCAGTCATTACTCTCCATAAGATCAATATGATGTCTTTTATTTCTTTTTATTCTTTCTTTTATTCTCTCAAGATCATACCAAGATAATTAAGCCCTTGACTCCACACTAATCTTTATTATATATAGCTCACGGACTCGATTACATAGAAAGATCATAAAGCAAAACTCAAAACTAAATCACACTAAGACTTTATTCTACTAGATCAAGATATTACCAAAAGGATCGAACTAAGAAAAACGGTAAAGATAGGAGTGTGATGGTGATACGATACTGGGGCACCTCCCCCAAGCTTGGCAGTTGCCAAGGAGAGTACCCATACCCATGTGATTATATCTCTTTCTTCAGAGGTGGTGATGATGGGGATAATTGTTCCTTTAGCTTTTTCATATTATACTTGAGAAGAGCAATTTTCTCCTTTAGGTTCTCAACCTCCTATTCCAGCTTCAAGATCTTGTCACATAAATCTCCTTTGCTTTTCTGCCGAAAACGAGAAGGGGTAGATTGGTTGTTAGACAGTTTAGCCCTCTTAGGAAGACTAGACTTCTTGAACTTCACGTGCATATCCCCAGGTTGAGGTAAAGGGACATCCTCCTCCTCCGAACTTGAATCATTGATCCTCATCAAATGAGTATCCTCCTCATCATCCGTAGTTCGACCACAAGGAGATAGATCCCCATAGGTCTTTGGGTCAGCAACGAGATGTGAGATATAGCTATGTCCGTCAGAATCCTGAGATGATATCTTGCTCCAAACCTGCTACAGAAACAGCTCAAAACAAAAACAGAGGATGCTTGCGTGGTACGAGGGTCAAAACCTTCGGGAGATTATATAATGAATTTTTACCGACCAAAAGAAGTATCGTGCAAGAAAACAGAGTCCGGAGAGCGCACGAGGTGCCCACGAGGCAGGGGGCGCGCCTAGGGGGTAGGGCGCGCCCTCCACCCTCGTGGAAGCCTCGTGTCCTTCCCCGACTACTTCTTATTTTCCTATTTTCTTAAATATTCCAAAAAAGAGAAAAATTGCCATTAGAACTGTTTTGGAGTCGGTTTACCTGAGATATAATGTTTGATTCTTTGATCGTTCACCACCTTCGGATTTGTGCCTTCAAAGTTGTTGTTTTTTAAGGCACCGAACGATTGACCTCCTCGATAACGTAAGGACCTTCCCATTTAGAGAGAAGTTTTCCTGCAAAAAATCTTAAACGAGAGTTGAATAACAACACATAATCACCTACATTAAGCTCACGCTTTTGTATCCTTTTGTCATGCCATCTTTTAACTTATTCTTTAAACAGTTTGGCATTCTCATAGGCTTGGGTTCTCCATTCATCAAGTGAGCTAATGTCAAATAACCTCTTCTCACCGGCAAGTTTGAAATCATAATTGAGCTCTTTAATGGCCCAATATGCCTTATGTTCTAATTCGAGGTGTAAGTGACATGCTTTTCCACAAACCATTTTATACGGAGACATACCCATAGGATTTTTATATGTAGTTCTATAGGCCCATAATGCATCATCAAGTTTCTTGGACCAATTCTTTCTAGATCTATTAATGCCTTTTTGCAAAATTAATTTGAGCTCTCTTTTACTCAATTCTACTTGACCACTAGACTGCGGGTGATAATGGGATGCAATTCTATGATTAACATCATACTTAGCAAGCATTTTACGAAAATCGCCATGAATAAAATGTGAACCACCATTAGTCATTAAATATCTAGGGACTCCAAACCTCGGAAAAATAACTTCTTTAAGCATCTTAATAGATGTGTTATGATCAGCACTACTAGTTGGAATAGCTTCTACCCACTTAGTAACATAATCAACATCAACTAAAATATGTGTATACCCATTAGAGGAAGGAAAATGTCCCATATAATCAAAGCCCCAAACATCAAATGGTCCCATATTATTTGACATTCATCACAAGATAAGACAAACTTACGGGCATCCTAGAAGAGAGTAAGCCAATAAAAAACGGATGCAATACCTTATGCGCAGTTCTATCTCCAGCGTGGTGTCCTCCATAAGCTTCGGAGTGACACTTGCATAGGATCTGTTCCTGTTCATGCTCAGGTATACAACGTCTAATAACACCATCTAGTCCTTCTTTATAAAGATTTGGGTCATCCCAGAAGTAATGTCTCAAATCATAGATTTTTTTTTCTTTTGCTGGTATGTGAAACTCGGTGGTATAAATTTAGCAACAATGTAATTAGCATAATCAGCATACAATGGAGCAGTACGAGCAGCATTTATGACAGCTAATTGTTCATTAGGAAAGCTATCATCAATAGGTAGTGGGTCATCAAGAACATTCTCTAACCTATACAAGTTGTCCGCAGAACGGGTTCTCAGCTCCCTTTCTATCAATAATATGCGAATCAAATTCTTGTAACAAGAGAACCCATCTAATAAGTCTAGGTTTAGCGTCTTTCTTTTCCATAAGATATTTAATAGCATTGTGATCAGTGTGAATAGTTACTTTAGAATCAACAATATAAGGTCTGAACTTATCACAAGCAAATACAACCGCTAAAAAATCTTTTTAAGTAGCAGCGTAATTTCTCTAGGCACTGTCTAGATTTTACTAGCATATTGAATAACATTTAATTTCTTATCAACTCTTTGTCCTAGAGCAGCACCTACAGCATAATCACTAGCATCGCACATAATTTCAAAGGGTAAATTCCAATCAGGTGGCTGAACTATAGGTGCATAAATTAATGCTTTCTTAAGTATTTCAAATGCTTACACACAATCATAATCAAAGACAAAAGGTATATCTTTTTGTAATATATTAGTCAGAGGCCAGGAAATTTTTGAGAAGTCCTTAATGAACCTCCTATAAAAACCGGCATGACCAAGGGAACTTCTTATACCTTTGATGTCCTTGGGACACGACATCTTTTCAATGTCATCAACTTTAGCTTTATCAACTCCAATACCTCTTTCCAAAATTTTATGCCCCAAGACAATGCCTTCATTAACCGTAAAGTGGCACTTCTCCAATTCAAGACAAGGTTAGTTTCTTCACATCTCTACAAAACTCGATCAAGGTTGCTCAAGCAATCATCAAAAGAGGACCCATAAATAGAGAAATCATCCATGAAAACGTCATAAATCTTTTCACAGAAGTCAGAGAACATAGCGATCATGAAAGGTAGTAGGTGCATTACATAAACCAAAAGGCATACGTCTATAAGAAAAGGTACCAAAAGGGCAAGTAAAAGTGGTCTTTTCTTGATCATCAGCTGACGCAGGTATTTGAGAGAAACCAGAGTAACCATCTAGAAAGAAAAAATGTGTATGTTTGGATAATCTTTCTAGCATTTGATCAATGAAAGGAAAAGGGTAATGATCTTTTTAGTTGCTTTATTTAATTTGCGGAAAACAATCACCATCCTATATCCTATAATAATTCTTTGCGGAATCAATTCATCTTTATCATTAGGAACGACAGTAATACCTCCCTTCTTAGGGACACAATGGACAGGACTTACCCACTGACTATCAGCAATGAGATAAATTATACCTGCTTCAAGGAGCTTTAATATTTCCTTTCTTACCACTTCTTTCATCTTAGGGTTTAGCCGTCGTTGGTGATCAATAACTAGTTTGGCGTGTTTCTCCAAATTTATTTTGTGTTGACATAGAGTGGGACTAATGCCCTTAAGATCATCAAGAGTATATCCAATAGCAGCACGGTGCTTCTTCAGAGTTTTTAATAATTTCTCTTCTTCATGCTCTGAAAGGTTAGCACTAATAATAACAGGATATATCTTCTTTTCATCAAGATAAGCATATTTAAGAGTATCAGGTAATGGTTTAAGCTCAGACACGGGATCACCATTGGGTGGAGGAGGATCCCCTAGAATTTCAACAGGCAAGGTGTGTTTCAGAATAGGTTCCTGTTTTAAGAATAACTCATCTATTTCCCTTCTTTCATTCATAAATGTATCATTTTCATGGTCTAACAAATATTGTTCTAAAGGATCACTAGGAGGCACGACAATAGAAGCAAGGCCAATAATTTCATCTTTACTAGGCAATTCCTCATCACGGGGTTGTCTACTAAATTTAGCAACATTAAACTCATGATACATATCACCCAAACCAATAGTAACAACATCCTTTTTGAAGTCTATCCTAGCATTAACAGTGTTCAAGAAGGGTCTACCAAATATAATGGGACAAAAGCTATCTTGTGGGGAACCAAGAACAAGAAAATCAGTAGGATATTTAACCTTCCCACACAAGACTTCAACATCTCTAACAATCCCAATCGGTGAAATAGTATCTCTCTTGGCAAGCTTAATGGTAACATCAATTTCTTCTATCTCAAAGAAAAGGTGCAATATCATGCATAATTTCTTTGTATAAGGAATGAGGTATTGCACTTGCACTAGCACCCATATCGCATAAGCCATGATAACAATGATCTCCTATTTTAACAGAAATAACATGCATGCCTACAACAGGTCTATGTTTATTTTTAGCATCAGGTCTAACAATTCTAGCAGCTTCATTGCAGAAGTAAATAACATGCCCATCAATATTTTAGGTTCAACTTTAACTTTCTCAGGGGGTTTGTGTGTCCTAATATTACTTTTGTTGACTACAGTTGAAGCTTTAGCATGATCCTTTATTCTAACAAGGAAAGGTGGCTTCTCAATATAAGCAGTAGGAACGACAGGATCATTATAAGTGATAGTATTTTCTTCAACTTTAATAGGTGCAAATACTTTTACTTCAATGGGAGGATTATATTTAAACCACTTCTCCTTATGGAGATCAACATGAGTAGCAAATGTTTCACAGAAAGAAGCTACTATCTCAGAGTCAAGTCCATATTTAGTGCTAAATTCACGAAAAACATCGGTATCCATAAAAGATTTAACACAATCAAACTTAGGTGTTGTACCTGACTCCTTACCTTCATCGAGGTCCCAATCTTCAGAGTTGGTTTAATTCTTTCCAATAAACCCCATTTGAATTCAATAGTCTTCATCATAAAAGAGCCAGTACAAGAAGTATCGAGCATGGAGCGATTATTGAGAGAAAGCCGAGCATAAATTTTTTGAATAATCATTTCTCTTGAGAGCTCATGATTGGGGCATGAATATAACATTGACTTAAGCCTCCCCCAAGCTTGAGCGATGCTTTCTCCTTCGCGAGGCCAAAAATTGTATATATAATTACGATCACGACGAACAAGATGCATAGGATAAAACTTCTGATGAAATTCCAATTTCAATCATTTGTAGTTCCATGATCCCATATCATCACATAGCCTGTACCATGTCAATGCCTCTCCCTTCAAAGATAAAGGAAGACCTTCTTCTTGATAAAATCATCGGCCTTACCTGCAAGCTTAAATAATCCACAAACTTCATCCACATAGATTAGGTGCAAATCGAGATGTAATGTTCCATCACCTGTAAAAGGATTAGCTAGCAGTTTCTCTATCATACCCGAAGGAATTTCAAAGTAAACATTTTCAGTAGGTTCAGTAGGTTGAGGAGAAACTATTTGCTCTACTGGTCAAGGTGAAGATACACCAAACAAGCCCCTCAGAGGATTACTTTCCATAGTAACAAGTGACAGTAAATTTCAGCACAGTATATAAATTTTTCCATACCAAATTCCACCTACCAAAGGCGCTTCACTCCCCGTCAACGGCGCCAGAAAAGAGTCTTGATGACCCACAAGTATAAGGGATCTATCGTAGTCCTTTCGATAAGTAAGAGTGTCGAACCCAACGAGGAGCAGAAGGAAATGAAAAGCGGTTTTTAGCAAGGTATTCTCTGCAAGCACTGAAATTATCGGTAACAGATAGTTTTGTAATAAGGTAATTTGTAACGAGTAACAAGTAATGAAAGTAAATAAAGTTCAGCAAGATGGCCCAATCCTTTTTGTAGCAAAGGACAAGCCTGGACAAACTTATATGAAGGAAAACGCTCCCGAGGACACATGGGAATTATCGTCAAGCTAGTTTTCAACATGCTCATATGATTCGCGTTCGTTACTTTGATAATTTGGTATGTGGGTGGACCGGTGCTTGGGTTCTGCCCTTTCTTGGACAAGCATCCCACTTTTGATTAACCCCTATTGCAAGCATCCGCAACTACAAGAGAAGTATTAAGGTAAACCTAACCATAGCATGAAACATATGGATCCAAATCAGCCCCTTACGAAGAAACTCATAAACTAGGGTTTAAGCTCATCACTCTAGCAACCCATCATCTACTTATTACTTCCCAATGCCTTCCTCTAGGCTCAAACAATGGTGAAGTGTCATGTAGTCGACGTTCACATAACACCACTAGATGAAAGACAACATAAATCTCATCAAAATATCAAACTAATACCAAATTCACATGATTACTTATAGCAAGACTTCTCCCATGTCCTCAGGAACAAACGTAAATACTCACAAATCATGTTCATGTGCATAATCAGAGGGGTATTAATATGCATATAGGATCTGAACATATGATCTTACACCAAATAAACTAACTAGCATCAACTATAAGGAGTAATCAACACTACTAGCAACCCACAGGTACCAATCTGAGGATTTGGGACAAAGATTGGATAAAAGAGATGTACTAGGGTTTGAGAGGAGGTGGTGCTGGTGAAGATGTTGATGGAGATTGACCCCCTCCCGATGAGAGGATCATTGGTGATGACGATGGCAATGATTTCCCCCTCCCGGAGGGAAGTTTCCCCGGCAGAACAGCTCTGCCAGAGCCCTAGATTGGTTCCTCCTCGTGGCGGCGGAGTTTTTTCCCAAAAGCTTTCTTATGATTTTTTCCAGGGTAAAAGACTTCATGTAGCAGAAAATGGGCACTGGAGGCCTGCCAGTGTGCCCACGAGGCAGGGGGCGCGCCCCCACCCTCGTGGCCAGGGTGTGGGCCCCCTCTGGTATTTTCTTCGCTCAGTATTTTTTATTAATTCCACAGATGACTTCCACGAAGTTTCAAGACTTTTGTCGCTGTGCAGAATAGGTCTCTAATATTTGCTCCTTTTCCAGCCCAGAATTCCAGCTACCGACATTCTCCCTCTTCATGTAAACCTTGTAAAATAAGAAAGAATAGGCATAAGTATTGTGACATAACAGCCCATAATGCGATAAATATCGATATAAAAGCATGATGCAAAATGGACGTATCACTTGACTTGGAGTCTAAGAGGCGAACAGGATGATAAAATAGCACGTAATATTAAGCAATGCATAACATAAGCAGAAACAAAAGAGTGCGACCTCTCTTGTGGACCCATGTACTCCTCAGGTTCATCTGCTGAGTCGATTATGGTGATGCCGTTATGGTGGGTGCCGGTGGCAGGGCATGAGATCTGAGGCGGCGAAAGACGGTCAAGAGTCGTGGTGTCTGGTTTGGTGGATGCTTCTGTCGATGGAGCAGCTCAGGTGAGGTGGACAACGTCATGGGAGGAGCAGGACAAACCACACAAAGTTTTCTTCGACACCTACCTGTAACTGAAGTAATTCTGTAAGGGCTCCTTTGGCTTGCATGATTCTAAAAATGCAGGGATAGGAAAGACGCCGGATAGGATAGAAATGCACATGGGAAACAGTGCATTTGTAAACAAAGGATTTCTGTCAACTTGGGTCTTTTGTTCACAGGAATTGGTAGAGTAGAGGAATGCAAAGAAACATGGCCAAATTAAAGCGAAAACCATATGAAGCATGTACAGTTATAATGTTATTCTGCCACTAATGCATTTGGTCTTGTTTTCATGCATATGATTTTGAAAAGTAGGTCCAAGTGGATGTCTTGCTCCATTCCTTTCAACAAAATGCATGAATAATTGAATAGTAGAGTGCCATAGGAAAATTTCCTATTGCTACGTTTTTTCGTTGAACCAAAATAGCCCTAATGGATCGACATGAATGTAGAGTAGCCGTGTCGACCTCAGCATCATTGGGTTGGTCGCTGAAGAAGTTGAGGCATAGGTGGCTTTCGGAGGTGTGGAGGAAGATCTGAGGAATCTGTAGACGACGTCCAGGGCACTGCTCTATTATGATGGATGGTTCCGTCGTTGGAGCAGCTCCAGCAAGCCGTAAGACGTCGAGCCTGAAGCAGCACAAGACATACATCGTTAATCTCCAGTGGGATTCTAATAGCATCTCCAATATATGATGTAAATTACATTACCAAAAAGTGATAGATGTAAAATTTACATCACCAAAAACCACCTGACTACAACAGATGAGGTAAAAACTGTTGACTCTGAACTTAACTGTCGAAACTGAAATTTATTGTGGAAGCTGGATGTTACTGTCGATACTGAAAGAAATGGTAGCAGAGAGGCACTTCACATGTAGTTTAGGGAGGGCCTGCACTCAACCTGCACCCCGTAAGCCACCACCACCACCGGCCAAACTGCCGGACCCTGCCGCCAGCGGCCGGCGGCGTTCCCGTGCCGCCTCGCCGCCCCGAAACCACTCCCCACCGCCGGTCCGTTGCCACCCCGGCCAGCCCTCTAGGCCCCCACTACGCCGATATTTTTCTCCGGCGATCCCCACACCACCACCGCACCACCGCACCCCCCACCGCCCCTTAGGGAGTCCTGGATTAGGGGGTATCCGGACAGCCAGACTGTATACATCGTCAGGACTATTGAAGCGTAAAGATACAAGACTCAAGACTTCGTCCCGTGTCCGGATGGGACTTTCCTTGGCGTGGAAGGCAAGCTTGGCGATCCGGATATTATATTTCCTTCCTTGTAACCGACTCCATGTAAACCCTAGCCCTCTCCATTGTCTATATAAACCGGAGAGGTTGGTCCTTAGAAGGCCGATCACAATTACAATCATACCATCATAGGCTAGCTTCTAGGGTTTAGCCTCTATGATCTCGTGGTAGATCTACTCTTGTACTACCCATATCTTCAATATTAATCAAGCAGGAAGTAGGGATTTACCACCATCGAGAGGGCCCGAACCTGGGTAAACATATGTGTCCCTTGCTTCCTATTACCATCAGCCTAGACGCACAGATTGGGACCCCCTACCCGAGATCCGCCGGTTTTGACACCGACATTGGTGCTTTCATTGAGAGTTCCTCTGTGTCGTCGCTACAGAGCTCGATGGCTCCTTTAACCATCGTCAACAACACGGTCCCGGGTGAGGCCTTTCTCCCAGGACAGATCTTTGTGTTCGGCAGCTTCGCCCTGCGGGCCAATTCGCTTGGCCGTCTTGAGCAGATCGGCAGCTATGCTCCTGGCCACCAGATCAGGACCGGAAACCTGAACTACACGGCGGACGTCCGCGGAGACATGATCTTCGACGGATTCGGGCCTCTGCCAGGAGCACCGGACAGTCACGACGAACATGGCTTAGACCTGCTGTCGGACAAAGCTCGGGGTATCACCCCCGCAGTGGCCTCGGACATAATTCCGGAACAGGTTGCGTTGCCTAAGGACGGAGGGCTGGACCCCGCCCCGCAGGTCGCACACTCATCGGCGGTGGAGCCGAACACGGGCCTTACCTCTATGGTGGCCTGTGACTACGGACCCCCGGATTCGTATCCGGATGCTGGTTCCGGCCGCAGACTCCGAGCCGGGCCGAGCCAGGTTGGGCTCGGTAATGGAGTTCACCGCATGCGGATATCTTTCAAAGACTCGCCCTTTGGCGACATGCTGAACTTGTTAAAAACTCTTATCTTTGACAGAAAATTCTGGGCCAAACTATGTCCGGCTCGAGTGGGAAGCAGGCGACGAACAAATTCGTTTCCCACCCACCACCCACTTCATAGCCACGGTCGATGACTTAACCGGCGTGCTGGACTTTGCCGCCAAAGGCATCGACGGTACGGACGACGATGCATGAGAAGATTCGGAATCTATGGGGCGCTGGACTTCTCCCTCGTCACACGACATATACATGGTGGATATGCCCAAAGAGGACAAGGGCGAAAATCCAGACGATAAACCCCCCGGACAAAAGCCAAAGAGATGGCGTAGACGCCGTTCTAAATCCAGCTACAGAAAAAATAGCGACAAGAGCGCTAGAGGGATCGATACTACAGTCAGCTCCGAAGGCAACAACGACCATACGGACCTAGCGATGGAGCAGGGCGAACCAGGCCACCCCGAACACAGTTCGGAGCATACGCCCGAGGATAATGATCCCGATGGACGAGGTCATCAAACCGAACCAGTACAAGAAAACAGTCCGGATAATGATGCAATCCTGGAAAAACATGTGGAACGAGATAACCTCCAAAGAAAGCTTATGGCCGCCGCAAGAAGTCTAAAGAAGCAGAAGCAATAGCTCAAAGCCGCGCAGGAAACGCTCAACCGTAGATGGAACAAAGTGCTAGACACTGAAGAAAGATACGACGATGATCGCCATACAAAGAGCTATCCAAAACGCAAGCTACTGCCAGAATTCGATGACGGGTTGCCACTTCATAACCGCAACAAAGCGGCTACCGACGCCGCAAGACACGATCTACGTGAGCACCGGATAAGAAAAGGCGCGGCCAGGTCCATCTATGAATCTAAAGGACACACCCCAGCGAGGGACTATGGTCACCAAAAAGATTATGCCAATCGAATACCAGTTCGGAACAAACACCGGTCACAACAACAGCCGACGACATGCCACAGCACGTCCAAATACAGAGGGGCTGCTCACCCCCTGTGCTTTACCGAAGAGATACTGGACCATGAATTCCCTGTGGCTTTAAACCTGTGGAATATAGAGGCATACGACGAACGATAGACCCAAAGGCCTGGATTGAGGATTTTATAATGCATATACATATGGCTCGTGGGGATGACCTCCACGACATCAAATACCTTCCCCTCAAACTGAAGGGACCAGCCCGACACTGGTTGAAAAGCCTCCCCGAAAATTCAATTGGGAGTTGGGAGGAACTCGAGGACGCTTTCAGGGCCAATTTTCAAGGGACCTATGTCCGGCCTCCGGATGCTGACGATCTAATTCACATAATCCAACAACCCGGGGAGTCCGCCCGCAAGCTTTGGAACAGATTCCTCACTAAGAAGAACCAAATTGTCGACTGTCCAGACAACAAGCTTTAGCGGCATTCAAACACAAAGATCTGTGATTTAATGGCTTGCCGACACCTCGCTAAGAAAAGCCGAGGACAATGGCAGCCTTAACAAGCCTCATGACCCGCTTTTGCGCGGGTGAAGATAGTTGGCTAGCCCGTAAAGGCACCAGCGACCCCAACACATCCGAAATAAGGGATGGCAACGGGAAGCCACGGCGTAATAAAAACAAACGCCCAAACAAGGAAGAGAGTCCGGATAAGACAATGGTTAATGCTGGATTTAGGGGCTCTCGACCTGATCAGCAAAAGAAGCCATTTAAAGGCAGTAAAGAGGGACCGTCCGGTCTGAATAGAGTCCAAGACAGACTATGCCAAATTCATGGCACCCGTGACAAACCTGCGAACCACACGCATAGAGAGTGCTGGGTGTTCAAGCAGGCCGGCAAATTAAATGCCGAACACAAGGGAAGGGAAACACCAAGTGTAGACGAGGATGAACCTCGTCAGCCGAACAGTGAGGGACAGAAAAAATTCCCGCCAGAGGTCCAAACAGTGAACATGATCCATGCGACACACACATCCATGAGGAGGGACGAACGCGCGCATAGAGACACGCTCGATACAGAGCCCATCGTACTCACAACTAACCACTGGATGTCCTATCTGATCACCTTCGATCACTTGAACGACCGAACTATTATTCGGCGTGGAGAATCAAAGGCCTTGGTGCTTGACCCAATAATCGACGGATACCGTCTCAGCCGTGTCCTCATGGACGGCGGCAGTAGTCTCAATTTAATATACGAAGACATTGTCCGCAGGATGTGGATAAACCCATCCAGAATTAGCCAACGCAACACCACCTTTGAAGGGGTGATACCAGGCGTTGTAGCCCACAGCAGGGGCTCCATCCTACTGGAGGTAACATTCGTCCCTCCAGGAAACTCCAGAAACGAAGAGCTGCTATTCATCATCGCACCCTTCCAAAGCGACTATCATGCATTGCTTGGAAGAACGGCCTTCGCCCGCTTCAACGCATTGCCGCACTATGGCTACCTTACATTCAAGATGCCCGGTCCACGTGGCGTCATCACCGTTAGCAGAATCACAGAGCGCTCTTCAAGCGCAGAGGAACTCGCGACGGCCCTAGCGGCCGGACTATAAGGGGCCTCCAATATTAGAAAATATGACTGGTCATTAAGACCACAGACACGGTTAGACGAGTCCGTCTTCCCGGATAAGATTGAATCTGGCACCGTATATGCAGTCCCATAGCGGACACCAGGGGCTATAAATACTTGATACAGCCCCACACTTGGCTCAACCTTATTGGCAGGCCAACTTCTTACACTTTTATGATCCATCGCATACTTAAGTTGTACTCTTCTACGAGTTTTCTTTTTTCACAGACAACGTTCGCGCGATACCCTTCCAGGATACGACACAATGGAGACAAAGGCGCAGACGTGCAGCAGGGCCCCGTTCAACAAGTTTCTTTTTAGATTAAGCCCATGTGTAAACCTTTTCTATTGCCTCTTGTTGTTTAACCATTCCATGGGTTCAATACCCACAGAGGATACTGCCGTTATTGGCATTTCACCATGACAGATTAACGCACGTACCTGGAAAAATAGGGTTTGTAATGAATGGGCATTCTTGAGCTCATCATCTGTTATAAAGTCCGAATACCTTCGGGAGTGTTCGGCGTCACGAGTTTGGCCTTATATGCATCATCTCTGAATCATGTCTTTGATCAAATGTTGGGTTTGCCCGGCTCCTGGGTTTGCCGCCTTACGTTCCGTTATTATCGGCTAAGGTGGCCAAATGAGAACTACTGCGATTGTGCCCTGGTTATCCCGGATGAGCACCTAAGTAGAGAATGCCGAAAACTGACTGTCATGATACAGCGAGAGACTGTTCAACCACTCGAAGACTTATCAGAATCTTTAGGATCCCTCCGCATTAACGAAGGACCGTTTCCCCGTCATGTACACACGCGCCCGTATTCGGATGCACGCGAAGGTACCAGGGGCTACATAGTAGCCCCAACATTAGACTCCCATGGCTAAGCTGAAGTGTTACAGCTATATAGTCCGGTTGCCTAGTTCGACGTGCGATCACCTCCTTAATGGACCAAGATGTTGGATCAAGTGTGATTAAGCATATTTTTAGAACACCCCGCATTGTCTGCGTGGGGGCTAAGCCAACGATCGCTATCTTCGGATTACACATTCATATATATATATATATATATATATATATATATATATATATATATATATATATATATATATGTAAACGGCCGCATAGGGGGACACAATCATACTTTCGGGCAAAAAGTATAAATATAGCCTTATAACCAAAATAACATTGTTTTTACAATGATTCGATTCATCACTCGAATAAGACATTGTTTGAGCATCGCCTCTATTAGGCAGGCACCTTCGTGACTCGCGCCAAGTAGTGCTCGCCGGATATTGGCCCCCGCCGGATCTTGGGTCGCTATAATGGTGGCCTCCATATCCATTCAATAGGCTTTTAACGCTGGCAAGAGCCATTCGTGCACCTCTATGCACGCCGACCTTCTCATGGCGTTGATCCGAGGCACGACCCCAAGGAACTGCTGCACCAAGCCAAAGTAATCGTTCGCTTAGGCCCTTTCGCCAAAGATGGTCTATCATGCATCGCATTGCAAGATCGGACAGCCTGTGAAGCTCCGCTACAGCAGCCATCTTGTCACTTAACGGCAGCGGGCGAGTGGGAGCATTGAATTGCGACCAGAAAAGTGCTCCACTTCCTTATCACCCTGATCCCTGAAGAACTTGGCAGCGTCAGCTGTACTCTTCGCCAAATCAACATACGCGTCCGCAGGACTCCAGCGTCCATCCAGGGGAGCGTACTTCGGATCAAAAAACTTCGTCCGCAGCAAGTAGGAGCCCCCAGCCGCAATTTAACCGGCCTGTTGAAGTTCCTCCCGCGCACCCCTGAGCGCGGTCCGTATTTCCTTGGTGGCATTAAGTGCCTTATCCAGCTCGGTCAAACTATCCTTATGCTCCTTTTTAAGGAGCTCATACCGGTCAGCGGCATTTTTTAACTCCACATCCATTTCGGCTATCTTTTCCTTACTTCGGCGATGAGCAGCCTGTTCGGCTCCCAATTCTTCGGCTGCCTTTAGGGCAGTCGCATTGCTAACCCGAGCTTGTTCCTTGGCCTGGGCAAGTTCTGCCCTCAGGGCCTCCACGGCAGCAGCACCATCTGCAGTCCGAACATATTACATTAATATCATGCCGCCTCCATATTTTCCTATACAAAGGAAGGCAGAGCACATACCTTTTTGATTTGTCCAGCCGCTCGTTCACCAGCGTGATATCGTCATCAATCGATCCAATATGCCTGATTAGTTCAGTAACTTCAACGGACTGATCGGCGGCCGGACTCACAGGTACCTGCACGTATTTACAGCATAATCATTGACTTATGATCCCCCATTTGCCGCCTAGGGCGGGCAACCAGAGTCTCAGGGGCTACTATCTATATGGAGCACACCTAACGCGTGCCTCACAGCCAAAAATAGTGTATTCTTCACTACATATCTTAAAGCCTCTGAGCAGACTTGTAAATGCTTCATTCAAACCGCTTGTAGTGGATGAAATCTTCTTGAGCACCGCGCTGATTTATGAGTGGTGCTCCTCCTAGAGCGCAGCTCGCTCCAAAGAGGGTCACAAGACGTCTCGGCCTGGACATCGAATCGTGTCGGACCCTTCCCATCGCCTCGTGGGAGCCAATGGCTCCGGCTCGTGGCGGTGACGATTGGCTTCCCGGCCGGCAGATCCGGACTCCTCCGTGACGACACCTCGGTGTCGCCCGCTTCATGAGCCGGAGAGGTGGGTGGGGTCTCGCTCTCCATCATCTCCGGAGGAAGATCACCAAGACGAACTCGCCGAGAAGGGCTGCTAATGGACTGCGAAAAAGACGAATCCTGGTTATTGATCTAGGAGGAACGCAGTACCTTCGAATTAAAAATTAACTTACAGCTCGGTGGAGGGCTGGCCCGTTGGTGGGCAGGATGCGTTGAGGGTGCCCGTCGGGGCAGAGCCCCCTGGTGTTATCTTTTTCCCTGGTTTGGGCATCTCCATCTCTGAGTCTTTGGAGGCAGCCCTCTTCTTCCCGCTGGGAGGCCTTAGCCTCCCCTTCCCGACTATCCTCCTCAAGGGAGGCAACAATTCCCCCGGTTCGGATGCATAGTGTGTGAAGTTCGGTTTCTTTGTTCTTCCCCTTGTCTTTCCCTGAGGGCATTCTAGTGAGTACCCGGTCAAGCATCTTGGCCATGGTGGGACCAGGCGAGCCTTGGGAAGTGGCGCCGGACACCAGATTCTCTCTGCCTTTCTGAGCCATTCCTGGCCACAGATGATTTTCAGAATAAACAATTATGACAAATACTGACAAGGTTAAAATCACTTGCATTATGCTGACAAGGTTAATGTCCCTCTCAAGAAGGTCTCGGATGCGGCTCTGCAGTACTGGAACATCACCAGCGGGCCCCCAATTCCGTCCTACGTCGGTCCAAGATGCTAGTTGTGACAGAGGGCCCGAGCGGAACTCGGGGGCGGCCACCCACTTTGTGCCTCGAGGAGCCGTGACATAAAACCACCTCCGTTGCCATACATCAGATACTTCTGGGAAAAAACCCTCTGGCCATGGAGCATCAACGTTCCTGCTTATTACGACACCTCCGCACTCTGCGTGTCGCCCCTCGATCATCTTCGGCTTCACATTGAAGGTCTTGAGCCATAAGCCGAAGTGAGGGGTGACATGGATAAAGGCCTCGCATACTATAATGAACGACGAGATACGGAGGATAGCGTCCGGAGCTAGATCATGAAAATCCAATCCATAATAGAACATGAGCCCCCTCACAAAAGGATCGAGGGTGAGGCCCAAGCCACGGAGGAAGTGAGGAACGAACACGACGCACTCACTAGGCTCCGGCGTGGGGATGACCTGCCCGGGAGCAGGAATCTTGTGCTGGATGTCGGTGGTCAGATATCCGACATCCCTAAGCTTCGCAATGTCCTCCTTTTGAATCGAGGAGGCCACCCACCGACCTTGAGGGTTGGATCTGGACATATCGGAGGATTCGGGGTGTTGGAGCTTAGATCTCGGGTGTTAGAACTCGAGGTGCGAGAAGGCGCGAGCGAGGTGGAAAAGAGGCATAGGCCTCGGCCCCTTTTATAAAGGGGGCGAATATCAAGAGTCCTTAGGGTGACCGCTGGAGGTTTAGCTTACGGCACAGGGAGTCATACCAACGGCCGCCGTAGGGCTACGCACGCCCTCATTAATGGAAGATCCCGTGATAAGGGGACACGATCTCTGCTTCGACAAGACGTGTCAAGGAAACTGCCTCGCAATGTGCGTTGTGGATGGTTGTGGGAAAACGGTTCGAATAATGACCCGACCGTAATGACATGTCGCGTTGCCTAAAAAGTTGTCAGCAGATTGCATTTGTGAAATACCATTCTCTATACGGTGGCATGTGAAGATCATTTTTTGGATCCGAACACGGTTCAAGTGTTCAATAATTACTTTGGAGTATTTGGAGGAGGAACCCGCCCTGCAATGCCGAAGACAAGACTGCACGCCGGACTCATCATCATTGAAGCCTGGTTCAGGGGCTACTGAGGGAGTCCTGGATTAGGGGGTATCCGGACAGCCGGACTGTATAGATCATCCGGACTATTGAAGCGTAAAGATACAAAACTCAAGACTTCGTCCCGTGTCCGAATGGGACTTTCCTTGGCGTGGAAGGCAAGCTTGGCGATCCAGATATTATATTTCCTTCCTTGTAACCGACTCCATGTAAACCCTAGCCCTCTCCAGTGTCTATATAAACCGGAGAGGTTGGTCCTTAGAAGGCCGATCACAATTACGATCAACCATCATAGGCTAGCTTCTAGGGTTTAGCCTCTACGATCTCGTGGTAGATCTACTCTTGTACTACCCATATCTTCAATATTAATCAAGCAGGAAGTAGGGATTTACCTCCATCGAGAGAGACCGAACCTGGGTAAACATATGTGTCCCTTGCTTCCTGTTACCATCAGCCTAGACGCACAGATCGGGACCCGCTACCCGAGATCCGCCGGTTTTGACACCTACAGCCCCCACCCTGAATCCTAAGATAGACAGTGGGGTACCTCTCCGACGAGCCCCCCTTCCCACCGCGGGTGGTTCTTCCTTAACTCGGGCAAGCCCCCCCCCCTCGCCCCCTGAAAATCGACTGACCCAAAAGTCGATTCAGTCGACTGAAGTGTAGTTAAATCGGAGTAGAGCAGCAACACGATCAAGGGGCAGAGCAGCAGCAGCGCGAGCGAGCGAGTGAGCGAGAGCCGGAGCAGTAGCAGCAGATCCAGCTGGTATGGCCACCGCCGCCGAAGGGGCCTTGCAATGGGGAAGAGCCGCCATGGAGATGTCACCCGTGGCGCCGGCTTCGAGGTAGCCGCGCCATGGGGGTGCGAGATGGAGCACCATCGGTGCTGGGAGGTCGAGTTAAGGAGAAGGTGCGATGCGATGAGTGTAAAACCTCTTTGGTGGCGTCGAGTAGGCCTTGGCTTCATCCGAGGAGTCAGTGAGGATGCTGCGGTTCCGGTGGAGTAGGTTAAGGTGGCACTATGGGGATGGAGCATTCGCGATAGACGATGCGATCGTCGGAGCAGCTCCTTGGAGGTGGAGGACGGGGCGGCTGAACCGGCGGGATGACGATATGGACGACGAATCCTCGTCCGGGGAGGTGGATGAGGGCCGTCGAGCTGTTACGATGGACGACGTCGTCGGGGAAGAGGCTCCGACTGGTCAGCGCTGAGGTGGCGGATGGAGGAGGGTGGGGTTTCGCGGCTAGAGGAGAGAGGTTATGGTGGCCTGGGATTTTGAATGGCGAAAAGGAGGCGATGGGAGGGGGAACCATGACTTAGGGACACGCTTGTACAAAATGTAGGGTGTGTTACAAAAGTACCCCCACCGATTTGAACTAGCGGCCCTTTCGGATCGTGGTTAGAAGGGGGATTTCACGTGTCGGGATTTGGCAGTTGGAGGGAGTTTTCGCGCGCGTTGTAATTTCGGGATAGCAAGGCACAGGTTGTGAAGGCGTGAGTTTTGGGAGCACGATATCTGAATTTTCGGGATATAACAAGGCGCGGGTTGAATTTTAGGGACAAGCCTAACGTGTAATATTGTACTTATACGTACCAAATCAATTCGTACTTCCCTTAATGAAACTATTCACACCACACAAAGAGAGAGTCTTGTCCCGTTTTACTATGCAAATGCTATTCAAAGCTATGAATCCATGTTATGTCCAATTAAATTTTTTCGCTGGCTGTATAATGCATGTAACCTACTCATACCAACATTTTAGTGCATTCCAAATGTCTATACTACTGCTGCAATTCAAACTAAATTTTAATTCGTTTCTCTATTTGAATAAGAATTACAATCATGAGTGTTGCCAACTTCAACCATCATTCGTGTATTACCTTAACAACACACCACATGATTACTATAGAGAAAGATATGAACTATGTGTACTATATGACCTCGAATTCAATTTTCTGAATACACTTAATGTCGATTCCAAATAATAGTACATTTGATGTACTAACTAGATGTTCATAATCTAAACCAAGTTCCATTCGTACACTGTGTTTATCACACAAAGTATAGTGCCCCGCCCCCTACATTATGACAGTATATAGCCCTGCGCTGCAAAAGTCACACATTATCCCAAATTATAATCAATGTTCTACATTATGATATCTTCTTCAAGTATCCGTATCCACTTTTTTTATTATGAATTATGATCTCTGTTCGTCTTTTACACCTTCACGATCCACTTCTCTTTGTAGCTAGCTAGCGCTAACTTTCTATCGTGCATGAACATGCCCGCCCCCTCTCACCCTCCCTCAGTGTCCCCTCCATCGCGCACATTCATTATTTCTCTTTAGGTCGTTCACCCATGGTGTATGTAGGCCCCCCTGGCTCCTTCTTTCCGGCAGACACCAGTCGATATACCTCTCCAGCCAAGTGTGCGTACCACAAACACACACTTCCCCTCTTCTCTTATCACCGTCCATGCCCCCCATGTACAATACGGTTCCACACAGGTGCACACTCCCGCCCCTCTTTTCATCGATCTCATACTCGCACACTCCTCCCCCCTCGACATAGTAGGCCTCTCACACCACCTCCTAGCCGCACCCCTCTCCCCCATGTCCGTCTCGCCGGACCTTATTTGCTTCTAACACATGCATGCATGTATACGTATCGATCACCCTACATATAGCTAGGTCGACTATAATTCTTTTTCCCCACACACCGATAGTCTTACCTCACTAGTTGTGTCTCTCCCTTTCTTGGACACACGACGGTCTTCCTATGTAGTTACGTCTCTTACCACAACCATATCGCCCCCCCTCATCATCCTTGCATAACTCCCGATCCGTCTCTCACACGCACGTGCATAGACAGGCAGACATCCCCGACCCTCTCTTATTGATATTGCACTCGTACCCTCCGTTTTTCTAGCATTCCTCTCCCACCATTTGTGAGAGGCAACTCCACCACCAACCCTCCAACACTCTACCTTTGTCTTTCTCCCAACCTTATTCCTCTGCTACACATATGCATGGATGATGATCGATCTCCCTCAATACATAGCTAGGCCTCTATCCTTCTCCACACATATACTAGTCGATCTACCTCTCTATAGTCAGGTGTCTGCCCCTCCCCCCCCCCCCACACACACCGATAGTCGAACATTGTAGGTAGGTATCCATGCCACAGAGAAAAACTGCACCTCTGCCCTCTCAAATTCCAGCAGGCTAGCCACCCTGTATCTTTGACGTGGGCAAACACAAATTCGATGGCACTCTTTATCGATCGCGCAGCCACACACTTCATCCCTATTTTTGATTCTATCGATATCTCACGCTGATGATCCTCCATTCTCTTCTCGTGGATCACTCCCTCTATATATGATATATCCACTACAAGAAATCTGTTAATACGTGACAGTCCTTAGCCGTCACAGATCACCCAAAAACTGTCATGCATGTCCATCCTTGACGGACTTGAGATCCGTCATGTATATCGCGTCATAATTTGACATTGTAGCTTCCATGACGGTTCTTGGCCGTCATGGAATTGCCTCAGGCCCACCCAAGCCCAAACTAGGCCGTGACGGAACAGTCCGTCATGGACCAATGCCACGTAGGATTTTCAATTGACTACCTGGAATGACGTGGCTACCTACGTGGACACGATTTTTCGTCACAAAAACCGTCATGGATTTAGGATCAATTTAAATTTGGTCCCATCCATTTCATTCAGCCCAATTTTGATCAAATACGCTTTTAGCATAATGTGTTCCGTAAATCATAATGCCAATTTTGGACGAGGACAATATTTCCAAAGTACCATATGTTACCCAAATCACTCAATATGCAACCATCTATAGGTATGTAGAACCTAGCAGTTTATAATATCCTCCATGAAATGATAATATACACCATATATTGACTAAACCACTCAATATGTAACCATCCATAGGATTAGGAACCGGTACAATCCAATTTACATCGACAAAACATATAACTATAAAGGTTGTCACTCGTGCCTCCTGATGGCAACTATATGGCATGGCGGATTCTGATGGACAGCAACATACCTACCATATTCACAACCACATTAGACATTTGTAGATATGAATATATAGTAGGAGAAATGCCTACGGATGAAAATAACAAAGTATCTAGTACAAAACAACAATAAATTGACTGACTAATACATGTGCATAGTACACAAATAAACAAGTTTAAACCTCTGTATTCTTACTGTAGGACTGCCACAATGTAACAATGTAATTTTCTTCTTAGATTCAGATTGAACTTATTTCTGGAATACATATTCACCGGTCTGCAGGAGACAACAAGGATAGAAAAAGAAATGCCTAGGGAGAAAACTCTAAATAGAACATGTTGACATATTAATATAGTAATAGAAATCATGTCTCCAAGACCTAGGGGGAAAATCTAAACTGAATCAGATCTTGATAGAAGGCCACATACCACGGTGCAGCGGTTTGTCTCTACTTGGTACCCTGCAGTTTGTCTCTACTTGTTATCCTGCAGTGTACAAGATACAGAAGAAATTCAGAGAAAATTTAGGGTTAAAGATTCAGAGAGGAAGCGGTCACCGTGAGAGAAGTGTGTCAATGAAAGTCAAATGACTAACAAACACACATCACAAAACTCAAGTATTATAGCAGCAAAAGTTGAGGCCATATAAACCCACTAACAAAATAATGCTCAGCATTTCTAAACAAAGGACAGTAGTATGATTTGTATTTGTCCATACAGTAGGTTTGTGGTTTGAAAGGTCAAAGATAATGCTCAAAGATTTCCTAATTGACATTTCAGATTAGATCTGGAAATTTTGTACATATATTTCGAAGGTAAAAGCTGGTTTTTGCCAAGTTCATCTTCATATACCATTACTGTATATACACCGCTAGTCAGCAATGAGGATTGGTTTTAAATTTCTCAGATTTGAGAAGTAACCCCTATTTACTAAAATGCAGTTTCAGCGTACTATTCACTCTTGAAACAAGAGTTGGAGCTATCATGTTTACATGAACGCCTGATCCAATCAAAAAGTAAACAGGCCCGAAGGCCTACTCACAATGTTACTGCCTGATCCAATCAAACATTCAGTTCTTGGTGCAATATAGAGAAAAAAAATATTGCAAAAAACTTGAAAAGCATGGAAGCATCATATATATTGTGTATCAAAAATTTAAAAGCTACAAGTAAATGAGACCCTATAGTAAGGATTCCTTCTTATTACGAACAGGAAGAGCCAAGAGGTTGTAACTCATCGTGGTTCCACTAGATGATCACTTATTTCCATTTATCCTCCATCAACGAGAGCTCAAGGAATGTGACAACAAGGATCCAAAGCCTCTTCCATACTAGCAGCATTACTGGGACCATGAGGAACATCGTTCCCAGCATAACAATCACAACCATAGTGCCTGTTCATATAGCATGACATGCAAATAAGTATGGCATAATCTGCAGAATGCAGAGTGCATTATAAAGGTTCGGCTCCACTTGCTTTTAGAAGTTTACTAGTATGGCGTAATACACATATATGCAATGCAACTTCCAGATTTACCATGAAATTTAGGAAATAAAAAATTATTGGGATAGTAGATCCAGTAATAACTTCCAGACACAAATTTTAAACATGAGGACATACAAATGCAAGACATATTCTCCGTTGCCTACAATTGCATATACATCGATTGCCAACAAATTTGGAGCACCTACCTTATCCCTCTCATTTCAACAAGAGAACAACTTTTCTCAAGCCTAAAACAACATCGAATTGAGGTAATCAAGCCCAAACAGCACCAACACCCTAACTAACCATGGACCAGGATCAGGTTCAACTCAATGGCTGTGGTCGCAATGTAAGTCGGCCACCGCAAGGCCATGCAGGAGGTCACCACCAACAGCACAAACACTCTTCACTGAACAAAAAAATGTACACTTGTCCCAGCACATGAACCAAATTTTATCAATCAACCAATCTTAAATGATCTAGTCTATCTCATAGCTGGTTTTCAAGTAATGGTTATTTTCTTCCAAGCAAACCAGAAAACTGATTGGTAGAGTACAGAGTGGGTGGTGTTTTCTCATATAAGGTACAGAGCAGTAGAGAATAATCAGGAATTGTAGAAAGTAATTGGTACGCAGAGTAAATGTTAGCAGTCAGCATTTTGTCAAAATAGACATGTAACTATAAAAATACCATTTGAGATTTTACATATCATGCATCCACCGTGAACAAAACAAACAACTCTATCAAACTAGGAGGAACTAGGTGTTGCAGCAAGCAATAAATTAAGTAAAAAATGTAAACAAGTGCACACACACTAAGACGATGCAAAAAGCACAAGAAGATATTTAAGGATCAGCCCTGCTATACACACGACACCTGCATGGCCGATGCTTGCACGACTCTGCCATGACAGCGCCAACAGCGAGCATCCTCACAAAGGCGTTGTTGGGGAGGGAACATCGTTCATAGGTCAGGTAACCACTGTCATGTGTGAGGCAACATCCTTCAAGGATAGGAACATCGTGACAAAGAAGGGTGCATAGTTTGTAGTGCTAGCTAATTATTTTGTACTACGTAAGTAGTTTCGACTAACCTTTCAGTATTGTATCCTCTATTCTTCACAAGGCTCTATTTTATCAACACCTTTTATGTCATCAACAACACCCTCGACTCCAGCTATCTCCTCCACCTACGTAATAATAATTAGAACTTTAGTCAAACTATTCCATGGAGAAAACAAATAAATCTTCTGATTTAGTAGAAGTATCCACTATAGTTACTCCTGCATAGGATTCCCTCCACAATTTATTCCAGCTTTAAGCATCCCATCTTTTCAGTTTCATATATACTCTACATCATACTTTTATCCATCTCAATATTGCATATCTATAAACTAAATTGACACACATAAACACAGCACGACCTCAGAAACAATGTAAGCACCCCACATATATTTATTAGACGTACATGTTGATGAAGAAAAGATGTAAATATAAATCTCTACATTAAAAAATATCAGTCACATCAACATTTATGGAAAGTATGAAACATAATACATCATCTTGCTATCTTTCCAAAACAATTATTCCCAGCCACAAAAGTTATTTCACTGCAAAGAACTATCCTGACATCCTAAATGGATAATTTTTCAATTAATGGAGAGTGAAAGGGATTATCAGCTTCACAAAGGAGTGGTCCGCGAGGTCACCTGTGGCGATGTGGATAAGGCCGAGGAGTGCCGAAGAAAACAGTGGCCACCCCCTCCTCTCCCAGCGCGAGATTGTGAAGAAGGGGGAGCGTCAGGGCAGCCGTCCTTGTCCTGGGCAGCTGGTAGGCTACAACTTCCATCTCACCGTCCTCAACCACTTTTCTCATGACCACGCGCCCATGACGACGAGCAGGGGCCTGCCCTTGACATAGATCTAGGAGCGCCGCTACGACCGCCCCATCGCGGAACGGAGGAGGCTACACAGGGGGGGGGGAGCCGGAGAGGGTGGGGGTGGTGGCGGAGCGAGAGAGGGTGGGAGACGGATGTGGAGCAGGAGATGGTTGGCGCGGCGGCGCTGGAGATCGGCAGCCGCGCGTGGAGGTAGGCTGGACATGGATCTGAATCGGGAGGTGAGAGGGAGAGGAGTCGGCGGCTCTGGGTGTAGGTGGATAGGGTTTTCGCGGTCGGGGGAGAGGCGCGAGGCTGTGGCCACTAGGATCGAAAAGATTTAACTCCCCGCGGTGACGACTTTAATGTTTTCCCCTCCGCGCGCTTCTGTTTTGGACTTTGCCGCGTAGATGACTTGAATGTTTTCTCCTTCGCGCGCTTTGCTTCAACCCGTTTCGTACTTTGGTGTCTTTGCCCTTTGCCCGGTGAATCGTACTAGGCTTGATTCATGTTGGCCCCACGTGTCTGTATGCTACATAAGTATATTTCAGCATTCAGTTTGGTTCCATCTAATTTGATTAGGATCCTTGATTTTTTTTAAAGTTTTGCAAATTCAAATTACAATCTAACTCATATGACTATGCCACATTAGCAGGAGCAATTCGTGTTGTTACCGAGGGTGTATGAAGGGGGGAAAGCTAGGCCCGGCTAGGCCTAGTTGGTCGATCTATGACGGTTTCCGTGACGGTACCTCCATGTCCGTCATTAAGGGGCTACCCTTTTTGGGCCCAGGCACATCTTGCTGGTTGGTGACAGTTTCCATGACGGATTTACAGAACGTCACCAGGAATCTATCACGGATTAACAGGTTTCTTGTAGTGATCCATGACTCTGTTTCACACACATTGCATATGTTATGTTTTTTGTTTGAGATATCATCGACATATTGCCTCTGTTCACACAAACCATCTCTCTCACACCCACCCACGTACGTACTTGCATCTAAAGAAGAGGTGCACGCAGGACACACGTACTCACGTCTCGTTCGCGGCCACACCCGCGCGGGTACACGATGGAGTTCATTTCTGTACGAAAAGGCAGCCCACGTGATAATTTGACGCGTGTAGTGGTTGGTTACTCAAAGGTGGGTCGTGTACCATGCGTAGACGGAACAAAGTTCGACTTGAGGCATTAGTATTAAATAAAGTTATATTCCTCAATGGCATGTATAGAATATAAAACGATTGTCGTCGGGAAAAAAGAAAAATCCGCTCTACTATATATCATGGAGCCTTCCTGCCGGGGTTTGTCTCTCATCACACCATCTCACACAAGGCGGCGGTGGCCTCTCTCTCTCACCGTTGGTCCGTGATCCGACCGCATCCGGTCCACTGATACGTCTCCAACGTATCTATAATTTTTTATTGTTCCATTCTATATTATATTTTGTTTTGGATGATTAATTGGTTTTATTATACACTTTTATATTATTTTTGGGACTAACCTATTAATCGGAGGCCCAGCCCAAATTGGTGTTTTTTGCCTATTTCAGTGTTTCGAAGAAAAATGATATCAAACGGAGTCCAAACGGAATGAAACCTTCGGGAACGTGATTTTCGGTACAAACGTGATCCAGAGGACTTGGAGTCTACGTAAAGTAATCAACAATGAAAGCACGATGTAGGGGGGCGCTCCCGCCTTCCCCAGGCGCACCCTCCACCCTAGTGGGGCCCACGTTGCTCCACTGACGTACTTCTTCCTCCTATATATACCCATACACCCTGGAAACATCATATACGGAGCCAAAACCCTAATCCCACCGCCGCAACCTTCTGTACCCGTGAGATCCCATCTTGGGGCCTTTTCTGGCGTCCTGCCGGAGGGGGCATTGATCACGGAGGGCTTCTACATCAACACCATGGCCTCTACGATGATGTGTGAGTAGTTTATCTCAGACCTTCGGGTCCATAGTTATTAGCTAGATGGATTCTTCTCTCTCTTTGGATCTCAATACAATGTTCTCCTTGATTCTCTTGGAGACCTATTTGATGTAATTCTTCTTTTGCGGTGTGTTTGTCGAGACCGATGAATTGTGGGTTTATGATCAAGTTTATCTATGAACAATATTTGAATCTCCTCTGAATTCTTTTATGTATGATTGGTTATCTTTGCAAGTCTCTTCAAATTATCAGTTTTGTATGGCCTACTAGATAGATCTTTCTTGCAATGGGAGAAGTGCTTAGATTTGGGTTCAATCTTGCGGTGTCCTTTCCCAGTGATAGCAAGGGCAGCAAGGCACGTATTGTATTGTTGCCATCGAGGATAAAAATATGGGGTTTATATCATATTTCATGAGTTTATCCCTATACATCATGTCATCTTGCTTAAAGCATTACTCTGTTCTTTTGAACTTAATACTCTAGATGCATGCTAGATACCGGTCGATTTGTGGAGTAATAGTATTAGATGCAGAATCGTTTTGGTCTACTTGTCGCGGACGTGATGCCTATATACATGATCATACCTAGATATTCTCATAACTATGCTCAGTTCAATCAATTGCTCGAAGTAATTTGTTCACCCACCATAATACTTATGCTCTTGAAAGAAGCCACTAGTGAAACCTATGGCCCCCGGGTCTATTCTCCATCATATTAATCTTCCAACACTTAGCTATTTTTATTGCCATTTATTTTTACTTTGCATCTTTATTTCTCCTTATCATAAAAATACCAAAGATATTTGTCGGTGTACTAGAGTAGGGGTACCCTAGTATCCCGAACTTGTGCATGGGCAGTTGCAGCCCTCCGCGGCAGGGCTTACCGGGTGACCGCCAGGATCCTCCGTGGTTCCTTTGGAGCCATTCAAGAACAAAGTATTCAAGCCAAGGAGACGAGGCCCCGGCAAGAGGAGCTTGCCGGGAAGGCCACCCAAGGCACCTAGGAGACAAGGCCCCGGCAAGAGGAGCTTGCCGGGAAGGCCACCCAAGGCACCTAGGAGACAAGGCCCCGGCAAGAGGAGCTTGCCGGGAAGGGCACCCAAGGCGCATAGGAGACAAGGCCCCGACAAGAGGAGCTTGCCGGGAAGGCCACCCCAGGCACTTACAAGATAAGGCCTCGGCAAGAGGAGCTTGCCGGGAAGGCCACCCCAGGCACTTACAAGACAAGGCCCCGGCAAGAGGAGCTTGCCGGGAAGGCCCGGTGAGCGACAAGCTTCCGGGCGCGACGAGATAACAACCATGCAAGGCGCTTGTCATGCGCATCACCTCTCAGCATCCACGCCCAACAAGCATCCACTAACGTGTCGCCTGGGCCTTCCCAGCGCTGCGTGGCGAGAGGTCTGTGCAGCCAGCGGCGAGGTGGCAAGCAGCGCCGACAAGTTTGCCATCGTGGCATAACGGTGGCGCTCGATGGTCCCTGTTTGCACCGTTAGGGCGACTAGACGGGCATTTAATGCCTTTGTCCCCGCCGCCGTGGTTAGGTATACTACACCGCATAATCGTATAAGTAGGTGTACCAACCATCGCTTTTTCCATTTGTACCCCCATCTACGTTGCCACCTGTCGGAGCCCCTTTGAGCATATAAAAGGAGGCCCATGCGCAACGTAGAGGGGGTTGGTCGATCAGTTCCCTCCACGCTCAGTCTCGTTAGCAGCTCGTCTGTACTGTAGCATTCGAGCGCTCCTGAGCAAGAACGCAATACACCTAGACATGCAGCAGTAGGAGTATTATCTCTCCGGAGAGCTCCGAAGCTGGGTAAACCCCTCGCGTGCTTCGCCTCGATCTGCTCTTCGTGTGACCTCCGCCTCGCCGAACCGAAGGGGCTCGGTCCGCCGCCCCATAGGTGTTCGTGGGCCGATCAGCCTGCCCCGACATCTTTGGCACGCCAGTAGGGGGCGCCGAGGTTGTGTGAACCTGATCCGGCCCACGCTGAAGCTAGATCTTCATCATCTTCGCCAACATGCCACCGAAGAAGAAGGCTTCGCGGCAGAAGCCCCGTCTGCCGAACCCACCACCACCGGAGCAAACAGGTGGTGGGGTAGACGCCGGGCGAAGAATGGACGGCGACGGGGAGCTCACGCTGCTGCCAAGTCCAAGGACAAGGCCGCGCAGACCTCGGCGTCAGACATGCACCGCGCCCGTCTCAGAGGCACGGCACCGACAGCCGCCATGGCATTCACAATGCCATACGCCGTTGGACCGGATCGAGCTGGAGGATCTCCGGATGCTCAAGACCAGCATGCACGCCAACATGCCGGGCGCTGAAGCGGTATCGGTCGCCGGACGGGATATCGCTCCTTCTAACATAGTTAGAAGTCCGAGCATATCCCGCCTCGCGCCGCTCGCCATCGCCACCCACTACTTCCAAAGCAGGCTGGCGAGAGCTCAATCGCTTCGGATTACCCTCCAACGGCCGACAAGGTCGACGAATGGAGGGCCACCATTCAAAGTCTCATCGGCTTCGCCAACGGCGACGCTCCGCGGCAACCGAGTGCATCACTGCCGCGGCAGGACCGCCAAGAAGGAGCCGGTGGCGACGAGACCGGTGGGGGTGCAACCACCATGCACTCTCCGCCCCGAAGGCCAAGATCGCCGACTCGCCGGATCCACCTCGACAGCGACTCCACTGCGTCATCAGATCCACGAGCTCATCGCGATCAGCGCCAAGTGCTACACGATCGACAAAGAAGAGGACGCTTGAACTCGTGATCGAGCGCCAAGAGAAGCGCGACGTCAATCCGACAAGCGCTACCGGGCCCTCTGCTGACATGCACGCGCCAGAGGAACCAGCGGCTTGTCAGACGCTGTAGGTTGCCCTGCGTTCACTCGTGAGCTGCGGCAAGTCCCGCGGCCCAAAGAAGAAAAACTTCGCCGACGCATCGAGAAGCACGACGGCAAGACGCATCCGTCGGAGTTCCTCAAAGATCTACACCATGCGGTGCAGGCTGCGGGGCGAGACGACAAGATCCTTGCTAACTACTTCACCGGGTGCTCAAGCCCAATGTCGATCTCGGCTTATGCACTTGCCGGACAACTCCGTATCTTCTTGGCAGATCTATGCCATCAGTTTGTCGGCGCTTTTACAGCGCCACAAGCCTCATGGCCAAGAAAGCGACCTTCATCTCGCCGCCTGTAAGGAAGGAGAGCCCGCGCAAGTATATTCAAAGATTCAGCCATGTACAAAGACAACATCTCAGATGTCCACCCCGCCCGGTGATCAGCTGCGTTCCATCGAACGGGCGAACCGCAGGATGCGGAGGAGGAGATGGCGATGTGCAAAATCAGAGACGTCGATGAGCTATACGCCTGGCCGACAAGTGTGCGCGTCTTTGAGGAAGGGAGGAGACTCCCGGAGAGAATACCAAGCAAGAGGATCTCGACAAGGAGGAGACCGCCCGTCAAAGAAGAGCCGGCGGGGCAACAGGAAAAAGAAAGGCAGAGATGTGCTAGTTGTTGAGCAGTCCGGCAACGGAGGTGGCGACAAGAAAGCCAAGGCTGGTAGCTCCGGCAAGGAGGTTGCCGCTGGCGGCAACTGCCAGTCTGTGGCGGCCGCCGACAAGCAGGACGGCTCCGGCAAGCAGTACTGCAAGATCCACCGCACCAAGGGCCATGACCTCCAGAGCTGCAAGAAGGTGGAGCAGCTTGTCGAGCAGCTGAAGGTTGAATACGAACGACGCGACAAGGAGAAGGCCCAGGAGGGTGCAGGAGGACCCAACAAGAAACGCCCTGGCCGGGGAGGACGCCGCGGCAAGGCCAAGCAGCGGCAAGGAGACAGGCCTCCCCGTGGCCGCGACAAGGACGACGACGACGATGATGACGAGGACATGGATGGTGACGAGGCCGATGAGCAGGAGTTCCAGAAAGCCACAGAGGTCTTGTGCGTTGACGGCGGTGCTTCTCTGCATACTTCACACCGCCAATTCAAGCAGTGGAAGCGGGAGGTCAATGCAGCAGAACCATCCATCGAGTCACGCAAGCCTCTGAAATGGTCCAGCACGCCTATCATCTTTGATATCGAGGACCACCGATCACAGAATCGTTGCCGGGTGCTTGCCGATGTTGGTTTCACCAACTATCCGCAACCTCAAGGTCACCAAGATGTTAGTTGACGGCGGGCCGGCTTGAATCTGATCTCCTCCGCGGTGCTCCGTAAACTCCAGATCCCCGATGGCGAGCTCAAGAGACCGCACTTTTCAAGGAATCAATCCGGGAAGGAGCAAGTCAAGGGAAAGATCACGTTGCCGGTAACATTTGGCAGCGAAGTTGAACTTCGTGGATCGAGAGGGTCACCTTTGATGTTGCTGACTTTCCATTGCCTTACAATGGAATACTTGGCCGCCCAAAGACTCGCCAAATTCATGGCGGCCTCTCACTATGCCTATAACATGCTGAAGATGCCAGGCCCGATGAGTGTCATCTCTGTCCCTGGCGACAAGAAGGATGCTCTTATCTGCGCCGACAAGATCTACCAGGAAGCAGCAGCAGCGACAGATTGCAAGCTACTTGCCGCTGAAGCTCCCGGAGGGAAGAAGAAGACCAAGTCCGGCAAGAGCTCTGATGCCCACTCCGGCAAGCGCACCTCTTCGGAGTGCTGCGCTACCATCGAGGACGCACCATCGAGCTCCACCGGCAAGTATAAGAAGACGATGACAGCTCCATCAGAGACCAAGAAGGTGTCCGCCAAGGAGGACGGCACTGGTGGTACCTTCACCATCAGTGCCTCTCTTGACCCTAAATAGGAAGGCGCTCGTTGCTTTCTGCGGCTTAACGCCGGCGTGTTTGCATGGCAGCCGTCCGACATCCCCGGTGTTCCTGTGAAAGTAATTGAGCACCATCTTGCCGCTTTGTCCTCATGCGCGCGCCCGTCAAGCGAAAGTCGTGAAGCAAGCGGTGGAGCGCCAAGAGTTCATCGCGAAGAAATCAAGAAACCGGAAGCAGCAGGCCTTGTCAGAGGAGTGCTCCATCCCACGTGGTTGGCCAATCCTGTAGTTGTACGCAAGGCTAAGGGGAAATGGAGGCTTTGTATCGACTTTACAGATGTCAATAAAGCTTGTCCCAGAGATCCATTTCCCTTGCCGCGCATCGACCAGATTGTTGACTCCACGGCCGGATGTGATTTGCTTTCATTTCTGGATGCATACTCAGGATATCATCAGATCTTCATGGCAGAAGAGGATGAGGAGAAGACCGCATTCATCACCCCATGTGGCACATAATGTTTTGTACGGATGCCCTTCGGGTTAAAGAATGCTGGTTCAACGTTTGCAAGAGTAGTTCATGATGCTTTTGAGCCACAAATGCACAGAAATGTGGAAGCCTACATGGATGACATAGTGGTCAAAAGCAAGGACAAGGAGACCCTAGTTCAAGATTTAGATGAAACCTTTACAAATTTGCGCAAGATCAACCTCAAGCTCAACCCCGAGAAGTGCGTGTTTGGAGTCCCTTCCGGAAAGCTTCTCGGGTTCTTCGTGTCTCAGCGGGGAATTGAAGCCAATCCCGACAAGATCAAGGCCATTGAGCAGATTGAAGCACCAAAACGCGTCAAGGATGTACGAAGGCTTGCCGGTTGCGTAGCTGCTCTCAGCAGGTTTATCTCTAGGTCTGCTGAGCGCGCCCTGCCATTTTTCAAAATCTTGAAAAAGGCAGGTCCGATGCAATGGACTCCGGAAGCGGAGGCAGCGCTGCAGGACTTGAAGAGATACCGCCCTCCACTCCAACACTTGTCACACCTAAGCCACAAGAGAAGTTGCTGCTATATATAGCGGCAACCAATCAAGTGGTTAGTGCTGCGTTAGTAGCGGAGAGGGAGGTGGATGATGAGCTAGCAACCATGGCAGAGGCATCCAGCGACAAGCAGGGGGCTTCGCTGGCAAGCTCTGGTCCCGACAAGGACGGATCTGCGCAGAGGCATGACAAGATGCAGAAAAGGATGGTGTAGCGCCCAATTTACTTTGTCAGTTCCCTTCTGCAGGGGGCTAGGTCAAGGTACTCTCGTGTGCAGAAATTGCTTTTCGGCCTCCTCATGGCCTCGAGAAAGCTGCGCCATTACTTTCAGGCACATGAGATCACAGTTGTCACACGCTTTCCGCTGAAAAGGATACTGCAAAATCCAAAGGGCAACAGCAGGATTGTCGAGTGGGCACTTGAACTGTCAAGCTTTGGCCTCAAGTTTGAGAGCACTTCAACTATCCAAAGCAGAGCATTGGCGGAGTTCAGAGCAGAATGGACACCAACGCCAGATGAAGAAATTCGAAACGAGTGTCCCGTCAAGGAAACAAGCAAAGAGTGGCTGATGTACTTTGATGGTGCCTTCTTGCTGCAAGGCGCCGGTGCCGGCGTGCTGCTTGTCGCACCCACCGGAGAGCACCTCAAGTACGTAGTCCAGATGCACTTTCCCAAGGAGCAAGCAACAAACAATACAGCAGAGTATGAAGGTTTGCTTGCTGGTCTCAGGATCAAGAAGCTCATTGTCAGGGGTGACTCGCAACTTGTTATCCACCAAGTGAACAAGAATTATCAGAGTCCGTTGTTGGAAGCTTATGTTGATGAAGTGAGGAAGCTAGTAGAGCACTTTGATGGCCTCGCAAATGGAATATATTCCAAGAGCTCGTAAACGACATTGTTGATGGCTCGTCCAAAGTGCGCCGCACTTAAGTTACATGTGGAACCAGGGATTTTTGTGCTCAAGCAGACTCAACCATCTGTAACACCACCAACTGGACAGAGCAAAAAGAGGAGGTTGATCTCTGGTGACTACTTTCCGGCAGAGCTCCCCGAAGCCGCCGCCACGAAGGTCCCCAAGATCGACACCAACAGAGCTGAGGGGCAGTCTGCTGGACAAGCCCTGTGGTTTGTTTCGTTGAAGCCGACGCCCCGACAAGTTTTGCTCCGCAAGCTTGCCGGGAACGCCAAGCTCCGGCTGAGCCGCAGGTTCTTGCCGTGGAAGCCGATGTTCCCGCAGCAGCAGATGTGCCTTTAGTCCTTGTTGTCGAGCCGCAAGCTCCAAAGATGGGCACTGCAGATTGTCCATTTCCTTCGCACGGAGAGCTTCCTCAAGAGCAAGAAGAAGCGGAAAGAGTAGCCCGGCAGTCAAGTATGTACCAGTTTGTCGACAAAGACACTGCATGTAAGAAGACTCAACGGGTGAAATTGAAGTGTATTCATCGGAAGACGGACAAAAGTTGTTGGCAGAGATACATGGAGGAATATGTGGTCACCACATTGGCGCCAGAGCACTTGCCGCAAAGCTGCTCCGCAAGGTTTCTTTTGGCCGACAACCCTCCAGATGCAATCGCACAAGTAACCAAGTGTGAAGCGTGCTGCCCATTCCAAGCAGATACACCAGCCAGATCAAGCTCTCCAGACGATCCCTTTATCCTCGCCATTTTTGGTGCAGGGGCTCGACATCTCGGCCCCTTCCCCAGAGATGTCGGGTGCTTTGAGTACTTGTACGTTGCAATCGACAAGTTCACAAAGTGGCCGGAAGTGGAAGCAGTGAGGAAGGTGATAGCACAGTCAGCAGTCAAGTTCTTCAGGTCGATTGTTTGCCGTTTCGGAATCCCTAACAGGATCATCACCGACAACGACACACAATTCACAAGCCGCACCTTCATGCAGTACGTCCAAGATCTTGGCGCCAAGGTTCCGCCGCTTCATTGCTCATGCGAGAAGCAACGGTCAAGCGGAGAGGGCAAATGCTGAAGTGCCGCGCGGGCTCAAGACCAGAACTTTCGACAGGCTACACAAGTGCGGAAGAAACTGGATTGAGGAGCTTCCAGTGGTTCTTTGGTCGATCAGGACGATGCCAAGTCGAGCCACTGGCCAGACACCCTTCGCTCTAGTCTACGGAGCGGAGGCAGTTCTCCCCACGGAACTCATATGCAGAATGCCTCGAGTGCTCGCTTATGATGAGCTTGAGCAAGAGCAGCTGCGACAAGATGACGCGCTGCTCCTTGAGGAAGACCGTCTTCAGGCTGCTGTACGAGCTGCTCGGTACCAGCAAGCTTTGCACCGCTACCATAGCCGCAAAGTCAATGCCAGAAGTCTCGAGGAAGGCGACCTTGTTCTTCGGCGCGTTCAGTCCGCCAAGAATTCCAACAAGTTGACGCCGAAGTTGGAAGGCCCTTATTGGGTGAAACGAGTCACTAGGCCTGGCGCTGTCCACCTTGAGACCGAAGGTGGCATTCCGGTGAGCAACTCCTGGAACATTGAGCATCTTCCTAAGTTCTACCCGTAGGGCGCGGTTGCCGGAACCTGTTCCGGCAACCACGTTTTGTACAAGTCTTGCCGCTGATGCATGTAATCCTTTGTGCAAAGCCCGGCGCAGACTTCTGCAGTATCAAGAAAAGCTAGCGTGCTTCACACACCTTGTCGATTTCATGCTTTTTACTTCTATTTGCATGCGCTATCTGACACTTTGTGCAGCACCTACCCCTGGTAAGTGATAACGAGCCACAAGGCTCCATATCTTTATTTTCTCTTCTTTCTCTTTCCCAAAGAAAGGAAGGTTCCCTCACACACAAGTTTGCCGGGGGGAAAGGAGAAGATAATGGTGTGGACCAAGCGTCGCTCAAGGAAGTTTAGCCTTACCGGGAAGCAAACGACAGAAAAGCTAAGTTACCAAAGTTTGAGCAATCAGTTTTAAAATTTTTTAAGTTATCTTCCTCGAACGACCGTACTTTGTATGGAAAACCTGCGCAGAGGAACCAATTCGTAGCTAGTTGCGCCTTACTTGTTTCGAGTCCGCTCAACAACCTAAGTGAGCTGCGACTAGTTGCGACAAGGTTGTTTGTCGGAAGCGGCACCGCCAAAGAAGCTGCCGACGTCCAAGACTTTTCGGCCAAGGCTCAAAGGTGCCCGCCAACAAGTCCCCTAAAAGCGTAGGGCGAAAACATACAAAGGAAGGAATCAAGTAAAGGAAATAAGGTAGCGATTGATATCCAAAGTAAAGTTATATGACAAGATAGCTTGTCGCAGCTCTAATAGATTGTTCTCATAACATGACCAGCACCGGCAAGAAAAAGAGAAAGCGGGCGGCCTAATCTACGCGGTCGCCCTCAACCCTCTTGATTCCGCTCACCCTGTCCACAATGGGTGCGACAAGGGTCTTGAGCGCCTCCACATCAGCATTCGGCGGCAGGGACTTGAGGACGTTGGTGAAGTTGAGGCCCGGGTTGCAGAAGGCCACCTTCATCAGCACCTTTGGAGGGCTCCAGCAGATCTGGCGCGACTCCTCGCCAGCTGTTTCGGGACTTCTTCCCGAGTCGCTGGAGGCCCGCCACCACGCCCTTGAAGAATAAGCTAAGCTTGGCGCTGGGTTGGAGGTGCTCGCTTGAGGAGTATCCAAGATCCACCATCCCCAGCTCCATCATTGTGGATGGCGGCGGCAAGATCCACGAGACCTTCGGTCCATGCTCCACACTCTCCTCAAGGCACCTGGCGGCAACAACATTCGCCAAAGAGCTCCTCGTCGGCCTTAATCTTCTCCTTCAAGGCCACCTCCCGCTCCTTGGCGCTGGCCCGGTCTGAGTCAGAGTAGTTAGCTTCAACTCAAGATCTGCATTGGAGTCCTTGGCGGTGCTGAGCTCCTTGCTCCTCTCGGCGAGACGGCCCTGCAGCTCGCCAAGAGTGTTGGCGTCCTTCTCGCGCTCATGCTTGAGTGCAGCAAGCTCCTCGCCGCTCTTCTTGAGGCTGGCCTCCAATCGCGCCACCTTCGTCTCCAGCTCCTTCTTGGCGGCCTCGGCAGCCGCGGCAGCATCCTTTGCCTCCTTGAGAGCCTCGCCAAATGTTTCCTCGCGCATGGCGAGATCCTCCTCGTGGCTGTCCAGGTTGACCTTTCACTGCGCCAGCTCGCCTTCCTGCGCAGACAGCTTCTCGGCGGCAAGCCGCTGTTCCTCCTTAGCTGCAGCCTTCTTGAGGATGAAGGCCTTGCGCTCCTTGGCGAGTTGCTCCCGCTCCTCCGCCAAGGACCGGAGAGCTTCCTGGTTGCGGCCCCGGAGCTCCTCCGCACGCTTCTCAATGTTCGCTCCCGCCTTCGCGACAAGCGCCTCCGGGATGCCCGATTTGGCTTGTCGGGCGCCAGAGCGACAGCAGCTTCCGCAGCTTGCTCCTCCTCAAAGCTCGCCGCTGCTGCTGCTTGGCGCGTCAACTAGCGCCAGCCGGAGGCGAGCAGCTCTTCATCGAAGGTTTCTCCTTCGCCGGGCGCCTGCAACTCGACTCCCATGGGAGCTTGATGAAGACGCCGTCGCCGGCCTTCAAGTAGGCGCCGGGCTGGGGCTCTTCGGAGCCTGACGCTGCAGCAGCGGCGGAGGGATCGGCGGTCGGTGTAGCGCCTGGCGCTCCTGCGGCCTCAGGGTCGTCAGTGCGATCGCCGGACCCCTCGCCAGCTTCTGCGGCGGCAGCTTCGGTGGCCTCTTCGCCGGCAGGCTCGTCAGCGCCGGCTTCTTCTTCCACGGCGGCGGCTTTGTCAAGTTGCAAGACACGTCCTCCTCGGGCGACCTCGGTCTCCATTGGCTTTGGCGGACGGATGAAGAAAGTCAAGCAAATATTCAAAGACAAAATCAGAAGAATAAAAACACAAGGGAAGTACTCAGGCGAGAAGGTTACCGGCGCCGGGGGCTGCGGTCATGTTCTCCGCCGCCAAGGGATCGCTGGTGCCGTCCATTGCCGGAGAGCTGCCCCTTGCCGAAGAAGGCTCCCTTGCCGGAGAAGGCTCCTTGCCGGGAACGCTCCCTTGCCGGGGAATCCACCCTTGGCGGCGTAGTCGAAGCAGAAGGAGGCTGCTCTGATCCTACACAAGTCAACAGCCAGATATCAGCAAGGGAAAAAGCACCCATGCACGCCGAACAGCAAGAGGTAGACCATATACTTACGCTGGGGGCTGCGCTGGGGGCTGCTCTGAAGGAGAGTTGCCTCATCCGGCAAGGTTGTCTCGGACGCGCCTCCTGCCGTCGCAGAGGTTCGCCCTCGACGACAATCACTGTGGTCTTGGCTCTCTTCGACATCCTTTGGGCCAGCATCACGAAAAGGAATGGATTGAGTAAAAGCAGATCAGATACAAGACAAGGCAACAAACCAAGAATTACAAGTACAACAAGGAATCTTACTCTTCCTCTTCCTCGCCGGAGCCGAGCGGAGAGGTCGACTTGGCTCGCCTCCCAGATGACGAGGCGGAGGAGGGCTCCCTTGACGCTTGGCGGGAGCGGGACCGGTGGCCTGCGAGGGCCCGCCCAGCCTGCCGCAGCGGTGTGAGGAGCTCCAAGGCAATGATGCTTGCCGCGGTGGAGCGCCCCATGGCCGCTGCGGTTGTTGGCCCGTCTGCCGCCCGCTGCGTCTCCGGCCTGAAGACGCCTTCTTGGTGGAGCCGGTGGCTCCGCTCACGGCAAGCTGCTTGGAGGTGGGGAGGATGCGCCCTCGGGCGGGCTCGCTCGACCGCCTCGAGCTCGGCAAGCTCTTCCTCACCGACGAACTCCTTTCGCCGACAAGACTTGCCGCCTCGGCTGCCTCCGCCTCCTCCATGATAAAGCCAAACTTCGCCGGCGGCCTGCTGCCGCCTCTTCTAGCTCGTGGCGCGCTGCATCTCGTCGTCAGTAGTGTCGCGGGTGAGGCCCCTCTGCTCGTCGGGGCGGACTGGCATCTCTACCAGATTGTCGAAAAACTGCCGCACCACATCATCCGCCGGCTCTTGCCAAGTGGGGACAATTCCATGGGAGTCGCACAACGGCATCATTGCACGGATGCGGTCAAGCGACGAGTTGTTGCACAGCGGAACGACGCCCCTCGGCAACCTAAACATCTTCGGATGATCAGGATCAGGCTTGAACAGCTCTAAGAGCATTGCGTCAAGCTCCAAGACAGTGAAGTTGAAGTTGAGGCCTGGGCGCAGCCTCATGATGTCTGCTGCGTTCTGAAATTCCTAGGCAGGTCTCCTTCTCTCTGCAAAGGCGATGCGGCGGCGAAGAAAGTCCGCGCCAACAGTGCCTACAGTGAGTCCGGAAAGTCTAAGGCGGAGGATTCGGGTAACTGCGATCTTCAGCCTGGCGTCCTCCGGGGCCAGGTTGCTCCAATCATTGCCGCGTACTACTGGGGTTTGGCGATGGGCGGTAAAAGGCCGCGGGTTCTCCTCAACGATCCAGCACCAATCTGCCCTCCACTCCTCCCATTTGCTACGGAGCTCTCCCTCCAGATAGGCCTCCTTCTTGCCAACCCTAGAGACCCAAGCAATTCCTCCGGCAAGGGGCTCTCCTCTCTCGGCTCGGGGTAAAAAGAAGTGGCAGAAAAGAGCTACATTTGGGTGGACTCCGACAAAGTTTTCGCAGAGATGTGCGAAAACCGCCATGGTCAGAACGGCGTTGGGGGTGAAATCAAGGAGGCGGAACCCGTAGGTGTTCATAATGTCACAAAAGAACTCAGAGAAGGGCGGGCAGAGCCCGCAATAGAAGAAGAGCTCGAAGAAGGGATACCCCGTCGGGGCCAGTTCTGCAGCAGCGGGGAGTACCTTCTGCGGCTGGATGCGCGCTGCCTCCGGCCGACTAGAAGAGGTAGTTCTCCCTCGGCTCCCTGGGCGAGCTGAGGGGAAGATGGCCCGCTCCTTCCGCAGCGCCTCGGCCGACTTCACGGCCTTCCCCTTGTCGGCTTTCGGGCCCATGGCAGAGGCGGTGGAGGAGATCGACGGCGTTGAGTGTGCTGGTGGCGATGGGGGGGCGGAGCGCTGCTCTCTTTTCAGCCTTGAGAAGAAGGGGGGAGCAGCGGTGGTTTTTCGATGGGACAACAACTGGCAAGGTAGGCGACGTGCCCTGCTTTCCCCGCTTATAAAGAGGGAGGGGCGGACGTTCCGATTTTCTGAATAAAGAAACCCCCACGATCTCGCCCACGATCATCACACGACGCCACGTTCGGCGCGTGCTGCTTGTGGGGGCGTGGTGGGTCCGGGGTGAGTTATGGTGTGACCTGGCGCGTGTGCCTGCGTTCTGTTTTGGGACTGGCCCAACAGCGCTCGGCACTGCAGGTGGCCCAGGCCCGGGCTCTGCCGGTGTACTAGAGTAGGGGTACCCTAGTATCCGAAATTGTGCACGGCAGTTGCAGCCTCATGGCGGGGGCTTACTGGGGTGACCGCCAGGATCCTCCGTGGTTCCTTTGGAGCCATTCAAGAACAAAGTATTAAAGCCAAGGAGACAAGGCCCCGGCAAGAGGAGCTTGCCGGGAAGGCCACCCAAGGCACCTAGGAGACAAGGCCCCGGCAAGAGGAGCTTGCCGGGAAGGCCACCCAAGGCACCTAGGAGACAAGGCCCCGGCAAGAGGAGCTTGCCGGGAAGGCCACCCAAGGCGCATAGGAGACAAGGCCCCGGCAAGACGAGCTTGCCGGGAAGGCCACCCCAGGAACTTACAAGACAAGGCCCCGGCAAGAGGAGCTTGCCGGGAAGGCCCGGTGAGCGACAAGCTTCCGGGCGCGACGAGATAACAACCGCGGCAAGGCGCTTACCGCGGCAGACCACCTCTCTGTACCTACACTCCAGCGCATCCACTAACGTGTCGCCCTGGGGCCTTCCCAGCGTGGCGCAGAGGCTGTGCAGCCAGCAGAAGGCGAGGTGGCAAGCAGCACGACAAGTTTGCCATCGTGGCGAACGGTGGCGCCCTGACGGTCCCTGTTTCCACCGTTAGGGCGACTAGACGGGCATTTAATGACTTTGTCCCCGCCGCCGTGGTTAGGTATACTACATCGCATAATCGTACAAGTAGGTGTACCAACCACTGTTTTTCCATTTGTACCCCCATCTACGTTGCCACCTGTCGGAGCCCCTTTGAGCATATAAAAGGAGGCCCATGCGCAACGTAGAGGGGGTTGGTCGATCAGTTCCCTCCACGCTCAGTCTCGTTAGCAGCTCGTCTATATTGTAGCATTCGAGCACTCCTGAGCAAGAACGCAATACACCTAGACATGCAGCAGTAGGAGTATTATCTCTCCGGAGAGCTCCGAAGCTGGGTAAACCCCTCGTGTGCTTTGCCTCGATCTGCTCTTCGTGCGACCTCCGCTCCCTGCCGAACCGAAAGGGGCTCGGTCCGCCGGCCCCATAGGTGTTCGTGGGCCAGATCAGCCTGCCCCGACAATATTATCTTATCATATCTATCAGATCTCACTCTCATAAGTGACCGTGAAGGGATTGACAACCCCTTTATCGTGTTGGTTGCGAGGTTCTTATTTTTTTGTGTAGGTGCGTGGGACTCGAGCGTAGCCTCCTACTGGATTGATGCCTTGGTTCTCAAAAACTGAAGGAAATACTTACGCTACTTTACTGCATCACCCTTTCCTCTTCAAGTGAAAACCAACGCTGTGCTCAAGAGGTAGCAAGAAGGATTTCTGGCGCTGTTGCCGGGGAGGCTTACACCAAGTCAAGGCAAGATTTGATTTCCCGTCAACGAGCCATTTCTGGCGCCATTGCCGGGGAGTCTACGCATAAGTCAAGACATACCAAGTACCCATCACACACTCTTATCCCTCTCATTACATTATTTGCCATTTGCCTCTCGTTTTCCTCTCCCGCACCTCATCCTTGCCGTTTTATTCGCCCCCTCTTTTCCGTTTGCCTCTTTTCCGCTCGCTTCTTGTTTGGTCGTGTGTTGGATTGCTTGCTTGTCACTATGGCTCAAGATAATACTAAATTGTGTGACTTTACCAATACCAACAACAATGATTTTCTTAGCACTCCGATTGCTCCTCTTACCGATGTTGAATCTTGTGAAATTAATGCTGCTTTGCTGAATCTTGTCATGAAAGATCAATTCGCCGGCCTTCCTAGTGAAGATACCGCTACCCGTCTAAATAGCTTTGTTGATTTGTGTGATATGCAAAGGAAGAAAGATGTGGACAATGATATTGTTAAGTTGAAACAATTTCCGTTTTCGCTTAGAGATCATGCTCCAACTTGGTTTTCATCTTTGCCTAAAAGTAGTATTGATTCTTGGAATAAGTGCAAAGATGCTTTTATCTCTAAGTATTTTCCTCCCGCCAAGATCATCTCTCTTAGAAATGACATTATGAATTTTAAGCAACTTGATCATGAACATGTTGCACAAGCTTGGGAGAGAATGAAATTAATAATACGTAATTGCCCTACTCATGGTTTGGATTTATGGATGATTATACAAAAAAATTATGCCGAATTGGATTTTGCTTCTAGAAATCTTTTAGATTTGGCCGTGGGAGGCACTTTTATGGAAATCACTTTAGAGAAGCTACTAAATTCCTAGATAATATTACGGTTATTTATTCTCAATGGCATACTGAAAGATCTACTAGTAAAAAGGTGCATGCGATAGAAGAAATTAATGTTTTGAGTGGAAAGATGGATGAACTTATGAAATTATTTGCTACTAAAAGTGTTTCTTCTGATCCTAATGATATACCTTTGTCTACTTTGATTGAGAATAATAATGAATCTTTGGATGTGAATTTTGTTGGTAGGAATAATTTTGGTAACAACGCGTATAGAGGAAACTATAATCCTAGGCCGTATCCTAGTAATTCCTCTAATATTATGGTAATTCCTACAACAATTCTTATGGAAATTTTAATAAGATGCCCTCTGATTTTGAGACTAGTGTTAAAGAGTTTATGAATTCGCAAAAGAATTTCAATGCTTTGCTTGAAGAAAAATTGCTTAAAGTTGACGAATTGGCTAGGAACATTGATAGAATTTCTCTTGATGTTGATTTTTTGAAATGTAGATCTATTCCACCTCATCATGATATCAATGAGTCTCTCAAAGTTGTGAGAATTTCCATTGATGAGTGCAAAGAAAGAACCGCTAGGATGCGTGCTAAGAAAGATTGCTTTGTGAAAGCGTGTTCTACTAATTTTTGTGAGAATAAAGATGAAGATCTAAAAGTTATTGATGTTTCCCCTGTTAAATCTTTGTTTTGCAATGTGAATCTTGATAATGATGGGACTGGAGATGAACCACCTTTACCTATAAGGCGTTCCAAAAATTCGGTGTTTTTAGATCTTGATGCTAAAATTGGTAAAAGTGGGATTGAAAAGGTCAAAACTTTAGATATCAATGAACCCACTATTTTGGATTTCAAGGAATTTAATTATGATAATTGCTCTTTGATAGATTTTATTTCCTTGTTGCAATCGGTGCTAAATTCTTCTCATGCTTATAGCAAAAATAAAGCTTTTACTAAACATATTGTTGATGCTTTGATGCAATATTATGAGGAAAAACTTGAGTTGGAAGTTTCTATCCCTAGAAAACTTTATGATGAGTGGGAACCTACTATTAAAATTAAAATTAAAGATCATTAATGCTACCCTTTGTATTTCCACGATTCCAAAAACTTTGTGAGATTTGTTAGGTTTCCGCGAATTTGATGATTGCTCTTTAAACTTACACCTTGCGGATTCCACCATTATGAAACCTATGGGACAAATTAATGATGTTCTTATTGTTTCAAATAGGACCTATGTGCCCGTAGATTTTATTGTTCTTGATATAGATTGCAATCCTTCATGTCCTATTATTCTTGGTAGACCTTTCCTTAGAACGATTGGTGCAATTATTGATATGAAGGAAGGAAATATTAGATTCCAATTTCCGCTAAGGAAAGGCATGGAACACTTCCTTGGAAAGAAAATTAAATTGCCATATGAATCTATTATGAAAGCCACTTATGGATTGCCTACCAAAGATGGCAATACATAGATCTATCCTTGCTTTTATGCCTAGCTAGGGGCGTTAAACGATAGCACTTGTTGGGAGGCAACCCAATTTTATTTTATTTTTTTGCTTTTTGCTTCTGTTTAGGAATTAATCTATGATCTAGCCTCTGGTTAGATTTGTTTTTATGTTTTAGTGTTTGTGCCAAGTTAAACCTATAGGATCTTCTTGGATGATAGTTATTTGATCTTGCTAAAAATTCCAGAAACTTTCTGTTCACGAAAATAATTATTAAAAATGACAAGAACGTTATAAAATACTGATTCCAATTGCAGTATATCAATAAACAAATTTTTTAGGTCGTCCTATTTTCGCAGAATTTTTAGAGTTCCAGAAGTTTGCGTTAGTTACAGATTACTACAGACTGTTCTGTTTTTGACAGATTCTGTTTTTCGTGTGTTGTTTGCTTATTTTGATGAATCTATGGCTAGCAAAATAGTTTTATAAACCATAGAAAAGTTGGAATAAAGTAAGTTTAACACCAATAAAAATAAATAATGAGTTCAATACAGTACCTTAAAGTGGTGTTTTGTTTTCTTTCGCTAACGGAGCTCACGAGATTTTCTGTTGAGTTTTGTGTTGTGAAGTTTTCAAGTTTTGGGTATAGATTTGATGGATTATGGAACAAGGAGTGGCAAGAGCCTAAGCTTGGTGATGCCCATGGAACCCCAAGATAATCTAAGGACACCAAAAATCCAAAGCTTGGGGATGCCCCAGAAGGCATCCCCTCTTTCGTCTTTGTTCATCGGTAACTTTACTTAGAGCTATATTTTTATTCACCACATGATATGTGTTTTGCTTGGAGCATCTTGTATAATTTGAGTCCTTGCTTTTTAGTTTACCACAATCATCTTTGCCATACACATCTTTTGAGAGAGACACACATGATTCGGAACTTATTAGAATACTCTATGTGCTTCACTTATATCTTTTGGGCTATATAGTTTTGCTCTAATGCTTCACTTATATCTTTTAGAGAACGGTGGTGAATTCGTTTTATAGAAACTATTGTTCTCTCAGGCTTCACTTATATTATTTTGAGAGTCCTACAAAACAGCATGGTAAGTTGCTTAAATTGGGAAATTAGTCCTAATATGCTAGGTATTCAAAGTTAGTAAAACAATTCTTATGAGTGTGTTGAATACTAAGAAAAGTTTGATGCTTGATGATTGTTTTGAGATATGGAGGTAGTGATATTAAAGTTGTGCTAGTTGAGTAGTTGTGAATTTGAGAAATACTTGTGTTGAAGTTTGCAAGTCCCGTAGCATGCACGTATGGTAAACGTTGTGTAACAAATTTGAAACATGAGGTGTTCTTTGATTGTCCTCCTTATGAGTGGCGGTCGGGGACGAGCGATGGTCTTTTCCTACCAATCTATCCCCCTTGGAGCATGCGCGTAGTGCTTGGTTTTTGATGACTTGTAGATTTTTGCAATAAGTATGTGAGTTCTTTATGACTAATGTTGAGTCCATGGATTATACACACTCTTACCCTTCCATCATTGCTAGCCTCTTAGGTACCGTGCATTGCCCTTTCTCACCTTGAGAGTTGGTGCAAACTTCGCCGGTGCATCCAAACCCCGTGATACGATACGCTCTATCACACATAAACCTCCTTATATCTTCCTCAAAACAGCCACCATACCTACCTATTATGGCATTTCCATATCCATTCCGATATATATTGCCATGCAAATTTCCACCGTTCCGTTTATCATGACATGTTCATGATTGTCATATTGCCTTGCATGATCATGTAGTTGACATCGTATTTGTGGCAAAGCCACCATGCATATTATCATACATGTCCCTCTTGATTCATTGCCCATCCCCGTACATCGCCGGAGGCATTCATATAGAGTCATACTTTGTTCTAGTATCGAGTTGTAATCATTGAGTTGTAAATAAATAGAAGTGTGATGATCATCATTCATAGAGCATTGTCCCCCCAAAAAAAGAGAAAGGCCAAAAAAAGGCCCAAAAAAGGAAAAGAAAATAAAAAGGGGCAATGCTACTATCTTTTTCCATACTTGTGCTTGAAAGTAGCACCATGATCCTTATGATAGATAGTCTCTTGTTTTGTCACTTTCATATACTAGTGGGAATTTTTCGTTAAGAACTTGGCTTGTATATTCCAACAATGGGCTTCCTCAAATGCCCTAGGTCTTCGTGAGCAAGAAAGTTGGATGCACACCCACTTAGTTTCTTTTGTTGAGCTTTCATACATTTATAGCTCTAGTGCATCCGTTGCATGGCAATCCCTACTCTTCACATTAACATCAATTGATGGGCATCTCCATAGCCCGTTGATTAGCCGCGTTGATGTGAGACTTTCTCCTTTTTTGTCTTCTCCACAGAACCCCCATCATTATATTCTATTTCACCAATAGTACTATATCCATGGCTCACGCTCATGTATTGCCTGAAAGTTGAAAAAAGTTTGAGATTACTAAAGTATGAAACAATTGCTTTGCTTGTCATTGGGGTTGTGCATGATGAGAGCATTCTTGTGTGACGAAAATGGAGCATGACCAAACTATATGATTTTGGTGGGATGAGCTTTCTTTTGCCATGTTATTTTGAGAAGACATAATTGCTTAGTTAGTATGCTTGAAGTATTATTACTTTTATGTCAATATTAAACTTTTATCTTGAATCTTTCGGATCTGAATATTCATACCACAATTAAGAGGGTTACATTGAAAATTATGCTAAGTAGCATTCCATATAAAAAATTCTATTTTTACCATTTACCTACTCGAGGACGAGCAGGAATTAAGCTTGGGGATGCTTGATACGTCTCCAACGTATCTATAATTTTTTATTGTTCCATGCTATATTATATTCTATTTTGGATGATTAATGGGCTTTATTATACACTTTTATATTATTTTTGGGACTAACCTATTAACCGGAGGCCAAACCCAAATTTCCTGTTTTTTTTTGCCTATTTCAGTGTTTCGAAGGAAAGGGATATCAAACGGAGTCCAAACGGAATGAAACCTTCGGGAACATGATTTTCGGAACAAACGTGATCCAGAGGACTTGGAGTCTACATAAAGCAATCAACGAGGAGAGCACGAGGTAGGGGGGCGCGCTCACGTCCCCCAGGCGCGCCCTCCACCCTCATGGGTCCCACGTTGCTCTGCCGATGTACTTCTTCCTCCTATATATACCCATACACCCTGGAAACATCATATACGGAGCCAAAACCCTAATTCCACCGCCGCAACCTTATGTACCCGTGAGATCCCATCTTGGGGCCTTCTCCGGCATCCTGCCGGAGGGGGCATTGATCATGGAGGGCTTCTACATCAACACCATAGCCTCTCCGATGATGTGTGAGTAGTTTATCTCAGACCTTCGAGTCCATAGTTATTAGCTAAATGGATTCTTCTCTCTATTTGGATCTCAATACAATGTTCTCCTCGATTCTCTTGGAGATCTATTTGATGTAATTCTTGTTTTGCAGTGTGTTTGTCGAGACCGATGAATTGTGGGTTTATGATCAAGTTTATCTATGAACAATATTTGAATCTCCTCTGAATTCTTTTATGTATGATTGGTTATCTTTGCAAGTCTCTTCGAATTATCAGTTTTGTTTGGCCTACTAGATTGATCTTTCTTGCATTGGGACAAGTTCTTAGCTTTGGGTTCAATCTTGCGGTGTCCTTTCCCAAAGGATGTTAGGGCAGCAAGGCACGTATTGTATTGTTGCCATCGAGGATAAAAAGATGGGGTTTATATCATATTGCATGAGTTTATCTCTCTACATCATGCCGTCGTGCTTAAAGCATTACTCTGTTATTTTGAAATTAATACTCTAGATGCATACTAGATAGCGGTCGATGTGTGGAGTAATAGTAGTAGATGCAGAATCGTTTTGGTCTACTTGTCGCGGATGTGATGCCTATATACATGATCATACCTAGATATTCTCATAACTATGCTCAATTCAATCAATTGCTCGACAGTAATTTGTTCACCCACCGTAATACTTATGCTCTTGAGAGAAGCCACACGTGAAACCTATGGCCCCCATGTCTATTCTCCATCATATTAATCTTCCAACACTTAGCTATTTTTATTGCCGTTTATTTTTACTATGCATCTTTATTTCTGTTTATCATAAAAATACCAAAACAATTATCTTATCATATCTATCAGATCTCACTCTCGTAAGTGACTGTGAAGGGATTGACAACCCCTTTATCGCGTTGGTTGTGAGGTTCTTATTTGTTTGTGTAGGTGCGTCGGATTCGAGCATGGCCTCCTACTGGATTGATACCTTGGTTCTCAAAAACTGAGGGAAATACTTATGCTACTTTACTGCATCACCCTTTCCTCTTCAAGGGAAAACCAACGCAGTGCTCAAGAGGTAGCATCCGCCGGCGGAAAGTGAGGATGTGCATCGTTTCTCTGTTCGACGGCGTTGAAGGAGTACGTCCCGATCTGCGGTACCCGCCGTTCTCTCTGACCAAGCTCCGTCGCGGTAGGGCCTTCGCCACTTGCTCGCTGCCGTAGTATGGGCAAATCTCGGCCACTGGCACCCTCCTAGTTACATCCCGACGACCCTCCGGTACAGCTTCTTCCGGCCTTGCTCCACTGCCCATCTTCCCACGTTGCTGCATGTAGAAAATCCTGCATGTGGATCTTCTTTAGTTGTTTGCTTAAAACGTATCTCGGCCGGCGTACTTTCCATCTTGCAATCTCGTCCTCAAACCGTTTTTGATTAACCACCATGCTGCTATCTTTCCCTTATTACATGGAATATGCTTCTTTATTGTCGGCATATGTGTTTTCAAGTCGTGTTATTGGGGCAATAATTGTTTCCTTTCTACCTCCTTTTGCAAACAGGGCTATCCATTTCACCTCGTTGCTATTGCGAACTTTTGGTGAACTACACAAATCAGTTTTTTCTTAGGAGTGTTTTGTGCAGTTCCGCCAAAATGTCACACGGGCAACATTTTTACATTTCTGTGGGACTGCAGAAAGGGAGATTGGTTTTGTTATCCTCCTCATCCAACTCCGTGCCTAATCTTCTCCAACAAGTAGTTAGTCCTAAAGAGAGATCGCACAGGTGATCATCTTCTATTTGTGTGTTATGTTTCATCATCTAGTTCCATTATTATTGTAATCACACTGATTGGATATCTTTGCAAACAGGGATGGTCAGCTTGATTTTAGTGGAGCTGCACAAAATGATTGGATTGTGATGTCCTCCATACACCTCTTTTTTGGCTACAGATCTGGGTGAAACTAGCTGCCAACCAATGAACAATGTTCCCATGAAATGGAGCCATGCCTACAAACAACATCGATCAGTTATATATTTTTCTTTATTTGTACACCTTCTCACAACTTTGTCTTCAGTTGTGATGTGAATATTGGCGCTGATCTGCGAACATTGAGATGCATTAGCCACCATGGTACTTTCATTTGTATTTGATGGAATGTTGTAACGATATAATCTTGAGGCAAGAGGACACATGAATCCTACGTTGAAACCTTTTTTTTTCGCGGGAACCAAAGTTGAAACCTTCATAGCATCACAGTACAATTTCATTAAAATTATGCGTACATATAAACAAATCCTAAAGGAATGATAGCAACGCCAGAAAATATTCAACTTCGTTTCGCCGACATGTGCGACATCCTTCGTCTGGCTCCACCTGCCTTGGAGCAATATTGAGTGCACAACTGCAGGGAAAGATTCACCCCGGTCATTGCGCCGCAATACTAATGACTAGTGAGCAGTCAAATCACAGAACCCAACTGATACGTCCATTTTGCATCATGCTTTTATGACAATATTTATGCTTATTCTCTCTTATTTTACACATTATATCACAATACTTATGCCTATTCTCTCTTTTTTTACAAGGTTTACACGAAGAGGGAGAATGTCTATAGCTGGAATTCTGGGCTCGAAAAGGAGCAAATATTAGAGACCTATTCTACACAACTCCAAAAGTCCTGAAACTTCACGGAGATTATTTTTGGAATATATAAAAAAATATTTGGCGAAGAAATAACCAGAAGGGGGCCACCAGCCAGCCACAAGGGTGGAGGGCGCGCCCTACCCCCTAGGCGCGCCCTGACCTTGTGGGCCCCCTGGTAGGCCTCCGGTGTCCATCTTCTGCTATATGGTGTCTTTTACAATAGAAAAAAAATCATAAGAAAGCTTTCGGGATGAAGCGTCGTCGTCTCGAGGCAGAACCTGGGCAGAACCAATCTAGGGCTCTGGCGGAGCTGTTCTACCGGGGAAACATCCCCCCGGGAGGGGGAAATCATCGCCATCATCGTCACCATCGATCTTCTCATTGAGAGGGGTTCAATCTCCATCAACATCTTCACCATCACCATCTCCTCTCAAACCCTAGTTCATCTCTTGTATTCAATCATGGTCCCAAAACCTCAGATTGGTACATGTGGGTTGTTAGTAGTGTTGATTACTCCTTGTAGTTGATGCTAGTTGGTTTATTTGGTGGAAGATCATATGTTCAGATCCTTAATGATAATTAATACTCCTCTGATTATGATTGTGAATATGCTTTGTGAGTAGTTACATTTGTTCCTCAGGACAAGGGAGAAGTCTTGTTATAAGTAATATGTTAATTTGGTATTCGTTTGATATTTTGATGAGATGTATGTTGTCTCTCCTCTAGTGGTGTTATGTGAGCGTCGACTACATGACACTTCACCATTATTTGGGCCTAGGGGAAGGCATTGGGAAGTAATAAGTAGATGATGGGTTGCTAGAGTTACAGAATCTTAAACCCTAGTTTATGCGTTGCTTCATAAGGGGTTGATTTGGATCCACATGTTTCATGCTATGGTTAGGTTTACCTTAATACTTCTTTTGTAGTTATGGATGCTTGCGAGAGGGGTTAATCATAAGTGGGAGGTTTGTCCAAGGAAGGGCAGCACCCAAGCACCGGTCCACCCACATATCAAATTACCAAAGTAACGAACACGAATCGTATGAGCATGATGAAAACTAGCTTGACAACATTTCCCATGTGTCCTCGGGAGCGCTTTGCTTTATATATGAGTTTGTCCAGGCTTGTCCTTTGCTAGAAAAGTATTGGGCCACATTTCTACACCTTATTTGCTTTATTTACTTTTTGCCCATTACGATTTACCTTATCACAAAACTATCTGTTACCGATAATTTCAGTGCTTGTAGAGAATACTTTGCTGAAAAAGCTTGTCATTTCCTTCTGCTCCTCGTTGGGTTCGACACTCTTACTTATTGAAAGGACTACGATAGATCCCCTATACTTGTGGGTCATCAAGACTCTTTTCTGGCGCCGGTGCTGGGGAGTGAAGCGCCTTTGGTAAGTGGAATTTGGTAAGGAAACATTTATATAGTGTGCTGAAATTTACTGTCACTTGTTACTATGGAAAATAATCCTTTGAGGGGTTTGTTCGGGGTATCTTCCCCTCGACTGTAACCACAATTAGTTACTCCTCAACCTACTGCACCTACTGAAAATATTTATTATGAAATTCCTTCGGGTATGATAGAGAAACTACTAGCTAATCCTTATGCAGGAGATTGAACATTACATCCCAATATGCACCTAACCTATGTGGATGAAGTTTGTGGATTATTTACACTTGCAGGTATTCCCGAGGATGTTGTCAAGAAAAAATTATTCCCTTTATCTTTGAAGGGAAATGCAATGACATGGTATAGGCTATTGGATGATATTGGATCATGGAACTATAATCGATTGAAATTGGAATTTCATCAGAAGTTTCATCGTATGCATCTGGTTTATCGTGATCGGAATTATCTCTATAATTTTTGGCCTCGTGAAGGAGAAAGTATCGCTCAAGCTTGGGGAGGCTTAAGTCAATGTTATATTCATGCCCCAATCATGAGCTCTCAAGAGAAATCATTATTCAAAATATTTATGCTCGGCTTCTTGTACTGGTTCCTATATGAAGAAGGATATTTAATTGAAATGGAATTTATTGGAAAGAATTAAACACAACTCTGAAGATTAGGATTTCGGCGAAGGTAAGGAGTCAGGTATAAATCTTAAGTTCGATTGTGTTAAATCTTTTATGGATACCGATGCTTTCCACGAATTAAGCACTAAATATGGACTTGACTCTGAGATAGTAGCTTCTTTTTGTGAATCTTTTGCTACTCATGTTGATCTCCCTTAGGAGAAGTGGTTTAAATATCATCCTCCCATTGAAGTTAAAGTAGTTGAACCTGTTAAAGTTGAAGAAGAAACTATTATTTATAATACTGATCCTATTGTTCCTACTGCTTATATTGAGAAACCGCCATTCCCTATTAGAATAAAGGATCATGCTAAAGCTTGCTACCTCTTGAGCACTGCGTTGGTTTTCCCTTGAAGAAGAAAGGGTGATGCAGCAAAGTAGCGTAAGTATTTCCCTCAGTTTTTGAGAACCAAGGTATCAATCCAGTAGGAGGCTACACACGCGAGTCCCTCGCACCTACACAAAACAAAAAACTCCTCGCAACCAACGCGGTAAGGGGTTGTCAATCCCTTCACGGTCACTTACGAGAGTGAGATCTGATAGATATGATAGGATAATGTTTTTCGTATTTTTGTGATAAAGATGCAAAGTAAAATAAAAGCAAAGTAAAAAGCAAAGGAAATAACTAAGTGTTGGAAGATTAATATGATGAAGATAGACCCGGGGGCCATAGGTTTGACTAGTGGGTTCTCTCAAGAGCATAAGTATTTACGGTGGGTGAACAAATTACTATTGAGCAATTTACAGAATTGAGCATAGTTATGAGAATATCTAGGTATGATCATGTATATAGGCATCATGTCCGAGACAAGTAGACCGACTCCTGCCTGCATCTACTACTATTACTCCACTCATTGACCGCTATCCATCATGCATCTAGAGTATTAAGTTCATGAAAACAGAGTAACGCCTTAAGCAAGATGACATGATGTAGAGGGATAAATTCATGCAATATGATAAAACCCCCATCTTGTTATCCTCGACGGCAACAATAAAATACGTGCCTTGCTGCCCCTACTGTCACTGGGAAAGGACACCGCAAGATTGAACCCAAAGCTAAGCACTTCTCCCATTGCAAGAAAGACCAATCTAGTAGGCCAAACCAAACTGATAATTCGAAGAGACTTGCAAAGATAACCAATCATACATAAAAGAATCCAGAGAAGATTCAAATATTGTTCATAGATAATCTTGATCATAAACCCACAATTCATCGATCTCAACAAACACACCGCAAAAACAAGATTACATTGAATAGATCTCCACGAGAGAGGGGAGAACATTGTATTGAGATCCAAAAACAGAGAAGGAGCAATCTGGCTACTAACTATGGACCCGAAGGTCTGAGGTAAACTACTCACACTTCATCGGAGAGGCTATGGTGATGATGTAGAAGCCCTCTGTGATGGATGTCCCTCCCATGAGCTCCCTAACAGGCCCCAAGATAGGATCTCATGGGCATGTAAGGTTGCGGCGGTGGAATTAGGTTTTTGGCTCCGTATCTGATTGTTTGGGGGTACGTAGGTATATATAGGAGGAAGAAGTATGTCGGTGGAGCAACAGGGGGCCCATGAGGGTGGAGGGCGTGCCCTGGGTGGTGGGCGCGCCCCCTACCTCGTGGCCTCCTCTTTTGTTTCTTGACATAGGTTCCAAGTCTCCTGGATCATAATCTTCCTAAAAATCACGTTCCCGAAGGTTTCATTCCGTTTGGACTCCGTTTGATATTCCTTTTCTGCGAAATCTAAAATAGCCAAAAAACAACAATTCTGGGCTGGGCCTCCGGTTAGTAGGTTAGTCCCAAAAATAATATAAAAGTGAATAATAAAGCCCAATAATGTCCAAAACAGTACATAATATAGCATGGAGCAATCAATAATTATATATACGTTGGAGACGTATCAGGCATCCCCAAGCTTTATTCCTGCCCGTCCTCGAGTAGGTAAATGATAAAAACAGAATTTTTGATGCGGAGTGCTACTTGGCATAATTTCAATGTAATTCTTCTTAATTGTGGTATGAATATTCAGATCCGAAAGATTCAAGACAAAAGTTTAGTATTGACATAAAAATAATAATACTTCAAGCATACTAACAAAGCAATCATGTCTTTCAAAATAACATGGCCAAAGAAAATTATCCCTACAAAATCATATAGTCTGGCTATGCTCTATCTTCACCACACAAAGTATTTAAATCATGCACAACCCCGATGACAAGCCAAGCAATTGTTTCATTCTTTTGACATTCTCAAACTTTTTCAATCTTCACGCAATACATGAGCCTGAGCCATGGATATAGCACTATATGTGGAATAGAATGGTGGTTGTGGAGCAGAAAAAAAGGGAGAAGAAAGTCTCACATCAACTAGGCGTATCAACGGGCTATGGAGATGTCCATCAATAGATATCAATGTGAGTGAGTAGGGATTGCCATGCAACAGATGCACTAGAGCTATAAGTATATGAAAGCTCAACGAAAGAAACTAAGTGGGTCTGCATCCAACTCGCTTGCTCACGAAGACCTAGGGAATTTTGAGGAAGCCCATCATTGAAATATACAAGCCAAGTTCTATAATTAAAATTTCCCACTAGTATATGAAAGTGACAAAATGAGAGACTCTCTATCATGAAGATCATGGTGCTACTTTGAAGCACAAGTGTGGTAAAAGGATAGTAACATTGTCCCTTCTCTCTTTTTCTCTCATTTTTTTATTTGGCCTTTTCTATTTTTTTTCCTCTTATTATTATTATTATTATTTTTCGTCCGGAGTCTCATCCCGACTTGTGGGGGAATCATAGTCTCCATCATCCTTTCCTCACTTGGGACAATGCTCTAAAAATGAAGATCATCACACTTTTATTTTCTTACAACTCAACAATTATAACTCGATACTTAGAACACAATATGACTCTATATGAATGCCTCCGGCGGTGTACCGGGATATGCAATGAATCAAGAGCGACATGAATGAAAGAATTATGAACGGTGGCTTTGCCAAAAATACGATGTCAACTACATGATCATGCTAAGCAATATGACAATGATGGAGCGTGTCATAATAAACGGAACGGTGGAAAGTTGCATGGCAATATATCTCGGAATGGCTATGGAAATGCCATGATAGGTAGGTATGGTGGTTGTTTTGAGGAAGGTATATGGTGGGTTTATGATACCGGCGAAAAGTGCGCGGTATTAGAGAGGCTAGCAATGGTGGAAGGAAGAAAGGTGTGTATAATCCATGGACTCAACATTAGTCATAAAGAACTCATAACTTATTGCAAAAATCTACAAGTTATCAAAGGAAAGCATTACGCGCATGCTCCTAGGGGGATAGATTGGTAGGAAAAGACCATCGCTCGTCTCCGACCGCCACTCATAAGGAAGACAATCAATAAATAAATTATCCTCCGACTTCATCACATAACGGTTCACCATACGTGCATGCTACGGGAATCACAAACTTTAACACAAGTATTTCTCAAATTCACAACTACTCAACTAGCATGACTCTAATATCACCATCTTGATATCTCAAAACAATTATAAAGCATGAAACTTTTCTTAGCTTTCAACACACTCATAAGAAAGTTTTTTTACAAATCTTGAATACCAAGCATATTAGGATTATTTAAGCAATTTACCATGCTATTTAAGACTCTCAAAATAATCTAAGTGAAGCATGAGAGATCAATAGTTTCTATAAAACAAATCTACCACCATGCTCTAAAAGATATAAGTGAAGTACTAGAGACAAACTATATAACTCAAAAGATATAAGTGAAGCACATAGAGTATTCTAACAAATTCCAAATCATGTATGGCTCTCTCAAAAGGTGTGTACAGAAAGGATGTTTAATGTTAACTAAAAATCAAAGACTCAAATCATACAAGACGCTCCAAGCAAAACACATATCATGTGGTGAATAAAAATATAGCTCCAAGTAAAGTTACCGATGGAAGTAGACGAAAGAGGGGATGCCTTCCGGGGCATCCCCAAGCTTTGGCTTTTTGGTATCCTTATATTATCTTGGGGGTGCCATGGGCATCCCCAAGCTTAGGCTCTTGCCAATCCTTGTTCCATAATCCATCAAAATCTTTCACCCAAAACTTGAAAACTTCACAACACAAAACTCAACAGAAATCTCGTGAGCTCTGTTAGCAAAAGAAAACAAAAGACCACTTCAAGGTACTGTAATGAACTCATTATTTATTTATATTTGTGTTAAACCTACTGTATTCCAACTTCTCCATGGTTTATAAACTATTTTACTAGCCATAGATTCATCAAAATAAGCAAACAACACACGAAAAACAGAATCTGTCAAAAATGTAACGATGTAGTAATTTGTAACTAACGCAAACTTTTGGAACTCCAAAATATCAGCCAAAATAGGACGACCTAGGAAATTTGTTTATTGATCAGAAGCAAGCAATTGGAATCACTATTTTATCACGTTCTGGTTATTTTTAACAATTGTTTTCGTGAACAGAAAGTTTTTGGAAATTACAGCAAGATGAAATAACTGTCACCCAAGAAGATCCTATAGGTTTAACTTGGCACAAACACTAATTAAAACATAAAAACACATTTAACCAGAGGCTAGATCAAATATTTATTCCTAAACAGAAGCAAAAGCAAAAAAACTAAAAATAAAATTGGGTTGCCTCCCAACAAGCGCTATCGTTTAACGCCCCTAGCTAGGCATAGATAATTTAACGATGCTCACAAGAAAGACAAGAATTGAAGCGCAAAGAGAGCATCATGAAACACATGACAAACACATCTAAGTATAACATACTTCCTATGCATAGGCATCTTATAGGCGAACAAATTATCAAGGCAAGCAAAAACTAGCATATGCAAGGAAGCGGAAAGAAACAATAGCAATCTCAACATACCGAGAGGTAATTTAGTAACATGAAAATTTCTACAACCATATTTTCCTCTCTCATAATAATTACATGTAGGATCATAAGAAAATTCAAAAATAAAGCTATCACAAAACATATTCTTAAAACGATCCACATGTATGCAAAGTTGACACTCTTCCAAATTAGTGGGATTAACATTAACTAAAGTCATGACCTCTCCAAACCAACTTTTATCAAAAATTTCATAGGATTGAATATTCTCCAAATATGTGGGATCTAAAGTTGACACTCTTCCAAACCCACTTTCAATATTATTGCAAACAATATTATCAATCTCATATTCATCATGGGGATTAAATAAATTTTTAAGATCATAAGAAGAATCACCCCAATCATGGTCATTGCAACAAGTAGTAGACATAGCAAAACTAGCATCCCCAAGATTAGGGTTTTACATATTATTAGCACAATTGACATCAAGAGAATTTATAGTAAAATCATTGAAATCATGCTTTTCATCGAGGGAACTATCAAGCATGGGTGCAATAGCAACAATCTCATTTTTAACATAAGGAACTATAGCAAATTCATGTTCATAAATATTGGCATCATGGCCACAAGAATAGCAAGCATCATGTTCATCAAGGGATATTTCAACCAAATCATCGGAATCATCATTATCTATAGATTCATGCATATCATTATTTTCTTCCAAAGCAACGGTCATTTTTTCAATAAATTCTTGGACATAGACATTATGAGCAAAGTTTTCATTGCAATATTTAAGTATGACAGAATTTTCAGATTTGTTGAGAGTAAAATCATACTTCTCAATCAAAGAAGAAACTTCATGAGGACCCTTAAAAACGACAAATTCTTCAATTTGTTCGATAACATAGTAGCTATAAACACCCTTTGCATAAGAAGATAAGATTTCATTATCATTGAACTCACATAGGTAGGGAAGGTGTTTTTTAGGGTTCTTAGAGCAACAAGTAAAATCACAAATTTCACAAAGGTTCCAAGCATAGCATAGCAAACTATTTATATGATACCATAAGAGCTTCCCTTTTTTAGACAAACGATGATGCACAAAATGAGCATGCTCATCTAAAGATTTCCCATCAACTAGGCTAGGTGGGGTTTCAAAGACGAAAGATAAGGATCGAAAATGATCCAAGTAGAACACTTTAAGTGGATCCATATCAATAGATTTTCAGCAAGCGAAGATGCAAGCATATAGAAGGCACAAGGAAACACAAACAAATATACATACGAGAAGAAGGTGAATGAAGAAGAGAGGGCGAATAAAACGGCAAGGGTGAAGTGGGGGCACTACAAAAAAAATACACTTCCATGATGATACGTGTTTGTCACAATAGGTCGCGTTTTTTGTCATGCATGTACATCCATGACAAATTTATGACAGAATCAAGATAGTCATACCTGTGCTGTCATAGAAGTGTTCCATGACATTACCAAAATTATCATCACAGAAGTGTCCACTTGCATGACGATAAATCGCGCGTCACAGAAGTGCTTTCGTCAAGGGTGACCGACACGTGGCATACACCGTAACGGAACGCCGCTAAGCTATCGGGTCGGATTTTGGATCCGATAACCCGTTAACAGCCCCTACCAATTGGAAACACACACGTGTAAAATTCTAATTGGCCGTCAGTGGGCCAGATGTCACCCGTCCATTGGAGGAGACATGCCTATGGTACGTCGACACGTGGCTGGGCCCAACAGAGGCCCATATAGGTTAAAAAGGCCGGCCAAGTAAAGGCCCGTAGAACTTAATCAGGTACTAGTGGGCCAGCCCAATAACGGCTCGCTTAATAAAGGCCCATTTACGTACCAAACCAGATCTCGCCCCTTAATTTTTCGCCCAATATTTGGGCCCATTTACGGCTCAAGCCGATCTGCCCGTTAATTGTTTGCCAATATTCGGGCCCAACTACAGCCAGCTGACTTTCGGCCCGTTAGAGGCCTCGATGTAGACATGGGCCCATTTCATCCCGTGTGACTTTCGCCCGAATGGCCCGTGCCCATGGGCCATATATGGTCCGACGGGACATTGGGCCCACTAACGGCCCGTGCTAAAGGTGGCAACAGTTAAGCCCAACGTAACTTTGGGCCTGTTAAAGGCCTGTCGTGTAATTCGGCTGTTGATGCCTGTACTAAGCTTTCGGCCTCTGAAAGGCCCATGATATCAGTGGGCCAACTAAGGCCCGAGATATGTTTCGGCCTGGTAACGGCCCGTGAGCTAACTGGGCCCATAACGGCCCGGTCTACATTTCGACCTCTTGAAGGCCCGTCGACAACTAGTGAAAATTGAGGCCCAACATGCATTTTGGCTCGCTAAAGGCCCGTGGTTTCATCTCGCCGTAATAAAGCCAAAGGCAATATTCAAATGTTAATGGCCAAACTAAGCGCTGGTCGACAAAAGGCCCAACTAAAATATAGGCCGATGTAAGTTTGGGCCTGGTGCACGTGTGAAGGCCCCAATCATTCGGGCCCAAGAAAGACGCAGCCGCCCAATTGTGGCCCGCTAAAAACCTGGCCCGTTATCGAATGTTTCGGCCCGGTCGACTACATCTGATTTTTTTTCAGATAGCAAATGATGGCAGTAAAGAAATTACGGCATAGTAACTAAGAATAAAACTACACTATACAATAAAGGATTTAAGGTATATTACATCCACTGGGCATCGAAGTTCGCCACCAGTGATCATAAAGCGCAACGAAGAAGCAGATTACAAAAACTGGGCACCATTGCAGCGTTTCAAAATAATACTGAATTGAGACAACTTCCAAGACAGTTCAAGAAAGGTTAGCCTTGCGGGGGAACTGCTGCGCAAGCTGCTGAGCAAGGCTGTGAGACCGGCCTAGCATGTCGGTCATAGCTTCCAGGTGTAGCTGTTTAGCGATGAGGTTCTCATTGGTGTTCTCGCGTAATCTTTCTTAGAGATAGGACTTCAAGTCGAAGTTGAGTTGCAGAATGCCTTTCTGCTAGAACTTGGGACCCAAGAAGTCGAACTGATTCGCATAATGAATTATGTGAGCTTGTCTCGACCGTTAGTCTCAAGTAACTTGAACACCGCATCAAGACAAGACTTTGGGGTTGTCTCGCTATCTTCAAGATGTTTTGCCTTCTTTCTTTGCAATATATGTTGGGTTTGTCTCACAGCCTTTCAAAGAGACTTGTGCATGCCATCAGGCATATCACCCTGAAACAATGCAGAGAGATGACAGGTTTTGCACGTGTATAAACAAAGATGATAGCTGTTCTGTCAATTCTATCCAATTTCAAATTAGAAAATAAAGAGTAAGTTCAAAATATCAATAGCATGATCTGGCATTGTTCATCATGCGGGGAGCTTCACCACACTACTGGATTACCATGTCAACATAACAAGCATAGATGAAGGGCAAAGAAAATCATTGTATCTATTTTGGATAATGTGCATGGCATGTTGTTCATATCATCAGCCACATCAAGAAGATAAAACAGGAGATGACAAGGTGCAAACGTGGGCTGCTTCACCACACATCGGATTATAGATCCACAAAACCAAGCATACATATAGGGAGTATTAAGTAATGTGCATGGTATGGATAAGAAATTTGGTTTTACAAGTAAAACTTAGAACTTACGGTTCTTTTAACATGCATTTTGGTAGAAACAGCAAACTAGACAAAGAAACGATAGGGAGTATGAGCAAATTAAACAGCAGTTGAGGATAAAGGCTTTAGAAGGACTGACTTACATTAACAGTTAACACCGGCTTTATAATGCCCTTCTCCATGTCAAGGGAAGGATAACTCAAGAATTTCAGCACAAAATCTTCTTCATAAGCATTGCATGTACTCTACATTTTGTAGAGAGTAATTATAGATATGATAATACTGGAAGGGATAGAGGATAATGAAGATAAGATGCAGATTGATGCTACATAAGCAACTACCAATCCCTGGAAGTACAAGCGTTACAGGACAAAATGTACTAACAAGAGCAATGGGCTACACTTCTGCACTGGCATTGTCTGTGTATTCTACTTGTTGGTAAGATTAAATATAGATTTGATCTTTTTTAGTAAATGGTGGGCGAGGGAGATAAAATGCAGAATGCTACAAAATAAACCAATCCCTCTTCCCATAATACAAGAGTGTCTTGAACACTGGTATACTATACAAAACGTTCTTATATTATGGGACGGAGGAAGTAGCTGTTAATGTAAGTACAGTGATAGAACACGTTCAGTCCTTACAAGAGGATCGCAGAGCTAAACCTCTTCAAAAGCATTGGGTTGATTCTAAATTTGTGTAAGAGTCCATACGGATCTTATAATGTCCACCAAATGGGCGATTACGAGGCTAACATGTGCGTGATGCTACATAATCAAACATCTATGAAAGTAAGTATGATCATACAGGCAAGAGGTACTCACGAGAGCAATGCAATTATGCAGTATAGTTGCGTAGATTCTGTGGTCCCTTGAGAACGAATGTTCTTACGCTACTTGATTTTTCGTACAAGTGAGACATTAAGGCAAATGCAGAAATGTAGTTCAAATTGTGATGTGATATCATAGATGTACCTTTACACCGTGGCCGAGACCAATGTGTAACAAGATTATTCTAGTCACAGTCGGATAAATGTAGCACCGGAGACTTTACAGAAATTTCGTTCAGAGGCTTGCCATCAAAGTTCGCTTGCCTCAGGTAGGAACGATACTGCATCAACGAGTTCTTGAAAAGCGCAAGCAACTCTTGCTCGTCATCACGATCCAGTTTGCTCCTCGCCTATTTAAAAGAATGAAATCTTGTGTCTTCTGTCAGCAGAAACATATGCAGTAATGACCATGAATAACATTAGTACATTACTTACGCGTAAGTTGCGGAGGAAGACTGGAAATTGTTCTGTGACTACGGTATAATCTTTCCATGAAGGAAAGATGCGCACAAAGTTCCTGACAACAACATAAGCTCCGTCTTCTAAACTGGGAAGAAATGGAACAGGGGTCCTATTTGCTGCAATTGGGGCTCTCTCTGGTTCGAAAAGGGATTTGGCAACTGGATTTGGTGTACTCTTTGCTGGAATGGGGGTTTTGCGTCCGCAGTTGGTGCTATGTCAATCGGCATAATCATACTGCTTGTCTGCTTGGGGTCTGGCCGAGTTGGGGCATCGTAAATGACCAAAGTGTAGTAGGGCTAGAGTCTGCTAGAGTTGGGGTATTTTGTGGGTCAGGTGATATTGCAACTACACGTAATGGGCTATTTGATTTATTAGGTGCCACTACCTTTTCCAAATACTTTTCTTGTGCTCCTCCATGATCAACAATCGCCCTCTTCCTTTTGAACGTCTGATACACAAGAACAACATTTGAATGGATAAATATGGTATGATGACAGATGGAATATGTAATCGAAAATGGATAGGCGGGGCGTATTCACATACACGATGTGTAAACTAAGCTAATGGCAATTCAACAAAGTAGAAGCAATGCAAAGCATCAGTTGCAAGATATGTGCGAGCAATGTAACCTTGGAAAGTTAGAGCAAGTACCTTGATGGGTGAATCAGATAGGGCATCTTCCTCTGACTCCTCCACTAGGGAGCTACATTGACTTAGGTCTCCCTCTAGCTCAGAATCACTGCTAGGATCATATTCTGAGCATGAATCTGTAGGTGGAGAGCGTTTGCATTGCATTGCATCCAGACTTGATTTCAGTCCCTTAATGCCAAGTTTGACAGCCATGGCATTGTTCTGCTTTATTCTTTTCATGCAGCAAGCTCATAATCATTATGATGCTGTTCAGAATCTGAGATTCATGAAAACATAAAAAGTAGTCAGATTATCTATGGAATGCATTGCGGATTCAACTCGGAGAGTGTCTCCCTATAAACCCCTACATATGCAAAGTTCACCTCCCCAACCATGCTGACGGACCACACACGTAAATACAAACCCCTTATGTCTCTATAACAGTGTGCACACATTTCAAAACTGAAGTAGGAACATTAGAATCATATGAAATTCAGATTTGAACAAATAAACTAAGAAATTATGAGTGGCGTAATGTTTAGCTTCAAGGGTGGAGTGTTGGTGAAAAGTAAACAAAGCAAGGAGGCAGATTGTATTCCATGTAAAAGATCGAAACCTATGTAAAAGCTGGAAATGACACTTTCTTTCTATACAATGCAGTGTTCGTAACCCACACATGATGGAAGAGATCACATAGAGAAATACTATTCACTCAGTTCACGGTTCCAAAGATTTAGAAACATGATGGTCCACCCTAAAAGAATACTGACAACAAATATGACAAGGCAAGCATAGATGTAGTGAATCAATCATTTACTTGTGAGCTTATTAGGACAAGTATGCAGAATTGTAACTGCAGTAAGAGACCGTCCAAAATCTGAATGAAGAAGTTTGTCGAGCACTTATTGTTTGCAACTAATCGACGTGAATAATTGGATATTATATCGAATGAGTAAGATAGACAAGTAAAATTGTCAACATACTTGGCTTGCAGTAGTAATCTGGGTCAAGTCACTACGACCAACAATCCAAAATGACTAGTTTCTGTTTCGAGGGCGGGAATTTTGAAAACCCTGAGAACTTTAGAGATACTAAAGATTACCGAAATACATCTGAACAATTAAGTGTAGGTAGCACTGAGCACACAACCTAATGACAATCCTGCCTAATGAGTAATGAATACATTAGAAAATGGGTGATGAGGAGTGGGCCGAAAGTGTTGAGGACGATCCTGTGATAAATCGGGTTGGCTTGGTGGGTGCCGCACACCGAGCCCCGAACGGATCGGGAAGGTAGGCACGGCGGCGCGCCCGGGCAGCAGTGACGCTGTTGGGCGAGCGGCTCATGGCCTCCTGTGAGTCTGGCGTCTCCTCCTAGAGTCATGCCGTCCGGGGACGGCAAGTTGCCGGGCGAGGCAAAGCGGCCGGGGAGTAGAGATCGGAAGCGCAATGTAACAGAGGGGAATCAGGGCCTCGGGACGACCCAAAATCCTGTGATGGGCCGCCCACCGTGGGCTACTATAGAGATACACACCCGAGGCGTAACATGCATTTTCAAACTAATTTAGGAACATTTAGCTGACCAATTAAACAACTCTGTTTTAATAATATCAGATTCAGATTTGAACATCTAAGCTTGTTTAGCTTGATGCTGGAGCAAAGGTTATTATGACACGAAGCACGATAATTGATCAGATAGTGATCATAAAAGGGGAAACTCTAAGAATATTTTTTTAGCAAAAGAGAGTTTTCCCTCCGATTTCTATTAAAGAAACCACCACGGAACCAACATGATCAATTAAACCCTAAGCATGATCAATTAAACCGTATTATGGCTGTGCCATGGCATATTTGAGGATGCAAACCGAAGAATTGATATTTAGCATCCATTGTTTGCTTCGAACTAAGAACTAAATTCTAAGAGCTGGAAAGAAAGTAGAGTAACCAAGTTAAGATCTATTTTCTGGTTGAGATAAATAAGTTGAGGAGATATGAAGTACCACCTCTCTTGCGGTGCCGTGTAGGCATTGGGGGTGCGATGGCTTTCGGTGGAGTTGAAGCAGATCTGCGACGGTAGACGGGTGCATCGGGGGATAAGTCCCGTTGCGGTGGAAGAGAAGGTCGTGTGAGCGGCCCCGGCAAAGAGGACGACGGTGCCAATGAAGCGAGAGGACGCGATGCAAGGCTATTGGTCCGTCGCCGTGGATGAGAAACGTCCATCTCTAGCAAAGTGACGACGCTGTCTTGGTAGGCGCTCCAGCATGGTGGAGGACGGTGGCGGTGGATGTGGTGGAGGACGGCGGCGATGGATGGGGTGGCGGACGGAGGCTGGTGTTGGGATGGGGTGTTCTAGAGCGGATGGTGTATGAATGGGAAAATGGAGGGAGAGGTACGGGGAACCATGTTTTTGGGACGCGCCTGTCTGAAATATGGGAAAGTTACGAACTTAGCCCCCGTTTAAAATTTGTACGTCTCGTCGGTTGGGGATAGGACGGTAATCTCAAGATCTCGCCAATATTTGCCCAGAGCGATTTCGGGCGAGGAGAGGGCGGTTGGCGCCCATGGTTGGCGCCCATGGTGTATGAACGGGGCTGACAGGTAGGGCGGTTGTGTCACGTCTGAGTGAAGTTAAAAACCTGCCCCTATTGAAAATATTTGCCTACATCGATTTCGGCCGAGTCGAGTTTGTTTTGCCGCCCACCGTGTATGAATGGGGAATGGAGGGAGAAACAGAGGTCTTTCGGACGAGCTTGAATCAAATGTGTTTTTTCCACCCATGTTTGACGCCCACCATGTCGGAATGGGCTCAGAGGCGGTCGTGTCACGTCTAATTGAAGTTACTAACCTACCCCTATTTAGAGAAGTGGAAATCGGGTCGATGGATTGTCCGTGTAATGGGTAGACAGTAATTTCCATCTCCCAAACACTTGGCTTCGGGCAGCCGACGTGGGAGTGGACATTTTGCGGCTTCTTTCGAATTTTGGGACAATAAACATCCACGTTTACCCTGGCAACTAATTCGAATCCATTTTGTATTCCTATATGAATGTTTATAAATCGTTCTATGTGTTTTTATATATCTTCAAAAGGACGACAAAGATGTATTCCACTGTCATATATGAATATGCTTTACAAATGCCGATACTCAAATTCAGAATCTAGTATCCAGTTTAAGGTGAATTCGATTATTTGGAACACTTCATGTCCAACTCAAATGTCACACGCAACATAATGTGTACTCCCATTTAGATATGTACACAAGCGATGTATCAAGATTCAAATACCGAGTCAATCAACCAAGAATGTACAGAACTAATGTATATATAAACACTTATAGAGTATATGGATCAATAATATCAACTAACATACATAAGCCAGGCCGTTGTACTTTTTTTTGGCTACAACAACATCTTTTTTTAGCCAGCATCTTGGCCCTTTCCGATGCGTGCCACTTATGGTCCATCTATACTACTACTATTGCTGAATGTACATTCAGCCCGATTGACATATTTGTAGGTCTGGCACAGCAATCCAAATGAAATGTCTCCGAGTCTTATCAATTAATACAGACTTGTGCTCAAATAAAATTACAAACCAAAAAAGAAAAAAATTATTACATGATCTCTAAAACAAATGGTTTGATTGACTACATGAACAGACAACACAAAGGTTATTCAACTATGGAAAGAACATTTGACCTATGATTTACCAAGTAGAAATTTAATTTCCTTTTTTCCTTCAGGACCTTAACAATCTGGTCAGTCTCAGCTTGCTTCATTTTGAAATCCACCAAATATTTAATGGTTGTCTTGAGTACTGCTTGTGATTGTGTTGTTTGCTACCTCAACATGTCAACTTCATCTCTAAGTGCAGAAGCAGAATCTCTTTCTACCACTAGTTTAGCCTCTAGAGCATCAGCAGTTGGCAATTCATAATGCACTATTGGGCCGGTGCCACTTCTGTGGGATGATGCAACGTCCATGGGGACCTCGCTCTTTGATCTTGGGCTAACCTATTTTGCCATCAAAGTTCCGATTGATTCAGAAAAGTTGAAGTTAGCAAAACATTTCAACCGGGAGTTATAACAGCAAATCAGTTAAACAAACAAGGAATTAAAGAGTTTCAATTGATGTTTAGTACTCCTCCATCCCATATCGTAAGACGCTTTTTAACACTATGCTAGTGTCAAAAAACGCCCTATATTATGGGACGGAGGGAGAAGTTATTAACATCATCAGAATCTGTCAAGGCAAAGAAAGCAAAGCGCTTAAACAAAAAAGCAGATATTTAAGTTAAGGCAAACAGGTAATTCTTAACAGTAAGTATCAAACACATAGATAGGCGCAGTCTACAATATGATTAGCAGGCTGTGCCATTATGTAATCAGTAGCAAACTAAATTAAGCCAAGCAACATAATTGAACAATTTTGCAATAAGTGGCTAACTAAAATTACGAGAAGCAGGTAACTAAACTTACGCTAGTTCTTTGTACAGGCACACTGAAACTTCTTTTTCGCTTACAAGGTTGTACAAAAAGGAGTCCATGGCATTAATTGCTTGGATACGCAGTCCCAATACTTCTTTCCTCCCACACTACATGGGTAAGTCGAATGGTTAATCTGGTAAGATGGTGCGTCCTTGACACTACTGGAATCTGGCACTTAGCCATCCGCCATGGCAGATGGCAAAGTCATGGTCGGCGGATGGCAAAGGCTTTGCCATCTGCCAGCAGAAGGCAAACAATTTGTCTGAAACCCTGCCGGTAAAGGCTTCTTTGCCGTCATTGGTCGATGGCAAAGAGTCAGTGCCTTTGCCATCACCGGCAGATGGCAAAGCCTCTTAATCGGGTTAGCCCGTTAGAAGGTTAACGGCATACTTTGCCATCTCGCCGCCAGATGGCAAAGGTTGCAGTTTCTTGCCGCCCGCCAACAGATGGCAAGGCTGCATGCTTTTGCCGTCCCGGCAGACGGCAAAGAGCCCCGGGCAGATGGCAAAGAGCCCAAATAGGCCAGCCCAAATTTTACATGTAGATGACACGTGGCCTCTTTGCCATCTCGCCACTGATGGCAAAGCTCTTGCCATCTGCCAGTAGATGGCAAAGTGACTATATTGCCCCATTTAATTTTGATTTTTCTTATATCAGTTCCTTTTCAAAGAAAATCAAACACAAATATATTTATATGAGCAATATAGCATATTCAACACATATTACCAATAGTCATGAGCACATATATATCCAACACATGTTACCAATAGTAGCAAGTTTCATCCCTACATATACATAGTTTCATCAATATTACGCTTTCATCCATAGGTAGCAAGTTTCACAAGGTCAAAACAAAAACTAAATACAAGGACTCCATCAACCCAAGCTTCCGTGATCTTAAGCAAATCTGTAAAATGGGAAAGAAGAAAGTTAGAAGAAGAAGACTAGAAGAAGAAGATTATTATGATGCGGAAATATGCATGGATTGTCAAAACTTGCATTATCCTACTATCACTAGTACAACAAAGCTGCAGGTTGGCATAGTTCATGAACCATGTACATCATGACAAATACAATATCATCCAATGCTCGACTATGAACAAAATTGAACAATTACGTGCATGAAGGAATACTTACATTTACATGATAGAAAACTAATCTCTACTACCTAACAGAAACGTAAGGTTCCGTCTCCCCTCTTACGTTCTCCTCGCTTCGTCCAGCCTCGTTCTCCTCGCTTCGTCCAGCCTCTCCTACGACCCCCACTCCACCGATTTTCTGTTCTCCCTCCGCCAGTTTTATCCCTCCGTCGACTCGCGGAAAACCATCCGGTTTAATCACGCTCATCACACCACGTCCGAACAGACCGGCGAAACACCCACACTCACGCATGATCCCGAGCCGTCCCTCTCCCCCCGACCCCCCAAACCCTAGACTTCGGATGAGCCGCGGCAACATGCGCCGATCAATACCAGGGCTTCAAGGCGCTAATCATGGAGCCCCGGCGGAAGCAATACCCCAAGGAGGAGGAGGAGGAGGGAGATAACCATGGATGCATGGAGAAGGGCTCCGTCCACTTTGGTCATTAGTCACAAAGATACACCGCCGTTCCCTCCTTCGTCCAATCTTGTATCCAACAAAAGGAATTAACGCCACTTGCAACCCCCATTCATTGTCGGCTGCCATCGGACAAGTGATTGTTGGACGTGAGCTAGCTTCAGGAGCACTTCCTAAAGGCTGTCGGCCATTCACAAGTTCTTCCTTTCAAGCCGAATTGACTCTTTAGTAAGATGCATCATATTTTTTGAATGGAACAAGATTGATCATATTGTTTGAAGTGAAAAAAAATTCGCTATGATCTACCCATTACTTGATTCGAAGTTTTCAACTGCTAGATGTAGGAGGAGGCAGTAGTGGTTGCAATCTTGGTGCTAAATGACACATACTGTCCTCACCCGATTTCTAAGAGCAAAAAACCCAAAGAACAAATACTCATTTAAACATTTTTGATTCAGTGCTCCATGAGCATTTTATCTATCATTTGTTTTAAAATTTTGAGTTTTCAGGTCTAAAATGGTTCATCCCCTTTTGTGGTTGCAGTTTTACTTATCTGGACACACCACCTTTAATTTGGAGTGCTAAAGAAAAAAAACTTCTATAGCTTGACCCAATAATATACTATTGATAAAAGATATTTTTTCTGGACGTATTTGCAGATTCAAGGTAGGCGACATGCCAACATACAAACTAGTCCTGAAAATAATAAACATTGCAAAGTTTTGCTTGTGCTAAGTGAACTTTAGTTATTCACCATACATATTCTGCATATCGTATCTTTTGGCAAATATGTAACTGAGTCAAATGATCTATGAAATACATGCATTGCACATATATGATGCTCTAACAAGATATTATGTAACAAGAGGCAATATATCACCCAATGTGTTTTGAGGGTTCTCCTGTTTACAACGCACGGGCACTCACCTAGTTGGATGAGAAGTACATATGTCGCTCATTGTTGTCATTGTATAAAAACAGTACAAAAGTGGGACTATAAACTCACCAATCCTTGTTGTCTCTCTTTATTTACAGAGCATTTAACCTCTGCCTCACACAACATATATATGTGTCAAAGATGCGGCATGTACCTTTTGCCAATGTCAACATACTCAAATACGATTTCTTCACCAAGTTCCAATGTAACAGTGTCAAGAAAAATATGCAATACCAAAGGTGATAATGGTAGTCTACTGCCAATATATTCTACTGTAATAATTAGTATAAAGTAGAAAAGATTCATAATATGTGATAAATTAGCAGAAACTATAATACTTTTACCAGTTTCATAGCTCCAAATTAATGCAACTCGATAGTTTATCCATCCCTTCACCGGTGACCTCTTGGACTTAAGTAGAGATGATTTCTGAAACAAAAAGTGAGATGTTTAATCTGGACCTCACCCAAACACACTTCTGTACTTTGTCTTGCAAAATATGTATTCAAATAGCTTGCATAGAAAATGGTGTCAAGAAAGAGACAACTTAATCCAGTAGAAGGCAAAAGCACGAAAGCTGCCTCTAAAAGACTCCCACTTGAAGGGTCATTAAGAAAGGAATTCCTCTTGTGTCATAACAAAGAACCTGCTAGGCAGGATGCAGAACCTGAATGGCGGGAAAATATCAAGTGATACGGGCCATCACATGATACCCTGCTACGGGACTCTGTGGTGCCTTGGATCTACATGCAAAGGACATGATCAACTCACTTATTATTTACACATGCCCCCTTGGTACATTTGCATGTGCCCCCCTTGAAAACAGCCCATCTTTGTGAAAGCACAACAGACCTATGCATCTGTCCCCAACATCAACATCGTCAGTTTCTACCAACAAGTACGAACACTATACCAGTTGATTATCTGATTCAAAACAAGACGTGTGAATTAATCAAACTTAAACCACATCATTTAGGCCTTGTTCTGTTACTTGACATGTGATCAATCAACACAAAAATGAATATATTCGCATGTGATCAGTACATTTAAAGTAAGCTCTCATCAGTACAACAAGCAACAACTTGAAACATTCTTATCTTGAGCCTTCAGGTCGCCATCAGTTTTATTTCATAATGAATATATTGGCATGTGATCAGCATGAACCCATTTTTCATTCTTGTATTCACATATGGAATTTTCGATGATCAAAATATTTAGCAGAAATCTTGACAAAAAATCCATCTCAACAAACAATAGTACAAGCTAGCAAATTGTGAGGGATGGCAAATTGCCCAAAATCATTCATAGCATCAAAAGATCGCTGGATCAGAAGCATGTCAACAAATAAAGGTGCATCATATGCTGCCATCTTGGTCTAGGAATTAACATGACCTTAATGCACATGAATTTTAGTCAATTACTCTAAATGCTCACTTATGCTAGGTTGTACATGAGGATTTCAACTACTGTATGTAAGAAACATTCTATGACACTTTATAAGAAAGATTAAGAAGCGGCGGCGGGGTTCTTGTACCTGTCTATGGGCTTGTCGTCGTCATCAGATCCCCAGGCGGAGGACGAGGCGGAGCCCTCGTTGGCGACAACCAAGGTCCCCGGGGGCTGACCAAACGGGCGAGTGCTGAGAGGGGAGGCGGGCGCGGAGTAGCGGTCGTAGGATTCTTGAAGAGTCCTAGAGGGCTCAGCCCCAGCTCCGCCGCAATTGGGATCGTCGGCGTCGGGAGAGCCGCCGGAGTCCTGGCGGTGGCGGATCTGGGCGCCGCCTGAGGAGCTTGGGAAGGGGAGAGGGTGGGGGGCGGCAGCGGTGCACCGATGGGAGAGAGCCCGGGTTGGAGAAGAGGAGGCCCGCGGCAGCGGGGTTGGGGGAGAGGAGTTGGTCGGCGGTGATGCTGGTGCTTGGGTTGGGGAATCGGGAGGGGAGGAGGTGACGATGGAGTGGGATGGGATAGGGTTTGGGTGGTTGGGCTGCCCGGGGGGTGGGGGTTCTTTTTATTTATTTTTTTGTTTAGATAAATGGGATGGATGGATGGATGGATGGATGCAAACATTTCAACCAATGAGAACAAAAATAACCCCACAGTTTTTTTACCTGGAAAAAAATTACCCCATCTCTTTGCCGTCTGCTGGCAGATGGCAAAGAATCTTTGCCGTCTGCTGGCAGATGGCAAAGAGGTGGGGCTGGTACGCCGTTAAACTCTTGACGGCCACAGGATTTGCCAACCTCTTTGCCATCTGCTGGCAGATGGCAAAGATTATTTGCCCTCCACTAGAAGATGGCAAAGAATTGGCTGATGGCAACCATGTTCTTAGTCGTCTGTCAGTTCTTTGCCATCTGTTTTTTATAAGCAGATGGCAAAGACGTTCTTTGCCATCAGCTGGCACATGGCAAAGAGCTGGCTGATGGCAAATTCCCTGTTTCCAGTAGTGTGATATGTTATATGAGGACGTGTAGTCAGACTAGTTGTAGCCAAACACATCACACTTGCTTTTACTGTATATTTCATGCGATTACTTTTGGCATATCAAGATCTAAGCAATCTAGAATAGGATGAAAAGACTGGGATCCTTCACATTATTGGCGAACTCAGCTCATAGAAACAAGCAATTCAACCATTCTGTGGCTAAATCAAATGCGCCACTGGAATATTTTTCACTATCCAATCATACACGCAAAAAGGGGCGATGCCACCATAAGGGCTCGTATGGGCGGCCGCCTCAGGTGGCTGGAAAGTGTGCACCTAGTTTGAGTCGTCCAGGTTGGCCCACACTAGTTTTGTTCGTCCCAACGCATGAGCAGGCAATGTAAAAAATGAAGAAAAATGTTTCAATTTGGATGGGCCAATAACATAAGTGCAAGGCCGGCCCTATAGAAGGCTCGCGGCCCAAACGAGCGCCTCCCATATCGATCGACAGCAGGAAAAATCCCAATTCATTCGCTCCAGCCTCCAGTCTGGTACGCTTCCTAACCTAGCCGCCACCGACAGATCGACACAGCACTTCCTCGCGCCCTCATTGGAGGGCGGTCGCCGGGATTCAAGCGAACGGAAGGACAAGAAGATGAAGATCCAACCCTGGGTGTAGCCTGCGTGGGAGGTAGCGACGGCAGCACGGGCATGGCATCGAGCTTGTGCAAACAGACAGCCCCAGCTTGCAAGAGTAGCATGCGCAACGAGCAGGTACATCACATCCCGGATTATATCTAATTCAACTATTCAATTTCTGGCCAATAGTTAAACCTGACGGTGTTGTAAAACTGCTTGTATGTAGGGAATATATGAGAAAATGAGACCAATTTCTACTTATTTTATAACTCCCCCAATCAATACGGAACTAACTGAATCTGATGTATCTAATCAAGTTTCCGGTGCAAACATACAAGCTCATGTTGTTCTTGAGCCTGAAGTGTCTAATGAACAGACTGCTCTAATGCAAGCATTTTGCAAGCTCATTGAAGGATTTAGTGTCTAATGATGATCTACTATGTTGAGAGAGACAGATATTTGCAGGCATTGATGAAAAGCAAATTGTAGTGCATTTTCATAGCTTGAGGAAACGTCGAGGCCATCTACCAGAAAGTCCCCGTATCATGAAAACATAGCATAAATACTTTTCTAATCTGTTGTTTGAAACTATTGGCATACTTGTGCAGGATAGATATATTGATATGCAGTTTGCGCACTGGTTATACGTGCAATTACACTTCGATATTTTTAGCTAGAGAACGAGTAATTCAGGCAGGTACAGACCATGTTTGTAGTCCTTGTACACCATGTTGCATTTTGTGTTTTTTGGTGCTTGCATCATTTAGTGTTTATAATCTGAACTACTTTGGATCGTTAGCTAGTTTTCAAAGTGCATGTAGCTTCACATTTCTCAAGTTATGTTGATTTCCGGAGTGCAAGTGCCTTCGTATTTTTTAAGTTAAATGATCGCCCTGGTAACTTGAATTCGTGGATCAGCCACTGCAAACAAATCATACACGAATGCCGCATTTAATTAAATGAAATGCAGGGACTTACGCTTAGCTCGTTATGCAGGCTCGCTGCAGCTACGCTATGCTTGGGATGTTCCATGTACAGGTCCATGTTACCACTTGATTGGATGTGCAGGCCTTGTGCTCCTTGCATCCCCTCTCGCATTTTTGACACGCATTTAATGGTTGATCAAATAAGAGGAATCGACCTTGATGTTGTACCGGAGGATGACATTTACAAGGTTATACGGGTGTGCGGGATGTGTACCAGATCCCGTAGCCCGTCATGCTTCGCTAAAAATGGATTTTCTTGTTTCAGATGATATCTCCGTAAGAAATAAGAGTTAAAGTCGAGTTGCATAGGCGTTTAAGCTAAGAGAGCAGTGAAAGGATATCCAAACATCGTCGGAACAGTGCACAAGGGAGTGATGTGTGGATACCAAGTTCGGGCCGGCGTTTGGGCATGCTCGCCTAGCTAGAGTGCGGGTCACTTCAGAGCCGTTGAGGGTGATGTGCTGGCGTTGGCTGGCCGCGCACGGATGCAGATCGTGAGTGGCAGCGGAGCGCTACGATGCGGTGGACGAGACCGTTGGTGAAGCCCCAACACCCTCGGGGGGCGAAGGTGCGACGATGTGCTCGGTGAAGTAGCCCCGGTGAGCTGGGAGACGGCGTCGGTGAAGCGCACCTGATGCGGTGGAACTCGGTGTTTGTGAGGCACATCGGTTGCGGCGGCTGACGTTGTCGGTGGACCACCCGGTGCGGCGGACGAGGGCGTAGATGAGGTAGCTCGGTGCGGTGGTGAAGCACGACCGTCGTCTTCGTCGTCGTCGTCCGGCACAGAGGTGGGGAATGGTGGGGAAAGATACGAGACGAGGGGCGATTCGCGGGATGGCGGCGAATTAGGGATTTGAGCAATCTGGGCGCGGAAGGGGACGGTGGAGAAGAGAGATTTTGCAGGGCTGGAATTGGGGCCGCCAGATATTTCAATCCGAAACATGGAAGCGCGAACTTATATTGTCGTCGTCCTTTTTTTGGGGGGAGGAGGTGGGTGGTTGGGTGCTACGCGTCCGTCCGACACACACGACCACCCCGACAGGACTACGCTTCGGTGCCTTAAGGCACCTGCCTTTGTGTCCATGACATGTGGGCCCGATAGTGGCTAGCCCACATGTCGATACCATCCAAAGGCAGTTGCCTTTAAGGCACTGAAGCAGCGTCCACCCCGACACGACCCTGGTCTGCCTGGTGCGCCTACATTTGAGAATGCAAACGAATCTTCTTTCATTTGCAAACGAATCTGTATGTATTACCATGCCCGTGTTTTCCTTGCAATAATTAGTCATTCGAAACGAGATACTCCATCCGTTCACTTTTGTAAGTTGTTTCAGACAACTTAAAATGAACTATTTTGCACATTGTCTGAAATGTCTTCAAGGTCTTATAAAAGTGAACATAGGGAGTACTATAAATTAATTAATGAGGAGTTATTTAAAAAAATCGAAACGGTACCCACGCTAACGTGGATTAGAGTGTGCCACATAATTAGTTATTTGAATTAGAGTGTGTGTCACGTAGTTAGTTATTTGAATTAGAGTGTGTGTCACGTAGCGATCTCCAATTCTAACGTGGATTTCGCATTTCACTGTATCCACGCTACTTTTTTAATACAAATTCATATGTATATGATGAACACCATGGTAGTGAGAAAACTTTTAAATGGATTCAAACATATGACCTACAAAATAGCACAACAAATTGAGCCAATGTCAACTTTTCGAAACTTAGTATGGCACGAATTGAAATAATTACCCGTATGCCTGGTCCTCGGTTCAAATATTACAATGTACAATCCGAATTGAAACATCGATATTAAGTCTCGTGACTATGTACATTCAAATGTTGTTTTAGTCCCCCCCGCCAGCTCAAATGCTACATACTTCCTGTATCGATCAATCTTCCTCTCCTAACCACCTTAGCAAGCTATTGGTTTCCAAAACACGTTCATTCTTTCTCTCCATGTTTCGATCTCTAAGTCTCTCAACTACACAACCCCTTTTTCCACTCCTGTTACCAAATGTATTTACCTCACACACCCGCCATTGCACCCCATGCCGAGCTCTCTCCCCCCCCCTCTCCCTCTCACCCTCTCGCGCTAAATACATGCATTGCCTATCTAGCCCCCCCAACCTCTCGTGCGCATGAACTCACGTTGTATATCTAGGTCACTCCCTCGAGATTTTCTCACTCTTTCTTCCGCACGGCGGGCCACACTCTCTCAATCTCGCTCTCTTTATCTGAGTCTCGTTTAACCTTGTTTTCTTTCACACACAAATGATATATCTCCCTGTTCGGGCCTCGGTCGACACACTCTATACTCTCTCACGCAGATTTTCTATCTAGGTCAGTCCATCCAAGCCGCCGCCACTCTTTCGACCTCATGGTGGGCCACGCTCACTCAATCTATCTCTCTCTCTCTCGCTCTCTCTCTCTCTCTCTCTCTCTCTCTCTCTGTGTGTGTGTGTGTATGTCTCGATTTACCTCGCTCTTTCTCGGACAAAAACGATATATCACCATGTTTGAGCCCAATTCGACCTATTCACATTGTATAATCTCTCGCGCACATCGTCTATCTAGGTCACTCTCTCCAACCCGTCTCACTCTTTCGATCGCACGGCGACCCTATGTGATCGATTGACCTTGCTTCTCCCACGCACAAAATATATCTACACGTCTGTGACTGGATCATCTCTCAAGCTCTATCTTACAGCCCTCACCCTTACCAAAATCTCAATCGGACAATATCTCTCCGAAGCATATATATTTGTTCAATGAATGTCGGACCATACCTCACTTTTTCTCTCTATCTATATGTCTCTCGGTTGACCTCGCTTTCTCATACCGTATCTTCCACGCGTTGAAGCTACTACCTCTCCATCCCTCATAAGCAGAGCTATTTACATTGCGAGGGCACTCCAACCTTGGATTAATTTGTGTAGGCATTTATTCCGGTCGGTTTAGATTATATTTTCGTAGCATTCGGCCCACAACTACTCCAACCGCCGTTGCAACCCACGCAACTCCCCTAGTTGATTTCCCTCTGGCTCGGTCATCGCTCTCTCGCACGTCCTTTCTCACCTTCAATGTTGCACCATGGTATTATTGAAAAAACTACGTTGTTCTCTTTAATTATTATAAATAAGCTACAAAACTACACACCGATAGTCCGCTTGGAATGGAACAAATTTCGACCCACAAATTAAAGTGCTACAAACTACACACCAAGGGGCCCACATGTCATGAAACAAATTTGACCCATATACAAATTAAAAAATAAAGGACGAGGATCGAACATGCGACCGGGCCTTCAAGCCGCACGTCAATAGGTAACATACGTAGAATAGCAATGTTTGTTTTACCCCGTTTGTTCACATAATGTTTTTATATTACCACAGCCTAATTAATGGATAACATGTAATATTATTTTTAATACTATTCGCCTTCACTTACTGGTGGGTTCCATGTGTGCTCTCTCTCTCTCTCCTCCCCTTCTACGTTTATACGCATAGGCAAACAGGAAGAACTCGCGGGCGATGTTGCCGTTGACCATATCTGGATGCGTTCACAACTCACAAGTCACGGCACCAGTTTCACGTACTAGCAGCACTAGTCAGTGTGTACGTGCAATGCACGTTAATTTGGAAGTATATTAAGTGCATGCGGATATTAACTAATAGGATATTATTTGCGTGTTGTCATGTGATTAGCACTATTTTGGCATGAAATTAACTGCACGCTAAACGTGTTGAGCGCTCGATATTGAAGTAGTCTAGGTCGTTGGATGACAAGGAATACATGTGGCTTGATGACGTTTTATATTTAATTTGATACGGCTCTAGCAGAACATTCAATCGATCAAACCATACATTTCGTTCAGTCTGACTCCGACTTTAAATTATACGACGATCGATATAAAATAAACGGAAATGATAAAGGTTCGGATTTTAAGCATGGCAATCCGAACGTTTTTCATGGCAAATTTAGATCACGCGGCGGCGGCGGGGGCGTCTCGCGATGAGAAGCGGCTCCTTGCCGTGCTACGTGTCGTCGGGCCATCGACCGACGGGCGACGGGCGGCGTCTTGCGCCGTTGTTGGCGTACTCCTGGACGGTTGCCTAGCTTCAAGGAAGGCCAAAATGTTCTGGACTTTGGAGCGAGTCAACTGGCGAGAGGAGGCGACTGGCGTTGGTGCAAGGAAGCGGTCGACGGCGGCCATCCATGCCGCTGAGGGGGGCACTGGCATCCGTGGGGGGACAGGCGTTGTCAACGGCACGACGGAGACGTTCGTGTGCATGGGCACCGACACGGGCGCGCATGTCAGTGCACGCGCAGGCGCATGCGCTGGCAGGTGCACGGGCACCGCAAGACGCAGGCGTAGGCGTCGACGCCGCAGAAGCGCATGCTGGCAGGTGCACGGCGCGTGAAAGTCGGCGGGACCTCGTGGAACCCCGTGGCATCAAGCTCGGGCGACAATGTGCGGCTCGCCCATCAATGCCACGGAGATGGGCGCTGGCGTAGTCGGGCGACGGAGCCGAACGAGAGCGGGACAGCGCGCGCCTTCCCGCAAGGCCAGTTCAAGCTCGTCCCCAAAGCGCCTTTATGTTCTTGAGACTCCGGCTGGCTGTCATCCTCATGAAACTGGAACACTAAGGGTAGACCATCGTGATGCGGCATGGCGTACGTTTAGGTCAGGCTAGTTGGAAGTAGACGACAAGAGAATCGGAGAGGAAGAGAGAGGATTGTAGCGATACCAGGTAGTGCGGGGTTGATTTTAAACTGCGGCGCCGGCGACATTAAAAGTGGGTGTAGTTGGGACGACGGTGGGCGGCGGAGCCTGGTCAAAGGGCTCGCCTCCCGGTGAGTCTGCGACAATGATCTGCTCGCGACGCCCTGACACCGGGCGCAGCGGTCTGCTCGCACTCCTCCCGTCGACTCACACGCTTGCTGGGACGGCACCTGCCGATGAGAAGCGGGGACTCGTGGCGGCACGTAAACGCCCACGGTTTCAATAGTGAAAGTGTTCGCCTTAACGTGACATGTCTTTTCCCTAAAAAAAAACGTGACAAGTCTTTGTTCCAAAATACCTTGGCTCTTCATTTGTGCAACTTGTCATAAGAAGCTTGTCTCGAATTGAAGAAAAAGGAGTAAAAGGATAATCCCTCCGTACCAGTGCATTTCCTGATATATTAACTCAAGTACTAGGCACGAACAAAAAAAGTACTAGGCACGAACAAATGCGCTCAATTCTGTGCTCATCCTGGTGTAGTAGTAGTAGTACTAGGCAATGCAGTTGACGGGTGACATTGACGAAGCGGCATCGAGGGAATTGAACCGCGTTTCGAACGGTAGGTAACGTTGTCTAGTTACTAAAGCATCCCTCTGTTGTACATCGGTAGTCATTATGGACCGGGGACATGAGGGGAATTTCCTAGGGCTGGAATTCTGGCCGCGAGATATTTCGACTTGAAACGCTGAGGCCCGACTGGTTGGGGTTGCCTAATGTGCGTATCACTTAACTAAATCAAGGACACGAGCCCGTTTTATTAGGATCAACACGAGCCAAGGTCTGGCTGGTATGCCGTTGGGTCCTACCATTTGAGAATACGAAAGGAACCATTTAAATTGCCGAACGAATCTATGTGTATTACAATACCCGTATTTTCCTTGCAAATACTAATCTCAACGTGGTAATTGATTTATGACGAGTCGTTGAATTAGAGTGAATTTGTGATATAGTGATCTCAACGTGGATTTCACATTTCATGGTATCCCTAGTAAGTTTTCCAATGCAAATTCAAATTTAAAATATGAACAATATGGAGGTGAGAAAACTTTGTATGTATCAAGCATATGACCACACACACAAACACACACACACACAGACACACACACACGAACACAACAACAATCCAATAAGTATAGTGCATCTATTTTTCCAACCCATGCATGTATGACACGAGTTCAATAATACTCCTTCTATTCCTAAATATTAGTCTTTTAGAGAGTTCAACAAGTGACTACATATAGAGCAAAATGAGTGAATCTAGACTCTAAAATATGTCTATATACATCCGTATGTGCCAGTCCATTTGAAGCCTCTAAAAAGACTAATATTTAGGAACTAAGGAGTAAAATGTAAGACATCCATGGTCCTCAGTTCAATATTTAAAATTAACATGAAACTGAAACATGAATATTAAGTCTAGTACTACAGTACATGCAAATGTTGTGTTTAGGCGGAGCTATGATTGCCGGGGGTCAACCCCTCGACCTTAGATAAAACTGTGGAGCTCTGTTTTGGGTTGTTTAGATTATATTTGTTCCCACCCTCCCAACCACCGATTGGTTGTGCACCCCCACCCCTCCTCCCCGGGAGAATATCATGTGCCCCCATACCTTACATGCTATATGCCGATACGAGTTGCTTGGAGCTTGTAGATCTGAGATATAGCAGCTCACATGATGTGTCTTAATTTTTTTTGCAGGGAACCTTGATGAGTTTGAGAATTGCACACAATTTGTACAAAAAAAATACTTAGATGCCCTTTGATCCCATATCCAACGACCTCAAAGCTCGTATCACCGTAGCATCTAAGATGAAGGAGGACATCATATTCTCCTGTATGTAAGAATATCATGTGCCACCACACCTTAGATGCTTTGGTGATACAAGCTCTTAGGAGGCGTTTGTTTTGTGACCCAACACCTCCTCGGTGGTTCGAATGGCTTTTTGCAGAAAAGCCCCAAAAGAGTTCGGCCACTGCTTACAAGCACAAAGACTGCTCAGATGCCATTGGATCTCATATCAAACGACCTCCAAGCTCGTATCACCGTAGCATCCAAGCTGCGATAGCACCTTATGTTTTCTCGCACGGGAGAGTATGAGGTGCTCCCGCACCGTAGATTCTATGGTGATACGAGTTCACTGAGATCTAAAGGCCCATGGCAGGAGGTTTGAATGTTTTTGCAATATATGGCTGATAGAGTTTGGGAAATGCGCAGAAAGTACAAGTACTATGCATGTGCCATCTGATCACTGATCATACGACCTAGATGCTCATATCACCATAGCGGGTAATTAAGCTACAGGGAGTACCTAATATTAGCACCGGGGAGCCATTGGATCGAAGATGCAGCGCACACACGAGGCCTGAATGTTTTATTTGCAAAAAAACTTTGGAGAGTTTGGAAATTGCGCATAATTAGAAAGACTACTCCCAAGCCATTGATCTCACTTCCAACGGTGTAAAAACTCGTATCACCATAGTATCTAAGCTGCAGGGTGGATGTGATATTCTATGCCGCTGTCATTTTTGTTTGTAAACATGTAAAAAGCGTGTAACTCGTGTCGTTACTTGTCTCACCGCACAAAGTGTTTGTTCAAAAAAAACCGTCCTACACTGAAATATCGGAACAACACACGGGGGTCCCACTTTTCATTAATCAAATTTGGACCTAAAACTAACAAATCTGAAAGACGAGATTCGAACTGGCAACCTGGACTACAAAGCGTAAGTCAATAGCCTGAAAAAATGAACGGTTGTTGGCTTTGTCCAATAACTTGATTTTATACAAGATTTATGCGTTGAGTAGAGTAGAGGGAGTGCCTCGTCAACACGCATGACCGTTGTCTCACTTACGGGTGGTCCTGTGTCCGCGATCTAAATCTCTCTTCTCTCCATCGCCTAACCTTTGCACGGGCACACACGAAGAGCGGCGCTTAGCTTGCCGTGGTGTTATTAAAACTAAAAAATCTTGGAAAATAGAAGAATCGCCTAGAACAAGAGACGCTATGCGGCTGGTCGAGACGGAGCTAACCGTGCCACGCTTTGCATGTGAAGCTGTGTGGCTAGTGGGGTGTTTTCGATCGACCGGGCCGGGTCCCGAGGTCGAACCATAGGTACTACGTGCGATACAATATATTTTTACACGCACATTTTTCCTCCGTGCCGAGACGTGGCACACCCTACCGCGCGGTTTCGGGGTCCTCCCGGGTGGTGCACCCATATATTCTTCCTGACGTGGGACGCCCTACCGCGCGTTTTCTGGGTCGTCCTCCTTGGTTGTAGCGACAAAGCAAGTAAATGAGTCATCCAATCACGAAAGACCACCTTTCCCGCTGAGTACATCAGTGAAGCACGGTGGCTAGCTAGTTGGGCTAGTTCGACCGATTAGCTAGGCCGCCGCCACATTTGTTTTTTCACCCCTTTTTTTATCTACTTGCCGGCAGGTAAATTTAAATATCCACCACGACGTTGTTTTTGATTGACGGGAGCAGGCGCGGCAGGATTTTTAATTTTTTGATTGACGGGAGCAGGCGCGGTAGCAATTAGTCACGATGACTCCGCCTGTAAAAACCCACTGCTCCCTGATGTGAGAAGTCGTCAACTGGTGTTTTACCGTGGTGAAAACCAAAAGATTCCCCGCTCCTCGGTTGGCTCCCTCTGCCTTCCCGTAGATTGCGTTGCCTTTCAGCAGTTTCATCCCCTTTGCTTCCTCTCCCCATTGCTTCTACCTGGTGCCATGGCGGCGCATCAGATCACAGAGTCCGAGGTGAGGCGCCTGACACAGGAGCTCCATGCCAAGGATGCGGAGCTCAGGGCCAAGGACGTGGAGCTCCGTGAGCTCAAGGAGGAGAGGAGTGCCATGCTCCTCCGTTATGTGCGGGAGTTCACGGAGCTTCAAAAGCGGCAGGCGTCCACCACAAGGATGCCCGAGGCGTCGGCGGCGTTGCTGCAGAAAGCGGGAGATACGATAGGCCGTCAGGGGAGCCGGCTGGAGCGCGAGCGGGCCGATCGTGACGAGGTCTAGGATCGCCTCAGCCACTTGGTGAACCAAGTTGCCACGCACGTGTTGCGGCTGCGCGATGCCTACCATCGTGCAGCGCGACGATGCCGGCCGTCGGGCTAAACCTGCTCGACCACCCGGTCGACTTCAACGAGCTGCGGCTTCTCGACCTGGTCTCCTTATTCACCTATATCTCCGAGGAGCTGAGCCGCCTCCGCTGGCGATGGTGGGGGCTGAGCTGGACAAGGAGGGGTTGCACGCTGCCGTCACCGTTGCCGGGCGAATCCTTTCAGGGCTCCGTCACCGGAATGCATTCGTGCCATTGGACGCCGTCTTTGACGAGCTGGCTCCCGTCGACCGGGAGTGGGCTCTGTAGGCGGTTGCACCCTGCATAACCTACGTCATGCGCCTTGAGAAGCAGAGGGACTTCGGTGGTGTTTAGGCGGCCTCTGCATGGGCATGTCCATGTCTCGGCGCAACATGACCGTTGGATCAAACTCAGACGGTGCAAATCCGTCCATCAGAGCACAAAGCGTGTGGGTGTGTTTGGTTGCATTCTCATCTCAATATAGTTGTTTCCTCTTCGGTGTATTTTTGTCAACCTACTAGTGTGGACTCATGCACCCTTCATGCACTCGCCAAACACCCAAAAGTGGGTCGAGAAGGGAACTTTTGCTCCCATCCTGCACCCTTCATACACCCCTGCCTAACACTATAGGATGTGCTTCATATGGTTCATGTTTCATGGAGTACTTGTAGCACCGTACTCTCATTTCACGTTGTGGACCTAGTTCTGTTAACATTGATCTCACTTTGTTCATTCTCGACCGGACAAAAAAAAGCGGTACTATGTTACATATAGGAGTAGTTGACATGCGTACAACATAGCAACAAAATTGTGTAGTACTGACGTATGAACCACTGCACATGCCTAGTAGTAGGAGCACTGTGTATGTTCAAGTGGCTGCCGTGTCTCGCACTCCTCCGTCATAAGAGTGGAAACACTTGTTGTAATCATTTTTTTCTTTAGAATGAAAAATAGTGGACACGCTCTACCGTGCGGATCCTCCTCCAGCCATGCACTAAATTACTCACTTCCGCCAACGTGTGGGACAGCCAGCACATGGGTCCACCAGCCATGCACTAAATTACTCCGTAGTAGAGTGACGGTAGACTACCCCGATCGAACCGCCGTAGTAATGCCCAATGAGCCGTCAAATCACAAAGCCCCCTCCTTTCCAGCAGTAAGTTGGACGGACGAAGCAACCATCATTTCACTCTTCTCTCTCAGCTTCCTCTCTTGAAGAAAACCCCCACTCGCTTTGCTTCTCCCTCATCTTGTTCCTCCTTTCACTCTTCTCTCTCAGCTTCCTCTCTTGGATGGAGGCCGGAGCACCGGCCGACGTGATGTCTATGGCTCTGGCCAAAACCGTCGAGGCTCATGGTACGAAGAAGCGCAAGCACCCCGCCAAGACTACCGCAAACAAGCTCAAAGCCATCGCCCTGTCCAAGCCCCCCTCTCCGGGATCCCTCATTAAGAAAGTCCAGGTAATGTCTCTTGTTGACGATCTTTTTCTCGATCTTGATCGTGTTTTTTCATCTAACATGCAGTACTAGTACTTGGTAGTACAACTTTCGTGGTGATCTTGCATGTGATTTTAGTGTGCCAAATGACGGTTCTAAATTCCTCTTTTGACCAAAACATGCGAGAGGTTGACACTGATTTCTTATAGATTACTTTTCAACTTCTCCTCTGTCCCAAATTTCTTGTCTTAGATTTGTCTAGATACGGATGTATCTAATACTAAATGTGACTTGATACATCCGTATCTAGACAAATCTAAGACAAGAATTTTGGGATGGAGGGAGTACTTTATGAACATCAATGCTACCTTTTAAGAGGGTATATTTGCCTCAGTAACTTGTGTTATGGATATTGCATGTAATCCCTCTGCTCTCATGCCTTTGAAGACATGTTCTAGTGTCTTTGTTCACTCATTTCGGTGCGTATATGTAGTCATATATGGAGTATAATATCGAAAATCATCTTATATTTCTGAACGGAGGTAGTAATGAAATATGGTTTCGCTTGAATTAGAACCAGGTCCGCTGGTGGAGATGAAGTTCTCAAAGTCATGCCGTGTGAACTGGAAGACCTAATGATGAGTTCTACTGCTGAACTATCCAGCTGCTGTGTCCTTGTCGCCACGTGTCCTGAACTAGTGTTTTCTTGTACCATTGTTATCAGGCGTGTTCTCGAGGCTGTACTTGACCACAACAATTTCCTGGCCGTGCCTTCGATTATGAAGGGTGTGGTTCTTGTAAAGCTTCCCAACAAATATGATGCGGCATGTCTTCATCATCATGTTTATGAGTGGAAAGACCACTCTGTCAGGTTCTCCAAGGTTGACAAGATGGTGATGGTGCATGTAGACATCTCACACGAAGTCCTTGGCCTAGTCAGTTATGCGGGGTTCATCCCGTAGGTCGGTGGCAAGAAATAGTCTGCAGAGTTTAGTTAGTGCAACTTTCTTGTCTGTAGTAAGTACTATTGTTCAGTACTTGATTTGTGTTTGTGAACCCTATATTGTTTATTAGTACTTCTGCTTTTGGTGTGTGGCCAGTCCTGAGAATGGTCTATGTTAATGTCTGTCCACTCAATTCAGTCTGTACATTTTGAAGTATCCAGATCATATTTTTTTAGGACGGTTTATCAATTATGGTTACACTCCAATATCTGTATGCATTGCAGGGTTTATCGCACCCTCCAGGATTTCCAGTCACATGGATGTTCGGTCCATACGATTTGTCACGACCTTTGGACTGTGCTTCTTGTGGGAGTAGGCAGGGCCCTGCATGCCACGCATAGTTGGATGATCAATCTTCTGTTTAGTACTTCAACATAGTGATTTCCTGGTAAGGATTCACTCGTGTCACATCAAGTAAATCTTATTGATTTGCTGTCTAAATCTTATTGATTTAATGTCATGTTTTCTTTCGTTTCCTTTAATTTTACGATGCAGGTTTTGCCATGTGACATTCATCACAGAATAAACAGTTTGGTTTGCTCTACGATGGCTATTTTTGAAGGTTTCAATTCTTATGTCGTGTCAGTAATGAAGGCACTGTCCATCACTTATATTATCGGAAAAATTGGATCACCGTTGTCCGAGTACAAGCTGAATCCCTATGATGAACTGCAGTTTGGTTTAAAAAAATGCCACAATTAGTCCTTCTCGCGTTTAAAAGAAATGAATAAAAAAATTGGATCACGGTCATGGATCCTAGTCAAGTTAGAAAGCTGATCATAGCAGACCAGACACGATCGCCGCTTCTCGCACAAATCGAGCACCGGCAATTGCTCTAGCAATCGACAATGCAGCAGCTCACCGATCCGGTGAGGATTGGGCACCGACCGGCGTCAATGATCAGTCCGATCTACCGTAGGATCGGGCATCGACACCGCACCAGCTCTACAAGGAGCACCATCTCCGGCAAGAAGAGCGGCTTCAAAGACTGCACCAACACTTGCACTTGCATTTGGTCCGGCCCGTGCAGTTGCACCGGCAACAGACTGGGCTGCAGTTCGCACTTCATATACCAAAGTCCTTACAAAAACCGACATGTCCACCTTCTTGGTAAGCATTGGCCGCCCAAGTGCTTCGTTCTTTTTTTCTTTCCATGTTGTTTCACATGATTCACTGTGTTGATCTAACTGTTTGGGTATGTCTTCTTGTTTTCAAACAGAGAATTCCTAGAGCAACGAGGGAGTCGTTCAACAATCCGGGCATCATGCCAAGTTTCTCTTACCATGCGCAACCTTGGTGTGAATGAACCTGCTCAATATATCGTAAGTACAAAGGATGGTCGCATGATGATTGATGCTAAAGGATGGTCAAGGTTCAAATCTAAATCATATCTTGTGGTAGGGGATGATGTCAAAATCGAACTTTCTCGACAAGGAGAGCTGGTCCTAATCAACTTTGAAATTCTTCAAGAGCGACGCAGGCTGCCGAACTGACCTATCCTCCGAGAGATTTTGATGTAATAATCTGGCATGGTGAAACAAGTGTCCTGTGTGTATAACTAGTATGACAGTATTATTTATCACATGGTATATCATTGATAGAATTGCAACTCTGATTGCTGGTTAGGAGCGTAGCTCGATTTCATTCCAACAGCTACCGTGCTTTATTCAATTTTGTGTATTCGCTTATGACAAAGCATCTAAAACCAGCATAGCATACCGATCGCTTGCAATATGAAAAGCGCCGAGGTAGAACACATGGGCCCCCAAACATGCAGTGGTCCGCTGCGCCCAAAGTCCGTAACCGTGAGCCTATCTCGAGTATTATATTCTCATTTGAACCCCCATAAAAAAAGCTGAACCCCCATAATGCCCGTATGCGTTGCAGAGGGAGTATATTTCTCGGCAAGGTGAGCCTGTGATATAAAGATTTGTATATTTCTTTACAGAGGGAGTATCTCTCTGTCCAAAAAATATATTTATGTATAACTAGTTACTCCTGTCTTTCTACTTCCTTTCACGATATGTGGGCAACCGCAAGCAAGGGGCCCACGTGCCATATGCACAAATTAGAGTGCACAACTTCACGGTAGACACACCCCGGTCAGTGGCGCCAAAGAATGCCCAATGAGCCGTCAAATCACAACCCCCTTTCCAGCTTTAGCAAAGAAGTCGGACGAAGCGACAATATTTCACCGGGCCTGAATCCCTTCTCCTCGCTCTGCTTGTTCAGAGAAACCCCTTCGGCGATTGCATAGGGTTTTCTCATGGAGAACCAGGTAAGAATTCTTCATCCATCCCCTATAAATCCAAGTCCCTTTGTCATGTAATCCTAGGATGGCAGCCGCCATGTTGATGCATTTTTCTTCGTCTTGAATCTAGTGTGTTTGATTGCGATTGCCCAAAGTGCGAGTACCCTACAGATTTCTGCACCCACGGCGAGACGCCACACTTGTTCCTTCTCATCCTACCATAGCATTTTGAAACGCGCACAGTATGTTCCTAGAATCCTCTTCTCTATCCGGGAGGGTGGGTTTTTTTAACATGCTGTGTTCTCATATTATTTTTCCTGCAGTGTATTATTTGCTCTGCCAGAACACATGTACTCAAGATGCTCGGCCTTGCCATAACTGAATACACTAGTTTAATGGTCACAGTGAAGACAATCCATGGATATTGCTTCCGAGTTGGGTTCATGAACCAAGAAGATCGCTGCTTTTTTATGGCCAAACTTGGATAAACTTTCTCAAGTGTTACAGATTGAAAGTTGGCGCATGAATGTTGATGGAAATAGCATAACCTGGTCTCATCTTCACTGCGATCTTCCACCCCGACGTCGTTCCAATTGTTCATCCATGTTAGTTTTGTATCTGGTTCTTGCTTGTTGCCTTGATTACTTCTTAATCCACCTATTCTGTTTAACTAATCACAATTTAACTTTAGAAGTAGCAACGAATCTCTCACGAAGATGCTACTTCTAACTAATATTGTCTTATAATTGGTGGCACGTGTAGGTTTTTTCAGAGTTAAGGCCTCGCTCGTTTGTTACTCTGTAATAACTCTACTGTTACTAATGGCTTGAAGTTGACTGGATCGACATCCACATGTTCCTACACTTTATTGATCGTCTTGAAGTCCTTGTGGGGCGTTTCAATGGTAGAAGGCCACGTGGGATATGTGTGCCACTGCTGCACTCGTTGAACAGGTCCAACTGTGTCGAGAAACTTATGGTACGAGCTGTTTTCTCTTATATATGTTGTTCATAAACTATTGCTTATACACACTTTTACAGCTGTGATCTTCTTGAAACAGGAACTGTCGAGTTCAATTATTCCTATACAGATGCCTGGCCATGGTCGGGTCAGACTTGCGCTTGGTCACAACATGATGTTTATGTCGACCTACTCAATTCCCCTTGGAGGCGAATAGATACTTATTCGTGGGTGGTCTCAGATAATGAAGGCCCGTCCATCTTCGAGAATATGACAGAAGCTTATGTTCATGCTTTTCCATGGCTCTAAAGCGAATATCCTGTTTATTGACCATGTTGCGAGATGAAGCCGCTTCGGAAGGTTGTGGATGCACGGGTGGTGCCTGGGCCTTGTCTCAGGGCTTGGCAGCCTCACCCTTGGTTAATCAGAGCTTTGTAGGCAAAGTAGCACCGCTTTGAGGCGTGCTTTATGCGGTTGAACCTGTATAAGTACTCATCCGCTTTCAGCTTTGGTTGTTAAGTGCCCCTGCTGGTTTCAGTTAAGGTTGTTAAGTACTCCTGCTGCTTTTATAGTCTGTCGTGTTTCTTCAGTCCTATCTTCCTCCAGCCGCCAAAACCAAACCAGCGATGGCAGGGCCGCCTGCTTCTGCCTCCCACGGCTGGCTGCGCCTCAGCGCACGCATCGCCGCCCCACCGTCTCATAAATCGTTAACGCCAACGTCCTCCGCGCGCTTTGGTGTGCTCGCCGCGGCGCCGCCCTCTCGCGTTGTCAACATGGTCAACAAACAACAGGAATCGGCAGAAGTACATGGAGAGGATGACAGTAGGGGCCCACCACGTCAGCGTATGGAAAAATAAAATGCTTCCTCCTAGTGTTTTCCTGACATCTGGGACCCACGACATTGTGAGCGTATATAGTCAATAGACAAGAGAACAGCACAAGATCGTTTACACCTGGGACGTAGCTACTCGAGCAGTACTTTTTTTGTTTGGTATTGTTGAGATGGAGCAGGGTTTGAACTGGGTTGTGGCCCGTCTAGCCAAGGCTTATATTTTATGTTCACCGTGTGACCAGCCCAGCTATTTTTTCTTTGTGCAAATGAGCCCAGTTTATTTTTTCTGAAGAATAACCAATCCAGGCCTACTTATTTTTCTACGCCTTGAAAGTAATATGAAATGGGTTGTAAATATAAAAACAGATGAAAAATTGGCAATTACTTTATAATTTCTGATTTTTTTCACATTTTCAGATTCCTATTTCACTGGGCATTAACCTAATTCAAATATATCTTCAAAGTACGGTAAATATGGTTCGACATTTCAGTACTAAAAATAGTTTGGAACCCACAGAAATATGCGAAATTGGCCGTGGCCAACCAACAAAAAATGACTGCAATAAATTGCAAACGAAGTTGCCATGAGCTATATATAAATTATTAAAAAAAGAGGGAGTGGTCTAACTTGTGGGCCTGTTTAGTTGACGCATATGCAAGATTTTTTTAGATATTATATACTACGTCAACAAACAATTCTAGCAGACGTAACCGTTGGATGTCAATCCAACAGCCGTCGTGTTTCTTCAATCTCTCATCTTCTTGCTCCAGTTGCCAAAGCAGCGCCGGCAGGACCGCCTGCTCCGGCCTCCCGTGGCCGGTTGTCTTTGCCGCCACAGGCCTCAGCCTTCTACTACTCCCACCGCTGGCTGTGGCATCCCTCTACTCACCCACATCCCTGTTATTCGTGCCGACGGGCAGCCTCACACCGCAGCCGAACCGGTGAACCCTCGTACTTCTCTCCGTGCGGGCTTCCACCGCCAGATCTTCCCGGCCCGCCGTCGTCCCTTCCTAGGCCTCGCCGCCGTCCACCACCGTGGTGCTCTCGGCCTTGGCGTGGTCAATGTGGTCAACGAATCGACTTCCATCGGAAGAGTATCAGACGTGGAGAGGCCGATACTGGGTCCACGGCAGCCGCAAGGAAGTGCCTCCTTATTACGCGGAAAATAATTATTCCTCCACCGACATCCGGGACCCACCGGACGGGCCACCAAGATTTCGCAAAAAACTTTCCCCGACCGCTGGGACCCACAGGTCGGGCCACCGATTTCATGAAAAACGTTCCCCTCATTGTCACCGGACCCACCGAAGTGTCTCCTTATTACGCACAAAAAATGAATACTCCCCGCTAGCCGGGACCAACCTTGGTGGGAGGCTGACTTAGGGCCTACTAAGTTGATCGACGGAGGCCTTTGTCAACTTTAGTCAATATATGAACGATTCTAGCTCCAAAGGACTGCATCGATGTCCATCCAACGGCCGTAGTGCTTCTTCAACCTCTGGTCTTCTTGCTCCGGCCGCCAAAGCAGCGCCGGTCGTGTCGCTTCGCTTCCTGCCGCCCGTGCGGCCGGTGATGTCATGGAGGCCTCACCGCCCCTACTACTCCCACCGCTACTGTGCCATCCCTCTCACGCACCCACACCCTTGTTATTTTGCGCGACGACAGCCTCACACCACGTACCAACGAGTGAACCTCATACTCCTCTATGCATGGGCATCCATCGCCACGTCTTCCCGGCTCGCGCCGCCCCCTTCCTAGGCCTCGCCGCCCACCGCTTCTGGTGCTCTCGGCGCGGCGTGGTCAACGTGGTCAAGGAATGGCTTCCATCGGACGTGGATCGTACGTGGAGAGGCCGATACCGGATCCACGGCCGCGACAAAGAAGTGCCTCCTTATTACGCCGCAAAATAATAATTCCTCCACCGACTGGGGACCCACCGGACGGGCCACCGTATTTTGTGAAAAAACGTGGCCCCTCGTCCGCTGGGACCCACCAGCTACATCTTCGCACGCAAGGAAGTGCGTCCGAAAAAACGATTCGCCCCCTGACTGTTGGGACCCACCAGCTACATCTTCGCACGCAAGGAAGTGCCTGACAGTCGGGACCCACCTGGTCGAAGCGTATGTAGCGTTGTCATTCTGGTCGCGAACGTGTACATACATACTGGTCGATGTAGAGGCGCGCACGTGTCGTAGTAGAGGCGCGCACGTAGCATGTACACGTACGTACAGCGGCGAGGGTGCAAGAAAGAAAATATGGCCACGTACGTACATACGGGCAGGGTCTCTAACGCCTATCACGCATACGTACATGGCTGGGTCGGAACAGAGAAACAGCGTCGTCGTCGTGTTCATGGGGAGCCAATCGGCTGGGTCAGAACGGAATGCGTGGTCGTGTTCATCGGGAGGGCTTGGACGGAACAGGCGATGGAAACAAGGCTGGCATCAAGACAACGGATGAAACCGCCTTGTGTTCGACCGACCACGTTCGAAACGGGGTCCTGTTGATCGGGAGGGGCCTGGCGTACCGCAAAACGGAGGAAACGGACCTCCTACGGTCGAAACGGGGGTCCTGTTGATCGGGAGGGGTGTGGCATACCGCAAAATGGAGGAAACGGACCTCCTACGGTCGAAATGGGGGTCCTGTTGATTGGTAGGGGTGCGGCGTACCGCAAAACGGACGAAACGGACTTGTGTTGGAGCGCTACGGTCAAAACGGGGGGGTGCATCGCAAAATGGGACTCCACGGATACTGTTCATCTCCACCGTCGACCTCCTCCAGCCTCCACGAGCTACCGTCGACCTCCTCCAGCCTCCACGGGCTCCTGTTCATCCAGCCTCCACCGTGCGCTACTCCATCGGCTACTATTCAACCACCCCTCCACGGGCACCCCTCCACCGTCTACTGTTCATCCAGCCCTCCACACCACGGGGTCCTGTCAAACCACCCCTCCACGGCCACCCCTCCACCGTCTACTTTTCATCCAGCCCTCCACACCACGGGTTCCTGTTCATCCAGAGGCAACGCCACCGCTCACTGTTCATCCAAACCACTCCCTGCAACGCTCATTGTTCATCCCAGAGGCAACATCGATCAGCTTCAGTTAGCAGCAGTAGCGAAGGAATCGCTCCATCGGGTTCAGTTAACAACCATCGATCGATCGCCGGGTTCGAACGCCGTAGCCTACAAAGGCAATCGCCGGGTTCAGTTAGAGCCCAACGCCTTGCTCGGCTTGATTAGAGCCAACACCTCGCACACACGCTGCAGACACGAGAGAAACGCAGCATCACTCGGCCCCGACCTCCCACCATAATCGCAACTCCCGAAATTTTCCTCCTCGCTTCTACCACGGTTTTTTCCGTCCAAGGACGGCCCAAAGAATGTCATGCAAGCTGCGTCTCCGCCCGCCTCGACGAAAAGCCCATTTCTGTCATGATTTTTGTCATAGAAGTAGGAGCCCACCACATCTATGATGATACCGGGTTTTGTCACAATTATCGTCATAGAAGTGTCATATGTATGACAGAATTTTTTTTCGTTCGGCCCAAAATGTCATGGATGTGTCTTTTTTTGTAGTGGGGAGAGGAAAACGAGAGGAAAATGGCAAATAATGTAATGCGGGAGATAAGGGACTTATGATGGGTACTTAGTATGTTGAATTTTGTGTAGACCTCCCCGGCAACGGCGCCAGAAATCCTTCTTGCTACCTCTTGAGCACTGCATTGGTTTTCCCTTGAAGAGGAAAGGGTGATGCAGCAAATTAGCGTAAGTATTTCCCTCAGTTTTTGAGAACCAAGGTATCAATCCAGTAAGAGGCTACGCGCGAGTCCCTCACACCTACACAAAACAAATAACTCCTCGCAACCAACGGGATAAGGGGTTGTCAATCCCTTCACGATCACTTACGAGAGTGAGATCTGACAGATATCATAGGATAATATTTTTGGTATTTTTGTGATATAGATGCAAAGTAAAATAAAAGCAAAGTAAAAGGCAAAGGAAATAACTAAGTGTTGGAAGATTAATATGATGAAGATAGACCCGGGGGCCATAGGTTTCACTAGTGGCTTCTCTCAAGAGCATAAGTATATTACGGTGGGTGAACGAATTACTGTTGAGCAATTTACAGAATTGAGCATTGTTATGAGAATATCTAGGTATGATCATGTATATAGGAATCACGTCCGAGACAAGTAGACCGACTCCTGCCTGCATCTACTACTATTACTCCACTCATCGACCGCTATCCAAAGATGCATCTAGAGTATTAAGTTCATGAAAACAGAGTAACGCCTTAAGCAAGATGACATGATGTAGAGGGATAAATTCATGCAATATGATAAAAAACCTCATGTTGTTATCCTCGATGGCAACAATACAATACGTGCCTTGCTACCCCTACTGTCACTGGGAAAGGACACCGCAAGATTGAACCCAAATCCAAGCACTTCTCCCATTGCAAGAAAGATCAATTTAGTAGGCCGAACCAAACTTATAATTCGAAGAGACTTGCAAAGATAACCAATCATACATAAAATAATTCATAGAAGATTCAAACATTGTTCATAGATAATCTTGATCATAAACACACAATTCATCGGTCTCAACAAACACACCGCAAAAAGAAGATTACATTGAATAGATCTCCACGAGAGAGGGGGAGAACATTGTATTGAGATCCAAAAAGAGAGAAGAAGCCATCTAGCTACTAACTATGGACCCGAAGGTCTGAGGTAAACTACTCACACTTCCTCGGAGAGGCTATGGTGATGATGTAGAAGCCCTCCGTGATGGATGTCCCCTCCGACGGAGCTCCGGAACAAGCCCCAAGATGGGATCTCGTGGGTATAGAAGGTTGCGGCAGTGGAATTAGGTTTTTGGCTCTGTATCTTATCGTTTGGGGGTAGGTAGGTATATATAGGAGGAAGGAGTACGTCGGTGGAGCAACAGGGGGCCCACGAGGGTGGACGGCGCACCCTGGGGGGTGGGCGCGCCCCCTACCTCGTGGCCTCATCTTCTGTTTCTTGACGTAGGGTCCAAGTCTCCTGGATCATAATCTTCCTAAAAATCACGTTCCCGAAGGTTTCATTCCGTTTGGACTCCGTTTGATATTCCTTTTCTGCGAAACTCTGAAATAGGCAAAAAACAACAATTCTGGGCTGGGCCTCCGGTTAATAGGTTAGTCCCAAAAATAATATAAATGTGAATAATAAAGCCCAATAATGTCCAAAACATTAGATAATATAGCATGGAGAAATCAAAAATTATAGATACGTTGGAGACGTATCAAAGCTTCAACTATGGTTCGTAAGAGTTATACTAACACACATACACCCTCTGAACAAAGTAACGTTGAACCTAGTATTGCTATGGTTAAAGATCTCGTGGATAATAATATTTATGGGCATGTTATTTATTTCTGTGATGAAGCTGCTAGAATTGCTAAACCCGAGATGAAAGGTAAACATAGTCCTGTTGTTGGCATGCCTGTTGATTCTGTTAAAATAGGATATCATTGTTATCATGGCTTATGTGATGTGGGTGCTAGTGTGAGTGCAATTCCTTATACCTTATATTAAGAAATTATGAATGATATTGCACCTGCTGAGATAGAAGATATTGATGTTACTATTAAGCTTGCTAATAGAGATACTATATCACCAATTGGGATTGTTAGAGATGTTGAAGTCTTGTGTGGGAAAATTAAATATCCTACTGATTTTCTTGTTCTTGATACCCCACAAGATAATGTTTGTCCCATTATATTTGGTAGACCCTTCTTGAATACTATTAATGCTAAGATATATTGCGAGAAAAATATTGTTAATATTTTTCTAGGGGATATGTCTCATGATTTTAATTTCTCTAAATTTCGTAGACAACCCCATGACCAAGAATTTCCTCGTAAGGATGAAATTATTGGTCTTGCTTCTATTGCCGTGCCTCCCAATGATCCTTTAGAACAATATTTCCTAGACCTTGAAATGATATGTTTATGAATCAAAGAAGGGAAATAGATGAAGTATTCTTTAATCAGGGACCTATTTTGAAACATAATTTGCTTGTTGAAATCCTTGGGGATCCTCCTCCACCTAAGGGTGATCCCGTGTTTGAGCTTAAACCATTACCTGATACTTCGAAGTATGCTTATCTTGATGAAAAGAAAATATATCCTATTATTATTATTGCTAACCTTTCAGAGCATGAAGAAAAGAAATTATTGAAAACTCCGAAGAAGCACCGTGCCACTATTGGATATACTCTTGATGATCTTAAGCGCATTAGTCCCACTCTATGTCCGCACAAAATTAAATTGGAGAATGATGATAAACCGTTTGTTGATCATCAATGACGATTAAATCCTAATATGAAAGAAGTGGTAAGAAATGAAATACTAAAGCTTCTGGAGGCAGGTATAATTTATCCTATTGCTGATAGTCAATGGGCAGTCTTATCCATTGTGTCCCTAAGAAGGGAGGTATTACTGTTGTTCCTAATGATAACAATGAATTGATTCGTCAAAGAATTGTTACGGGTTATAGAATGGTAACTTGGTTTTCGCAAATTAAATAAAGCTACTAGAAAGGATCATTACCCTCTACCTTTTATTGATCAAATGCTAGAAAGATTATCCAAACATACACATTTTTTGCTTTCTAGATGGTTATTCTGGTTTCTCTCAAATACCTATGTCAAAAGAGGATCAAGAGAAAACCACTTTCACTTGCCCTTTCGGTGCCTTTGCTTATAGAGGTATGCCTTTTTGTTTATGCAATGCACCTGCTACCTTTCAAAGATGTATGACTGCTATATTCTCGGACTTTTGTGAAAAGATTGTTGAGGTTTTCGTGGATGATTTCTCCATTTACGGAACTTCTTTTGATGATTGCTTAAGCAACCTTGATCAAGTTTTGCATAGATGTGATGTAACTAATCTTGTCTTGAATTAGGAGAAGTGCCAATTTATGGTTAATGAAGGTATTGTCTTGGGGCATAAAATTTCTGAAAGAGGTATTGAGGTTGATAAAGCTAAAGTAGATGCTATTGCAAAGATGCCATGTCCTAAAGATATCAAAGGTATAAGAAGTTTCCTTGGTCATGCTAGCTTCTATAGGAGGTTTATTAAAGACTTCTCTAAAATTTCCAGGCCTGTCATTAATCTCTTACAAAAAGATGTTCCTTTTGTTTTTGTTGATGATTTTGTAGAAGCAATTGAAATACTTAAGAAAGCCTTGATTACTGCACCTATTGTTTAGCCACCAGATTGGAATTTACCCTTTGAAATTATGTGTGATGCTAGTGATTATGCTGTTGGTAAGAAATTAAATGTTATTCTGTATGCTAGTAAAACTCTCGACAGTGCCTAGAGAAATTATGCTACCACTGAAAAGGAATTTTTGGCAGTTGTATTTGCATGTGATAAGTTCAGACTTTATATTGTTGATTCCAAAGTAACTATTCCCACTGATCTTGCTACTATTAAATATCTTATGGAAAAGAAAGATGCCAAACTAGGCTTATTAGATGGTTTCTCTTGCTACAAGAATTTGATTTACACATTATTGATAGAAAGGGAGCTGAGAACCCCGTTGCAGACAAATTGTCTAGGTTAGAGAATGTTCTTGATCTCCCACTACCTATTGATGATAGATTTCCTGACGAGCAATTAAATGTCATAAATGCCTCTCATAATACTCCTTATTACGCTGATTATGCTAATTATATTGTTTCTAAATATATACCACCTAGTTTCACATACCAACAAAAGAAAAAGTTTTTCTATGATTTAAAAAATTACTTTTGGGATGATCCACACCTTTATAAAGGAGTAGATGGTGTTATTAGACGTTGTGTACCTGAGCATGATCAGGAATAGATCCTACGCAAGTGCCACTCCGAGTCTTATGGAGGACACCACACTGGAGATGGAACTGCACATAAGGTATTGCAATCCAGTTTCTATTGGCCTACTCTCTTCAAGGATGCTCGTAAGTTTGTCTTGTCTTGTGATCAATGTCAAAGAATTGGTAATATTAGTAGACGTGAGGAAATGCCTATGAGCTATTCACTTGTTATTGAACCATTTGATGTTTGGGGATTTGATTATATGGGACATTTTCCTTCCTCTAATGGGTATACACATATTTTAGTTGCTGTTGATTACGTTACTAAGTGGGTAGAAGCGATTCCAACTAGTAGTGCCGATCATGACACTTCTATTAAGATACTGAAAGAAGTTATTTTTCCGAGGTTTGGAGTCCCTAGATATTTAATGACTAATGGTGGTTCACATTTTATTCATGGTGCTTTCCGTAAAATGCTTGCTAAATATGATGTTAATCATAGAATCGCATCTCCATATCATCCTCAGTCTAGTGGTCAAGTAGAATTGAGCAATAGAGAGATCTTGATGATGCTTTGTGGGCTTATAGAACTGCTTATAAGAATCCTATGGGTATGTCTCCTTATAAAATGGTTTATGGAAAATCATGGCACTTACCTCTTGCGCTAGAACATAAGGCATATTGGGCTATTAAAGAGCTCAATCATGATTTCAAACTTGCCGGTGTGAAGAGGTTATTTGACATTAGCTCGCTTGATGAATGGAGAACCCAAGCCTATGAGAATGCCAAGTTGTTTAAAGAAAAAGTTAAAAGTTAGCATGATAAAAGGATACAAAAGCGTGACTTTAATGTAGGTGATTATGTTTGGCTATACAACTCTCGTTTAAGATTTTTTTGCAGGAAAACTTCTCTCTAAATGGGAATGCCCTTACATCATCGAGGAGGTCTATCATTCAGGTGCCATAAAAATAAAAAATGCCGAAGGCAAAAATCCGAAGGTGGTAAACGGTCAAAGACTCAAACATTATATCTCAGGTATTCCCATAAATGTTGAACCAATATAATTGATACTGTAACCCCGGAGGAGTACATAAGGGACACTTTCTAGAACGTTCCAGACTCCGAAAAGAAATAGGTATGTGCTACGGTAAGTAAACCGACTCCAAAACATTTCCAATGATAAATTTTCTCCGTTTTGGTATATTTAAAAAATTAGGAAAAATAAAAGTAGTCCTAAAGAGACACGAGGCCACCACAAGGATGCATGGCTCGCCCAACCCCCTGGGTGCGCCCCGACCTTGTGGTCACCTCGTGTGCCCTCAGAACTCTGTTTTCTTGCAGAATACTTCTTTTGGTTGGTAAAAATTCATTATATAATCTCCTGAAGGTTTTGACCACTGTACCACACAAATATCTCATGTTTTTGTTTCGAGCTGCTTTTCTGACAAATCAAGATCACCATGATGTCTCCAAGCTCCCCCAAGGACAAGTTTTTCGAGAAGGTCATCAACCCCTACCTCGCGGAGGTGCTGCAACACCCTCAAGCCATTGAGATGCACGAGGGGGTGCTGCACATCAGTGATGTTGAGGGACCAAAGAAGACCGAAAGCGTGGAGGCAAGACTCGAAGCAATGGAGAAGCAAGTTTTCAAGTGTCAAGGGATGGTGGAACGCTAACTCAACGCCAACCACGTGATGATCCCAGAGTTCACAAACAAGCACAAGATGGACCCCAAGAGCATTGAGGAGGCCATCTTCAGGCTTCATGAGAAAATCGAGCATCTCCAAGCCCAGATCTATGACCTGCAAAACCAAAACTGTGAGTATGAATATAGATTCAAGAGGATGAGTTGGGCTGCAGATTCGAGGATCCCGGAGACCCTCTCATCTTTCTATGATGGTGAGCCTATGCCTTGGAAGATGGACGACAAGCCCGCTTCATCAACAACTCCATCATCACCACCCCCCGAAGAAAGAGATCTAAATACATGGGTATGGGCACTCCCCTTGGCAACTGCCAAGCTTGGGGGAGTGCCCCGGTATCGTATCACCATCACACATTTATCTTTATCGTTTTTCTTAGTTTGATCCTTTTGGTTATGTCTTGATCTAGTAGAATAAAGTTACTAGTATGGAGATGCTTTATGTTCCCTCTATGTAATCGAGTCCATGAGATATATAATAAAGAGTAGTTTTGAGTTGAGGGCTTTGCTTTCTTGCTATGATCTTGAGGGAATTAAATAAAAAGAAGGAATAAAAAGATCATAGATTGATCTTATGGAAAGTAATGACTTCACCTATAAAGAGTATGATAAATAAAAGTTATTGGGAGTTGACAAACATAGTTTTGGTCATTGTTACAATTAATACGAAGTAATAAAGAAAGAGAGGTTTTGCATATAAATATACTATCTTGGATATCCTTCGTAATTGTGAGCACTCATCAAAATATGACCTGATAAAAAGATGATGTTGGACAAGGAAGACAACATAATAGGTTATGTCTTCCTGTATCTGAATAGAAGTTATATTGTTTTGGATCATCCAACATATTGAGCTTTCCTTTCCCTCTCATGGTAGCCAAATTGTTTGCACCAAGTAGAGATACTACTTGTGCTTCTAAACATCCCTAAACCCAGTTTTGCCATGAGAGTCCACCATACCTACCTATGGATTGAGTAAGATCCTTCAAGTAAGTTGTCATCGGTGCAAACAATAAAATTTGCTCTCTTTAAATATGTATGATCTTTTAGTGTGAATAAAATAAGTGATAAGGAAGAAATAAATCCACTAACTGCATAATAAAGGACTTTTATCACAAGTGGGGTCAATATCCATCAACATCTTCACCAGCACCATCTCCTCTCAAACCCTATTTCATCACTTGTATTCGATCTTGGTCCCAAAACCTCATATTGGTACCTATGGGTTGCTAGTAGTGTTGATTACTCCTTGTAGTTGATACTAGTTGGTTTATTTGGTGGAAGATCATATGTTCAGATCCTTAATGATAATTAATACTCCTCTAATTATGATTATGAATATGCTTTGTGATTAGTTACGTTTGTTCCTGAGGACATGGGAGAAGTCTTGTTATAAGTAATCATGTGAATTTGGTATTCGTTTGATATTTTGATGAGATGTATGTTGTCTCTCCTCTAGTGGTGTTATGTGAACATCGACTACATGACACTTCACCATTATTTGGGCCTAGGGGAAGGCATTGGGAAGTAATAAGTAGATTATGGGTTGCTAGAGTGACACAAGCTTAAACCCTAGTTTATGCGTTGATTTGTAAGGGGCTGATTTGGATCCATATGTTTCATGCTATGGTTAGGTTTACCTAAATACTTCTTTTGTAGTTGCGGATGCTTGCGGGAGGGGTTAATCATAAGTGGGAAGCTTGTCCAAGGAAGGGCAGCACCCAAGCACCAGTCACCCACATATCAAATTATCAAAGTAACGAACGCGAATCATATGAGCATGATGAAAACTAGCTTGACAACAATTCCCATGTGTCCTCGGGAGCGCTTTGCTTTATATAAGAGTTTGTCCAGGCTTGTCCTTTGCTACAAAAATTATTGGGCCACCTTGTTTCACCTTAGTTACTTTATTTACTTGTTACCCGTTACGATTTACCTTATCACAAAACTATCTGTTACTGATAATTTCAGTGCTTGCAGAGAATACCTTGTTGAAAACCACTTGTCATTTCCTTTTGCTCATCGTTTGGTTCAACACTCTTACTTATCGAAAGGACTACGATAGATCCCCTATACTTGTGGGTCATCACCCACCTTCGCCACAGTAAGTTGCTCGGACAAAGCAACCATCATTTCTCTGTTCGTTGAATCCGCTGGTACTCCCATATTCCCAGAGTAATAAGTTGCTAGGGAGAAGCAACCATCACTTCACCTTTCCCATAGTAAGTACTACCTCCTTTTTTTGTTCTAGAAATAACCACACACGAATATTGGACGGTAGCGGCACAGCAACTGAATCTAAAATTGAAACCAACCAATGAACTAGTACTACTGGTGAGCGTTTGCTAGTATCATGTACTCTGTCTGTCCATGTATATAGAACTTAATGCGTTTTCCGAGACTAACTTTGGCCCTGTTTGGATCCATGGGTTATAGTTAGTTTGAGCTAGTTGGGGCTCAGATAGCCCTAAAGTATCCAAACATGAGGGTAAAATTGGAGCAAGTTGCACCAAACCCACCCAAAAGAACTATCCCACCCAAGAGTCGCTAACATCTGATGAGTTAACCGACCTCAATAGATGGAAAAAACGCTACCCCGCTGCACTTTGAGAGAGACAAGGAGCAAGAAGTGATACGGGCTGGTGGATTACTAGAGCTTGTTATTGCACGGAGGCCAAGAAATATGGTGATAGCTGCTACCTCTTGAGCTTGCTTTGGTTATTCCCTTGAAGAGGAAAGGGTGATGCAGCAAAGTAGAGTAAGTATTTACCTCAGTTTTGAGAACCAAGGTATCAATCCACTAGGAGACAACATGCAAGCCACCGAATACCTGCACAAACAAACACCAACTTGCACCCAACGCAATAAAGGGGTTGTCAATCCCTTCACGGTTATTTGCAACGTGAGATCTGATAGAGATGGATAAACGGTAAAGTAATGTTTTTGGTATTTTTGGTTTATGGAATAGAACGTAAAAGATTGCAAAGAAAGTATAGAAACTAGGATTGTAGATCAGAAACTTATATGATGGAAGATAGACCCGGGGGCCATAGGTTTCACTAGAGGCTTCTCTCAAGAAAGGAATTATTACGGTGGGTGAACAAATTACTGCCGAGCAATTGATAGAAAAGCGCAAAATTATGACGATATCTAAGGTAATGATCATGAACATAGGCATCACGTCCATGTCAAGTAGACCGAAACGATTCTGCATCTACTACTATTACTCCACACATCGACCACTATCCAGCATGCATCTAGAGTATTAAGTTCATAAAGAATGGAGTAACGCTTTAAGCAAGATGATATGATGTAGCGGAATTAACTCAAGCAATACGATGAAAAATACTACTACCTAGTGCCGGTTAGGCTCGTTTAAACCCATCTTCAGAACAAATTGATGCGTGATGCAGACGAACTGAACTTTGATGTTAGACAACCACATGGTAGGAGGATGTAATATGTATGAAAAACAGGACAGAAGAGATAACCAAAACTATGATGTGTAAACTGAGAAGAAGACATTTCACCAAATTAGAAGCAATGCAATGGAAGGTAGAAACCATATGAAAGATGCTACAAATATCACTCTGCCAAGTTAACAGTGTCTCATTGCGTTTAAACAAATGTGAAGCAGTACAAGAAATAAATCATATGCAAGATGCAAACAGCATCACACTACCATGTTAGAGGTCTCTCGTCATTAGTGCCATTGCATATTCACAGCATTGCATATTCACAGCTTATGATGTGTAAACTAATAAGGAGATGGCATTTCAACAAATTAGAAGCAATGAAAGCTAGACACCATATGAAAGATGCAACGAATATCACTCTACCAAGTTAAAATTGTCTCGTCATAAGTGCCATTTCAACAAATTAGTAGTACAAGCTAGAAAATAATGTGAGATGTAACCTATATCACACTCCGAAGTCAAACGTGTCTTATGATAAGTCATTGTTGCAGGTTACACAACAGTAGTAATTTGATGTAATAACATGGTGTGATAGACATATATTGTATGTTCTAGAAATAGGAACACGTGTCTTATTCAAGTATAATGTGTAAAGTAAGCAGATGGAATTCAACAAAATTAGAAGCAATACAAGCTAGACATCACACATAACATCCAACCACATATAACAGTGCCAAGTTATAAGGAGCACCTGTGATGCTGCACTAGGGGAGACGTGCTCATCATCAACACAGCTTTGTTGAGTGTCTATGCATGTGTTGTCTTGGAAATCATCTTGGGGTGTGGAGGAGTAGAAACTGCAGAGGCCCTCCGTTCGGAAGGAGCACCTTTATCCGCTGCCTTGCTAACTTCCTTCCGCATTATTGATTTTGAATTGTCAAGTAAAAGCAACAAGAAAAAGCAATAAAATTCTCTCTTCAGAACTCATTCATGCATGATACTGACAATCACTACTTTGATGTAAGGCAAACACAAGATACCAGGATGGAATATGTACGAAAAACAGGACGACAAGGCATGTTCACAACTTTGTGTGTAAACTAAGCAGAAACCATTCCAGCAAATAAGAAGCAATGCAAGATAGACACCACATGAAAGATGCAACTAATATGACTCTGCCAAGTTAAAAGCGTCCCATCATAAATGGAATTTCAACAAATTAGAAGCAGCACATGCTATAAATCATATGAAAGATGCAACTAATATCGCACTGCATATACTAAAGGTGTCTCGTCATATTGATTGATGCGGGATACAAAAAATAGTTTTATGTAAGGACATGCTTAATAGACAGATGTACTATGTACTAAATACAGGAAGGCATGTCACATTAATAGGTATAATGTATAAGCTAAGCAGACTAGCACTTGCAGTTTAACCAGATTGGAACACCACATGCAACATGCAACCACATATCACGCTGCCAAGTTAGAGCAAGCACCTGCGATGCTAGTGTAGGGGAAATGCTGTAATCAACTACAGAGCTACGTTCACTATCTTCATCTAGCATTTCTGTTTCTTGAGAATCATGTCGGAGGCCGGCTGCATTCTTTAAATGAGGAGTAGTCCCTTGCACCTGCCTCGTCATAAGTGATTGATGAGGGATACACAAGAACATTAGTTTGATGTAAGAACATGGTTAATACACAGATGTACTAGTATGTACCAAAAATAGAAAGGCATGTCATATTTAAAGGTATAATGTGTAAGCTAAGAAGATGCAATTTAACCAAATTGGAAGCAATACAAGCTAGACATCCGGCTGGAGTGGTGAGCATGATCATCTAGGACCTGAGAGCTGGGCTGCTTCACCACCATCGCAGCTTTTTAGTTGGCTTCCAGGTGATGCCTATCTTTGCTGGGCTTGTCACTGGCTCGGCCAAAGGCTCGACTAGCTATTTGTCTTCCGGTGCTCACGGGATGGTGGTTCATGTAAAAAAATATGTTTCCTTATCTTACCGACTTCGGCCTTTCGAATACAAGCTAGACACCATATGGAACATGCAACCACATATGACACCGCGAAGTTAAAGCAAGAACTTGGGATGGTGGTTCATTGTGAGCGAGGTCATCAACTCCAGAGTTACGTTTACCGTATCCATCTGCTGACACTGCACCCTTTATAGCGTTGTAACGTGTCTTGCCTACCCGCATACGAAGCTGGAGCGACTTCTCTCTTTTCTTTGCTGCTTCTCTTTCGGCAGGAGAGTCTGAAATACCCTTGCATAAAAACACAATAGTGAGAGTATGGGTGAAGTGTGTGCAGAACTAGTGCACTGTAAAAGTAGCAGATAGCAGGTGGCTGAAAAATAAATGACAGGAGACATATGATAGCTCTACAACATTGCATGGCAAACAAAATTAGATTCTACTCCGTATGATTTTGTAATATATGAGCACAGGAAATGCAGTTACTCCTCCAGCACACCACCACATGTGGTCATATCTAAGATAACAGTCGACTGAAAATAAATAGGTCAGTCGATTTTTTCAATGAACTGTCTGATCTATAAGGAACGGGCAGATTTCCTTCATCTACCTCCCGCCAGTCACTGTTGACAATCTTTCTCGAACCGCCGGCGACCACCGGCCCAGACCCCTGCCTCCGCCGCCCCGCCCTCCCATCGACCTCACACCACCGCCGTGCTTGGCAGTGCCCCCAGGCCATCCCTTTAATCCCGGCCGACCTCCAGATCAGACGCCAGTAGCTCTAGGCCACACACGCCCCTAAGATAAACACAAAGGCGCTGCTTCCCCGGTGTAATAGGCGTACTAGCGTCTGTTACGCCGGGGAATGCTTCCATTAATTGGGAATCAACTGGCCAGAAATTGAATTCAGGGGGGCGACGGACCTCTACCTAAGGTGAAATAGTATATGAGGAGAAACCTTGTGCATCGCGAGTTACTAGGAACATCTAGTATCAAGAAGAAGCGGTCAACTTGTGTCTTCTGTGGGATGAATACCATGCAAGCAGAGACGTAAGATTTGCACGAATAAGGGAAGAGGAGTACCTTTTTCGGTTGCCGGTGTGGTCACCTCCACATGTCGCACCGATCTTCTTCTTTTTACCAGGGAAACCGATGTTCTGGAGGGTGCAGGCTTGGATGAACCCATGGCCAAATTGTTGATTGTGTTGCCGTGGCCGTATGTCGGCGGAGGGGAAGCAGACCCGAGGCAGCGAAGGACGGCGTAGTAGGAACAACTCCGGTGCGGTGGATGGTGGCGAAGTTGGAGCAGCAGCGGTGAGGCGCAGGACGGCGTGGTTGAACTGGCTCGGGTACAGACGGCTTGGTCTCGGCTTGAACTACTAGCCGTGGAGGGTGGTGCGGTTGAGGTTGCGGTGGACGACGAAGTCGGGGTATCGGCTCCGGCGTGATGGAGGAGGGCGGCGGTTGATGGGTGGGATGGGGTGGCGAACGGAGGATGCCGGGGTTTGGGGGGCTGGTGGAGAGGTAGTTTTGGCGCCCACGGAGTACGAATGGGGAATTGTACGGGTGGTGGAACCATGTTTCGGTCTGGGACGCGCTTGTTTTTGGCTTTTTTGAACAGAAGATGGGACGCGCTTGTTTGAAATTTGGGGAAAGTACAAACTTTGCCCCCCTCTTAAATTTCGGACCTACTGCAGGTCGGGGGTAGGATGGTAATCCCAGGTGTCCCAAATAGTGGGCGGGAGCGATTTCGGCCGCGCGCATGTGTGCTTAGGCGGCCATTGTGTATGAATGTTTTTTGGAGGCGATTGCGTGGCGTCTAGATGAAGCTACAAACCTACCCCGGTTTAGACCTTTGGACGTCAGGCCGGTAGGTTTCACGGGTCGGAGTTATTAGTAAAGTAATTTCCTTGTACTACCAAACATTGGTCTCACGCGGTTTTCAAGTAGTAGAGGCTCTTTTGGTGCTTCGCTCAAATTTTGAAACACAAGCATTCAGGTTTAGAGTACTCTTGAACTATGAGGATTGACCTAAATAGATAACGTTATATTTGACCTTGTATGTTTGAAAACCTCATTGAATTATCCGCTTCTTTTTGAAATTTTGACCCTTGAAAATCCTATAACTACGATTATTTTGGAATGGAGGAGCTAAATTTGAATCTATTTTGTACACGACTACATATGCTATTATGTACAAAATCAGAGCAAAGATTGGTGCCCCCATAATTTATGTATGGTTTACAAATTCCATGATATCAAATTCAAATAATTGAATGAACTTCATGTTGAATTCGACTTTTTTAAACCACCTTAAGTTGATTTCAAATGTATGCTAGTTCATAGGTAGCTATTTATAATGTACATTGTGTAACTTTCGTATGTATAATGTGCTTTACACACACAACATGAACTATACTCACGTTTATATTCGATTGCTAAAGCGATGCATTGTCTGGTGTTCAAAATACTAACTATGTGGATCAATTGTGTCGAATAATAACATAGACATTCTCAAATTCGATAGAATCTAGATGTCTGATGGATCAATGACCGCTTCTTACGTGAACTGCAAATATCATGATCCCATCCTAATATTTGGATACAATTTATATCTTTAATCAATGTGTAGATCAGTCTTTTACGTATAGTTTCACTCTCCGTCGGTGGTCTCTCACACATGCTCACACACTCTCTCCCGAGGTGTCTTTCTCGCACACATGCTCTAGATATAACCCTCCCTCCCTCTCGTAACCATTTACAACTGTTTTCACTAACCTTTATCACAAGCACTCTTCCTCTCGCAAACATACACACGCACAATCCTCATCGACCCTTTCTATATACATGGACCTGCCTACGTGTCTCATGTACGCACATTATCTTTATGCCCGTCTCTCATGCATTGTCTCACACCTCTCTTCCTAATCGACGAGTATGATTCTAGTAGAGCATTCTGTAGGATGCCCCTTAAAGTTATGTTGGATGAATAGTAATATCAGAGATAAAGGGGTTACCTTAATCTGAGAACCTAGGGTTACAAATCCTAGCCGGCTTTGTCAGTGGACACAGAGTCCTTCACAATTCTGCTATCTTTGTCTTGTACGACTAGTCATCCATGGTTCTTCCTAAATGCATCATGGGCCGACCAATGTGGCGCAGGACGGAACCGAACGAAGGGCCTCACCTCGACCCACCGGACGTCACGCGGTGACACGCCCTCTTCCCCCACGTCTCATTATCTTCTCACACCCACACATACCAACACAAACACCACACACACAGAAAATTTCTCCTGGTGCCTCTATCCCCCCCCCTTGCATATACACACTCAAGGGAATGGAATCTCTTGTCGTGATGTCATATTCGTCTCTCTCTCTCTAGACCACTCTCATTTCTCGTGCTATCTCTCCCACGCCCCCCGTCGGCCCCTCTATCCATGCCTCTCTCGAATACGTAATACACACACATACCTCTCCAGGCCCTCACTAATGCATCAACTACACATTCACACATGTTACATCACGCATTACCCCATTGATCTAAAAAGCCCTCTCTTCACGTTTATTTCACATACAACATTCCTTTTGAATAAAGTGTGGCCAAAAATTATTTTAGAGTTTCCACATATATACAACATTACAAAGTTATATGGATGAGTACGAACGCTTAATTTGCATTGCATGGTTCCCACAATGATATTTATTCAAGACCGTGAATTTGTATATTTTTAAACTATATACAAAGTTAGTCATAATAAAGAAAAACGAAGAGCATCTCTCTCTCCATCGCATACCCCCCTATACGCCCCTTTCACGTATGCACACAAAACTATCTCCAGGTCCTCTAAGAGTAAGCTCCTAGAAAATTCACGCATGTTTCATCTTTCTCTCGCGATATATGCAATGACGATCATTGTATTTGAAGCGAAAGCACGATACATACATTGGACTTCAGAATCCACTCATTACGGTCACCATTTATGTTTAGTGGTTATTATACAGTCACGTGCTCACCATACAACTCTGTATTTGCTCATGACATGACTAGTTGACCAGTTAAACGCTCCACGTGGCACCTCTAGTGTTGCATCACATTATCTCACTACCATCGTGCCCACCTGTCGACTTGTATCTACTCTACATCTACACTCTTATAAAATAAATAAAATACACTCTTATAAAAACAGAGTTGGTGATGATGGTGTGCCTGCCATCCTGCAATATAAGCCGTCCGATTTATATCTGACGGATAGGAAAAAAACTATGGCAATTTTGCAAAAAGGTACCCACACACCTCTCCACATTTGCAAATAAGGCCTTCCCTCGTTCATCCTTTTCTCTCACAAGATAAACAAGTCATACAAATGCATCTTGATGTTACATGCAACGCATGGGCATCTTGCTAGTAAGAATGAAAACAAACGATAAAAAAAATATTTGGACGGTGGTTTGAAGTCATGACCGCGGGCACAACGGACAAGGTGGCCTTGTATTGGTATGCCGAGCCGTCTGTTTTAACACACATGAGCTGGTGTGGTGATTATACACACATGCACGCATGCACACGAACTGCATCCACGCAACACTCACACAAACACATGCACCCACGCACGCACGCAACACTCACACGTCCACACGCAGCCACGCACGCACGCAACACTCACACGCACACCCGCATGCATGCATGCACACACCAGTACACCACACGAGCAACACACACTCTCTCGCTCAAGTGCTCAACCTACACGTGCATGCGCACACATCAGGCCCTGACAGACACATACACAACCAGGTGATTCCCACGCACGGGTTGGAGCCTTGTCGCGCCTGCGTATGTGTTTATCTGACCTTTTCCCTATGCGAACTAACAGGTGGGACCCACAAGGAACGTGGTAAATTTAACTAGTCAACATGACGCCATGCAGACTATTTGGCCGGTCAACAGAGTGCAATCCGATGCTGAACTGTGAGCAAGTGACCGTATAATCACCGCAAAATGTATATAGTGACCGTAATCAGCTTATTCTGAAGTTCGGTGACCGTATTACGCTTTTCTCTCTGTAGGCCCTCCAAAATTACATCTCTACACGTTTTTGCATGTTACAACTAACAACTATGCAATACATCACGACTACTACACTCTAACACAATAAATCATATGTGTTTTTAGTTTTAATAGATATCATATTGTTACTTATAATTATTCAGTTTGCATACATTAAAATTGCCTTTGAAATGTATGGCCAGTATCATCTACCGCGCGGCAAAAATCCCGCCCTTTCCTGTTTAATCAGGTTTGTATCGATGGATCATGCGAAACAGCAAAACTATAGTACTATACAAAGACAAGTGACAGTTCATCGGGCTGTCAGGTCGTCTACTCCTCCGTCGTAAGAGTGGAGCGCTCGCTTTCATAAATCTTCTAGTCCCTTTCACGGACATGTGGGACATCAAGCTACCGGGTCCATGTGCCATACCGGAATACAGTGCAGAGAAGCCGGGGTGAAGCACCCCAGTCATGGCGCCGGCGTAGCAATGAGCAATGAGGCGTCAAATCACAAAGCTGCACCTTTCCCACAGTTAAGTTGGAGGGGCAAAGTAATAATGCTAAAAAAGAAGTTGGAGGGACGAAGCAACCATCATTTCACTCGTTGCTGAATCCGCTTCTCCCTCATCTTCTTCAACTTAACCACATGTTGCTTCTGTCGTTGTTCTGCCTCACGTGCGACGCGGATCGGCTTGGTAAAGCACTAACACGTGGGACCTCATGTTAGCAAACCGCCAGGACAACGTCCTCCGAAAATAAGTTGCCTAATCCTAGACTTACAAAGGGCTACGTAGCTCCTACGTATACTTTCCATCTAATCTATATATGCCCCCCTGATATTCAGGTGGGGTGGGCCTAATCCTGTCCTTTAATCCAATCAAATAGTCCCACATCACATCAGTTCTTAACTTTACGTAAACCATTACGTGGATGTAGCATTGCTCAAGTAAGAAGCCTCCCCCGCCATCCGCGCGGCAAAATCACCTCCTTTTTACTAATCTTGATTCTATAATTTTTTAGATCAATATAATTGAGATCTGTAGAGATAGCACACAGGAGCAAAACCAAGTGGTACGGTTAAGGGCGTCCACAATGTGTAGCCAAATGTGAAAATAGCTTTTGGCATCGTGGGAACCATTGTGGATGGTGTTGCCAAAGCCAACAAGATGGAACCGAAGCTCCCTGATGGATTGATTGAAGGAATAGAAAAATGCAACGTCTCTCCTCATTCTCCCATGCTTGGACGCATGTAGTACAGTATAGAGCATAGAGTCTACTCCCCTGTCCCTTCTATCACAAATCACAAAGCAGTGAGGTGTCAAATCACAAAAGCACGGACGAAGCAACCATCATTTCACTCTTCGCTGACTCCGCTTCTCCATCGTCTTCTTCGAGAAACCATCTCACCGCACTAGTACTCCTAGTAGTACTAGTAAAGGACTTCCTGGATGCAAATAAGGCGGTTGTCTCGGCTTGCAGGCGGCACTTGCGAACGACTTACCGTGGTCTCCCTCAATGGTGTTCTCCGTCGAACGCACTTCGCCAAACCACAAAAAAAGATATCGTCGACGTCACCGCAATGGGGAAGGAAGTCAAATATAGTTACTACCTCCATTTTTTGTGCACAAGGCCAGTATATCAAAATTACAATTTGCAAAGGGCCACTAACACTAATCGAGGCAAAATTTATGGGGTTAGCAACCAAGGACATTAATATCCCCTGCATGCATGCGGAAGTGAGAAGGTTGTTTTGCATGGCGCTGCATTAATCAAGCGATGAGGAGTGAGATGGTTAGCTCTTTGGTCTTTGGAGAAAAAAATACGCATTAATTGACACATGAAACGAGGATTTGTATCGATTAAATCCCGCGAAGGAAAACCCCGCCTTTCTATTTTAACACTAGTACTCAAGCACGTGCATTACTTATCCTGTTTGGGTCTAGGCCTTGCATTGCCAAACTTCGCCACACATTTTTGCCAAGCTTGCCTAAAGTTTTCAAAATGAGAAGGAGGTACACTTGCAAGACGGCTGTCATGGGTCGCACCGCACCCTCACACGGTCGCTCCTGCATGCCGCGGTCGCACCGCACCCTCACACAGTCGCTCCTGCACGCTGCAAACCCAACCAAGGGAACGCACCCTCACTGACACGTGTTGTCGCATGTGAACAAACCAAACTCAGCCATCCTATCATTGACACATAATTTTCGTTCATAGAGTATGTTTATCCAACCACATGTTGGGGAGTATCCGTACGGCCCGTGCGGTGGTCTGTTGGGGAAGAAGAAGAGGTGAGCAAGAAGGAAAGAAGGGTTAGGAGACGTAGGATATTCATCCAACCGCCTGAAATGGTAGACTGACCCAAGTTAGGCGACATGCATAATAAATATATGTTTTTACACAGCAAAAGATACATAAAAACAACAACATAAAGAAAAAGTATCACTGCTCGCGGAAAGAGACGGCCTCGTCGTCTTTGGCTGCCGGCGCGAACCAGCCGATGTGTGTCTCCGCACCGTGGTTGTCCTCAGCCTCCAGCTACTCGTTCAAGTGGAGCGTGCGGGCGCTCTGCACGGACAAGAGCACAGCCCGGTTCAAGTCGAGGACATCCGGTTCCGCCTATAGGAGGGCCTCGATGGCAGCGGCATCCGCGCGCTCTGCATCGAGTCGAGCATTCGCCACCCGGTTCAAGTTCAGGACGTCCGGTTCCGCCTGCAGGAGGGCATCGATGAGAGCGGCATCCGCGCGCTCTGCGTCGAGTCGAGCCTCTACCGCCCGGTTCATGTCCAGGACGTCTGGTTCCGCCTGCAGGAGGGCCTCGATGGAAGCGGCATCCGCGCGCTCTGCCTCAAGTTGAGCCTCCGCCGCCCGGTTCGCATGCACGACATCCGGTTCCGCCTGCAGGAGAGCCTCGATGGCAGCGGCATGCGCGCGCTCCGCATCGAGTTGAGCCTCTGCCTTCCGGTCCTCCTTTAGTATCGCCATGTTGAACCTCTGGTCCACCTGCACCATGGGGGACTCGGACGCCAGCACGAAGTCGACGTCCATCGTCTCATACCCATCGGGGGCCTTCTGCGCGGCGACCTCTGCCATGAACATTGGATCGGCTACCTCCTCCTCGTAGCTTGGCTCCAGAGAACTCGAGGATTGGCCCGCCGCAAAGCGAGCTTGGGAACGGAGGTCTGTGGAGCCGACCGCCGCCGCGATTTCTATGCGGCACTCCGGCGTCAGCATCTTGTAGTAAGTGATCTTGTGGCGCACCATGGCTTTGTGCGAACTAGAGGACGCTTGATGCGGGCTAGGGCATCGAAAGGTGGGGGAATGGGCTGGAGATTTAGTGTGGGTTTAGGGCAGTGGCTGGCGTAGGCCGAGCAGCGAAGGTTCTGGTGTGAATAGTGGTTCCAATGACGACCGATCAATCGGTTTTGACTGGACATCGCTCTTGTCGCGTTCGCGTTGCAGCCCGACATGCTGGACCCTCCACGTCGCTCACCGAATGGAACACGCTTCATCTTGCGTTTTCGCTCGCTTGTGGGACCGCAGTTGAGAGCAAACCGATGTCCCTCCCCCTCCCCCGCCCGCGTCATTTATTATACCACCACTCCCTCCGTTTTAACAGAGGGAGTATACTACGGATGAGGATCCCCTGACGTGGCCGAACCCATTGAGTAACTGACATGCGAGGCCTAGCAAGCATGGGGTCCGCCAGTAAGTGACCGAAAGGGAGGGTAAGGCAGGGATACCTACGTCAGAGGATCCACTTCCACTACACTACTTTGACCAAATGTTAGAGTAATAATATATGACATGCAACTTACACAAATGTTAGAGTAATAATATATGACATGCAACTTACACAAAGCATACAAGGTCTAATGCGTTTTTCGAGGCTTAGTTTGACCAAATGTTAGAGTAATAATATATGACCTGCAACTTACACAAAGCCTACGGTCAAATTCGTATGTGAAAGGAGTTTCCAGTGATATAGTTTTCACATTATACATCTCATGTACTATTAATCTTGTCAATAGTCAAATCGGAAACCATCTCGAGTACAAATCTAGGAGTACGTATTTAATCTAACAATATTGATTGGGCGTTGTTGAATGTTGATACCTTTTTGATCAAAGTAGAGATACTTTCACTACACATAAAACTTATATGTAAACTAGAAAGGATAGAAGGGAGTATATTGTACGTTCAAAAACGAAACAAACATTGAATACCCTTTATATATGATTTGCGGATGCAATGATCACCGGTTCAAAATTTTGAATCCGCCTTAGGTATCACATGCCCCCACTCATTCCCTCTCGATTTCATCTCGGGGCCCGGAAATCTATTGAAAGAGGACTAGGGTGGGTACATGCGAATGATACTCGGCGGAATGTTCAAATGAGGCATGCGGGAGAATGGACTCGACTGGAGGGCGACATGATCGATGGAGAAGAGGGTTGGAGAGGAATGAGAAATAAGCAAATGCCACATGATTATACTTGAACGGCTCAAATAAACAATAAGTTGTCTCGCTTGGCCTACATAGTGAAAGGCCTAATGCGCAACTCGGAGCACTGACGCTCGAATATGGCCGGGAAAACAGGGAAATCGACATGTGGGGCACACCCATCGGGACGAAGTAGCGTAGACTAGTCCAATGAAGGAGTTGGCCCACGACCTCCTCGCCACCGACAACCGTTCATGTGGGTCGTTGGGGCCAACAATGTATGCAGCTCCAGACCGCCTCGGACACGGGCGACCGTGGTGAGCGACACACTCATATCATCGCTAGACACGGTCGGTTTCAGTGTGCCGAGGGTGGCGTTAGTGTTGTGGCACGACCAACGGTATGTTTGGTTTGTGCCCAAGGTTGCCCCATAAAGCATTGGGTATCCAAAATTTTGGTTGAGCTATTGGTTGCCCATGATTTGGCCGACATTGTCAAGAAAAATGAACTAGAGTTGGCTAGAGTTCATTGGCATGCCAAAGAAATGGCAACCATCCAAACAAAGACCAATCTTTGGGTCATGACCCTAATTTTGGTTGAGGTATTGGTTGCCCATGATTTGGCTGACATTGGCAAGAAAAATTAACTAGAGTTGGCTAGAGTTCATTGGCATGCCAAAAAATTGCATCCTCTGAGGCGCCATGACGCGTCCGTGGAGTGGTGTAGCGCGGCCAACTGCATCCTCTGGACCTGAGACCATGCCGAGTCGTCTTGCTTTTTCAATGACATGCGGGGATCACATGTGAGCAAAGGGCATCTCCAACGTTGCCATGACCGCAGCTGACTACCCTAGCACACCAAAACCCTCGTCCCTCGCGCCATCGCACGGTGCGTTCCTAGCCGGTGCCAACTGCCTGCATTCATGCCATCCGTTTGTATGTCGTCGTTAAGAGGCTCGGTGCCGAGGAACCAACTCCAGCGACTTAATGACGCACCCGGACGCTTGGCCTCACCGGAATGCGCTACTTAAAGCGGCAACACCCAGCTAACCTCCATACCATAGCGCATCGTCCTCCTACCTGGCACCACATCCGCCATGACCGCAAGTGCGAACGCTCTGCGGGAGAGCTTGTCTTCGGAGATGAAGCTCGAGGTCGCCACCCTCGCCCAAGTCGCCTCTTGCGACGCAATAGCGGCGTAGCCGGATGCAGACGCGACCGCACAAGCGGTGGCCATGCTGGCGGCCGACGACGGGAGCACCGTCAGCCACGCGTCCTACTTGCCGCCGTCCAACGTCCGGCACCGCCGAGGTCGGGGACTCCTCCGAGTATGAGTAGGGCACGGGAGGCGGCAAGGCATGGTGTGCCAACTAGCCGGTCCGTATCCCATGTTCTACTCTTCCTCGCCGGAGACCGCACCTTCACTTCACGGGTCTTGAACCCCGCCCCTGTACATAGAGATCGCGGATGGAGGACGTCGGTTGCCGCCGTAGAATAGGTTTAGGGTCGGGTTTCTTTTATTTTTCTGTCCAATAAAAGTTCAAAATGTAATGAAACTCTGTCGTGTTTGCATTAATCTTGGCCGGTGTATATGAACTTTCACAATAATATACATATTGTAGGAGTACTAGCAAGATGCCCGTGCGTTGCATGGAAGATCAAGATCTTGTGGGAGAAAAGGATGAACGAGGGAAAGCCTTATGTGCAAATGTGGAGAGGAGTGCGGGTAAATTGTCATAGTTTCCTTCCTATCCGTTAGATATAGATCGGACGGCCTATATTGCAAGATGACAGGCACACCATCATCACCAACTCTGCTTTTTATTGAACCGAGACAAATCTAACATGCGAAGTAAAATAAACACATAGGGTATATACATACACAAATGATCTTAGGCACTCCAATAGTACGTCCACTACACATTCACGCATTTCACATCTTTCTACATCTACGGGAACCTACGAAAGGGTTAACGTAAATTGCCTCTCTCTCTCCTCCCCTGATTTTCATGGTGGTGGGCCCCTCCCTCCCCCCAATCTACAATCAACAGCTCACATGTTCCACATTACGTTAATTACGTAACTGGGATTACGTAGGTGTAGCATTACTCGTCCTAAAAAACCCAACTAAGCCAACGTCCCAGCATATCGCGCGGGAAAAGACACGACCGCTCCATTTTAGTCGGAATTACTAGATTACTAGTAGTAGTATCGATGGATCGCGCGAAGCAACAATTTTATTTGAGGGGACGAAGCACCTAGTTTAAAAGGAAAAAAGGCGGTACACTCACAGCACTCCTGTCGCGGTCGCATTGCACCCCACACACGTTCGGTCCTGCACACGGATCACACAAACGGAACACGCTTCGGCTTGCCTCTTCACTGACACATGGGACTGCACTTGGAGAAACCGACCATGCGCCAAACTCCCCCCGCCCACCGCGCGAAAATCCTCCCCCGCCCCTCCCCCACACACACACACACACAAATTTCCCCCAAATCCGATTCAACCGCCCTTCGGCCAGCTCGACAATAATATTCCCCAAACCCCCTCCCCCCGTCCCCCTTCCACTCCATTCTCTCCGGCAAAGCCGCCCTCCCCGCCGCGCCGATACGTCGGCACCGCGGTTCGGCGATCCTCTCGCTCCCACAGTACGCTCTCATCAACTATCGTCCTCTAGCTGCGCCGCCACCTCTGGGTACGTTCTTGTGGAGGCGCACGGCGGTTAGCGCCGCCACCGCTGGCGACGTTCGTGTGGAGACGCACGGTGGTCAGCTTCTCCCACGGTACGTGCATTCTAGACTGAGGCCCCGTTCATGTCGGTGTAGCGTTGAATGTTAGCTGATAGACGCTGTTAATCTCACTATTTGCTGAAGTAGTTTACTGTCAATATGCGCTGCTTAAGAAGCTTCCTTGCCCTGTTCTGCACTCAATCTGCTTAGCTGAGATGGCATGCCAAGGCCGATTAGTTGCTAAAATATCCTGCCATATATTTATTGTCCATGGTCTAGTAGCCAATCTGTTAGGTGAAATAGCTCTACACCGTTTTATACTCGATCTTTGTTGCTGCGATGGCCTTCGATAGTTTGATGGCTGTGTGCTCGGCCTCATTGACTGCTGAAATAGCCTGCCATAATTTAGCACTCAAATCTGTTTGCTGAATTAGCTTTACATATATTTCGTTACTTAGATCTGCTCGTCCAAATATCTTGCCATAGCTTTAGACATCGACCTAGGTATTTTTCTCTGGACTTCATAAAAAAGCATATATGTTTTTCATGTAATATCTAGTAGAAGAACTAATTTGTATGTCTAATGGATGGACAGGACTTGGATAACTTCTGCTCAAAGATTCTCCACTTGCATATGTCGAGGGGGTTGAAAACTTCATGAACTTTATCGTAGCTGAGTACGGTGGTCCGAAATCAGATGTGCTCTGACGTAGCAGCTTGTATGAATTCAGTTACAAGACCCGACCAACTATGCAAAATCATCTACACTTGTATGGGATGTCGGTCGGATACACTAGGTGGGTTCATCATGGTGAAGCCGTGAACGTTAATGTTATCGATTACGTGGAAGCAGCAGATCACCATCTTGATCTCGCTTGATGCTCATGTGGAAGAGGATGAGGAGGTGGTGGTGGCGGAGCCAGTGAGTTTGACCAACATTGAAACAATGCTACGAAATGCTCGTGCATTCCGTGAACTTTCACCTGCAGAAGAAAAACGATGGGCCCGCATGTTGGAACAATGCAACATTGCTATCACCCGAGGAAATAAGCTGTCAGTATTCTCAGCTATGGTCACCTTTCTTCAGGTGAAGACATCTGAGTGGATGACCAACAAATCATTCAATGCGATGTTAGCTGCTTTCCGTAAATCTTTCCCAGATGCGTCTGAGCTGCCACACACCTACAGTAAAATGAAGAATTTCATTCGTGTAGTTGGAATTGGATATGGTATGATCCATGTTTGTAAGAATAATTGTGTTACATTAGGAAGGATTATGCCAACTTAAGTGAATGCCCGAAATGCAAATCATCAAGATGGAAAGATGGCGATCTTTGTGAAGTCGATTCCTCATAATGTTCTCGAGACATTTTCCAATTACACCAAGATTGCGAGGTTGTTTCATGATGTTTGAAACAAGAGAGGATGTCTTGTGGCATTCTAGGAACCAGGAGTACAAAGATCAGAATGTAATGAGCCATCCATCTCATGGTAGTGAGTGGAAAAGCTTCAATGATAAACACAAAGAGTTTGCTGCTGACCCGAGAAACATTAGACTTGGCTTAGCTTCAGATGGATTTAAACCATTTGGCCACCAGAGCGCCACATATAGCATGTGGCCAGTGCTTGTTATCCCTTACAACGTGCCTCCAAATGTCTGCACGAAAGAATAAAATTACATGATTGCCTTGCTCATCCCAGGTCCAAAAAGTCATGGAAAGGATTTTGATTTGTTCATGGATCCTCTTGTGGAGGAACTTCAACAGCTATGGAAGGGTGTTCTCACTCGAGACCTATATAGCAGCACACCAGCTGATTTCTTTCTACGTGCTGTTGTAATTTGGTGCATCCATGATTATCCGGCTTTGGGCACTATGTCAGGGCGAACAACACATGGTTACAATGCATGTGTTCGCTGCGACAGGAATCCGCTGTCATACACAATACTTAGCAAGATATGTTACATTAGACACCGCCGTTTCCTTGCCATGGACAAGCCGCAACCTAGAAAATACCGAAGACATGTGTTCAATGCAAAGCATGAAAACCGTGATGCGCCAAAGAGGCTCACCGCCGATGAGTTGCAAGTGGAATTAGAGAAGGTCGGGCATATTACACCAGGAAACCATCCTGGTAATGGTAGCGGGAAAAGGAAGCGTGGCCGGGCAGAAGAGAGATTATTATTTACCCACAGGTCCACTTTGTGGGACTTGGAGTATTGGAAAGATTTGGATCTGTGGCATAATCTTGATGTGATGCACATCGAGAAAAATATATGTGACAACATTATCGGCACACTTCTTAATATTGAAGGCAATATGAAAGATACCTTAAAATCTAGGATTGATTTGACACACCTGGGTATCAGAAAGGATTTGCAGGTGCAAGATGAAGGTAAACCACGGGATATGGCACCAGCTGTGTACGTCTTGGAAAGGGTAAAAAGAAAAGAATTATGCGACGTCCTGTCATGTGGAGATTCCCACATGGATTTGCTTCCAACCCTGAAAGGAGAGTCAGTGCAGATGGAAACAAGGTACAAGGGTTGAAAACTCATGACTGACACGTCCTACTTCAAAGGGTTTTACCTGTTATCCTTAGAGGATTGAGCATACGACTTATACAGAGCAGTTGTAGAGTTGGGACAATTCTTCAGGGAACTCTGTAGTAGAAATATCAGGATAGATGCTTTGGAGCGTCTTAGAGACAAGATACCAACTATCTTATGTGACCTTGAGAAGATATATCCTCCAGCGTTCTTTGATGTGATGGTGCATTTGGCTATTCATCTACCTGATGAGGCACTACTTAGAGGTCCAGTAAAGTATGGCTGGATGTACCCTATTGAAAGGCGGCTAGGCACTTTCAAGGGCTATGTTAGGAACAGAGCTAGACCCGAGGGTTCCATTGCAGAGGCCTACATTGCTCTGAAGCATTGACATTCTGCTCAAAATACATTGAAACAAATTGATCAGCTTAGCAAAGAGGTGGGTGAAGACAATCCCGGCTCAATGTCTTCAATTATTCTGCTCGAAAGTTCTGTGGAAGAGCCGACAAGAGGACAAACCTAAAGATTTGGACAAAATGGTTTGGTTTGTGTTGAATAACTGTCTGAGATACTACCTTATATCAAGTAAGTGCAGATCGCAGCTTATACATCGTAATCTACTAAACTTGGCAAAAGACATTCTTATATATTTAGATGTTTGACACAATCACTATGTTGTGCAGCATCTACAAAGAGGAGTTACTGCCGCAAAATCCAAGAAACATTGACAAACTGGTTATGGCAGGAATTGCGAAATGGTTCAAGACCCATGAAAGCTTTTGAAGTGCCTTTGTCGGTTTTTTAATATATTGAGTACATAAGATGATCAGCTTGTCTATTTTCTAACCATAGGTTAAGAATATGCAGGAGGATGGGCAGGCAGTGATGATGCCCTTTACTCACTAGCAATGGGTCCTGATACTCGGGTAAGACATTATGAATCTTGCATTGTTGGAGATGTGCGCTACAACACCCTTGCACGAGACGAAGGCAGGAAGACACAATACAGTGCCATCATGAGCACGGATACGTATGACAAGGAGACAGCTGAAATGTATGCTAACATAACAGACATTGTTCAGTTGCAGTATATCTCCAGTTTCGAGGATCAACGGTGTGTGGTTCTTTTGTGTTGTCGTTGGTATAACCTGTTTTCCAGGATCGCAAAACCGAGAGCTGATGATTATTTCAAATCCATCAATGTCAAGGCAGCGTGCATCGCACCAACGAGCCTTTTATTTTGGCAAATCAAGCAACACAGATATTTTTCTTGGAAGACACATTAGCACGTAGCGATGACTGGAGAGTATTGCAAAGGTTTGAGTAGAGGAATTCGTTTAATGAAGTTGCACAACAAGACGATGATTACACTGCTCCTGATATACAAGATAACACAGATGTTCCTAATATCTTTGAGAACCATCACGTCAATGACGCCGGTGAAAAGATTGTCTGTCGTGCTGTGGACATACAAGAGTTGATCAAGAAGAAGCCAACGTTCGAGGACATTGAGGACGAAGAAGAAGATGACACCATGGGGACTTACGATTCAGACTGATACACATGGCGAAGATGTTGACACTGCTACTGCGGATGATGATTACATTGCTTTTGTCGTATTTGCCTGTCAGAAGACGTTTTTTTATGTACTATGTGAAATTGTGTTTCCTATGACAACTGAAACCGGATGAACATGTTGTTTAGTATTTTGCTATGAGAACATCACTTGTTATGTATGCTGATTTGTGTTTGGTGATTGTATGACAACTAAAACATGATGACATTGTTGTTTAGTTGTACTCATATTTGGCTTTGAAACTTGAATTTGATGACATAGTTTGATGTTGGACTGCAATTTGCTCGACGTCTTCGAATGAGAACAAAGCTGACCCGACAGGGCCTCTACTATTTATTTATTTATGTGAGCAAAAGGGATACCCCCTGATTTCCATTAATAGAAATCATTAGATGTTGACAACACTATGCCCAGCCTGCTACACAGGTTTCATTCATTACTAGTTTCAGCAAAGTGCTCATGTCGTAGCCACTGAATACATCATGAGTGCTACATACACTGCAAATAAAGAGACAATCATCCTACAAAGCACATCTATTTTGCCCATTATCTTCACAAGCTCTTTCATCTCCTCATTCTTTGCCAAGGCCGCTCAGTTGCTGTTGCTTGGCCATGATCGGTGGAACTCCATCTTTAACCTTCTCGCTTGCATCTTCCTCTTCTGTCATTCCTTGATTACTTGTCCAACACCCCAACCTGCTGGTATTGGGATTCCTCGGCTAACCAAATAATCAGCGTAGTTGCATTCCCCCACATCAGCAACTTCCCAGAAATACAAATCACACAAATCTTACCTTGTCTGCACAAATCAAATTGGAAGATCATCAACCAAACTATTAAAAAAATCAGCAACTGAAAGCAGCAGAATAACACTTAAACATATTATTACCCCATGATTCGGGCATTTGTAGAAGACTCGGCGGGGTTGAGGATTGTGGTTGAGACGCGACGGATGACTCTGCGTGATTTGCAGCAGTGGCACCACACCAACGGCAGCAGGTTGCGATGAGCAACCGGCTGCGGTGCGTGTGCCAGCGGGGGTGTGATGAGACCCACAGGCGATGGTACGGGTGGCAACTTGGCGCATATCTGGTTGTTGCCTGCTGAAGAGCAGGTGGACGAGCAGCCAGCGGACATGGTTGCTGCGGCCAGAGCTTCTGATGCTAGGCAGAGTAAGTAGAGAAGAGGAGAAGCGAACGTTGGATATGTCAGTTTCATTACTTGCAGAGTAGCATAGCACCATATATAGTCATAGTCTAGGTTTGGATTCGAACCAGCTACAGGAGCACGTCTTTCTTTTTTCTAAAACTCGGCAACGTCTCTTTACTGGTACAGTAGCTTGTTCAGTACGCCTTCCCAAGTCTTTGATTTTCTTTCCCTTTTTTTTGCGAGGAGGAAGGAGGACAAAATTGAGAGTTCCTGGGACTCGAACCCAAGACCTCTCGGTTGAAAACCAAGGGTGCTAGTCACTTATGTGGCTTAACGTTCCTCGTGAGGAGGACGCAGACGAAAGCATTTTCCTCGCAGCTTTTCTTCCTATATATAAAAAGTATGCTACTTGGTGTCCGCTTAGTCAACAAAAGATTGTGCCAACCTTGACCGTTGGATTGACATTCAACGTCTGTCGCTTTCTTGATCTCTTCTTCCTCGAGCCGCCAAAGCCAAACTAGCGCCGGGCGGGACCGCCTCGCCTCCCGCCTCCCACGGCTGGCTGTGATCTTCCTGCCTCTGCTCATTCCTGTCCGAGGCCTCACCATCGCCCTCCGCCTTGGTTCGCTGGCCACAAGGCTCGCTTCTCCGGTGTTGTCAACATGGTCAACAACCGAGAGGAATAAGGAGATGATTGTACATGGTGAGGATGACAAGAGGGGACCTAATTTGCTGCAGTAATTTTGTGTTTTCGGACGGAGAAGGGTATCAACTGGGTTGTGCGGGGACCCGTGGACCGTCTAGCCTGTGCTTTATTTCATATGTTTAGCACATGACCAGCCCAGTTTTTTTTTCCTTTCTGAAAAATGGCTAGCCAACTATTTTGTTTTTTGCAGAATAACCAACATAGGCCTACTTGCTTTTCTACGCCCTGCCGGGCTGGAAATCTTTCAAGACGAGGAGGGCATTTTTCCCAGAAAATGGGCTATAAGTAATAAGAAATGGTCTATAAGTAATAAGAAATGGGCTATAAGTAATAATAAATGGGCTGCAAAATGAAAAAATACAGCAAACAGGCAATTAGTTCCAAAATACTGTTTTCTTTCGTATTTTGATATTTTAAATTTCATTGTTTTTATGCGGGTAAAATTTCATTGAATTTAAATTAAGGTATATTTAGATTTAAAATTAATTTGAATCTGGCTTGAAATTTCGGGTTGTATGCTGTTTGGGGCAGATTTGGAGGCTGACTTGTGGGTCTACTAGGTTGACGTGTACTTTGGCTTTGTCAACTTAGTCCACAAACGATTCTAGCAGCAGTGACCGTTGGATGTTAATCCAACGGCCGTGCTTCTTCAATATCTGATCTTCTTGCTCCAAATACCAAACAAGCTCCGGTGGGGCTGGCTGCTCCAGCCTCCGTGTGGCAGTCTTGCCGCACAGCCGCACCGCCCCACCCTACTTCATTGCTGGCCGTGCCATTCCTCTACTCACCCACACCTCCTTTTATTTTACGCAACGGCAGCCGGACCAAGAAACCTCGTACTCCCCACCGCGTGGGCAACCATTGCCGAGTCTTCCCCGGCTCCGTGTCGTTCCCTTCCTAGGCCTCGCCATCGTCCACCACCATGGTGCTCTCGGCGCGGCCTTGTCAATGTGGTCAACGAACGATATCCATCGGCCGTGGACTGTACGCGCAAAATAATGATTCCTCCACCTAACAGCTGGGACCCACCGGAAGGGCCTGATGTCTACTATGCAACCTTCTTCTTGTAGACGTTGTTGGGCCTGCAAGTGCACAGGTTTGTAGGACAGTAGCAAATTTCCCTCAAGTGGATGACCTAAGGTTTATCAATCCGTGGGAGGCGTAGGATGAAGATGTTCTCTCTCAAACGACCCTGCAACCAAATAACAAAGAGTCTCTTGTGTCCCCAACACACCCAATACAATGGTAAATTGTATAGGTGCACTAGTTCGGCGAAGAGATGGTGATACAAGTGCAATAGGGATGGTAGATAAAGTTATTTGTAATCTGAAATCATAAAAACAGCAAGGTAACTAATGATAAAAGTGAGCGTAAACGGTATTGCAATGATAGGAAACAAGGCCTAGGGTTCATACTTTCACTAGTGCAAGTTCTCTCAACAATAATAACATAGATAGATCATATAACAAGCCCTCAACATGCAACAAAGAGTCACTCCAAAGTCACTAATAGCAGAGAACAAACGTAGAGATTATGGTAGGGTACGAAACCACCTCAAAGTTATTCTTTCGGATCAATCTATTAAAGAGTTCATACTAGAATAACACCTTAAGACCCAAATCAACCAAAACCCTAATGTCACCTAGATACTCCATTGTCACCTCAAGTATCCATGGGCATGATTATACGATATGCGTCACACAATCTCAGATTCATCCAACCAACACAAAGTACTTTAAAGAGTGCCCCAAAGTTTCTACCGGAGAGTCAAGAACGTGTGCCAACCCCTATGCATAGGTTCATGGGCGGAACCCGCAAGTTGGTCACCAAAACATACATCAAGTGTCATGTGATATCCTATTGTCACCACAGATAAACATGGCAAGACATACATCAAGTGTTCTCAAATAAAAGACTCAATCCAATAAGATAACTTCAAGAGGGGAAACTCAATTCATCATAAGAGAGTAGAGGGGGGCGAAACATCATAAGATCCAACTATAATAGCAAAGCTCGCGATACATCAAGATCGTGCCATAGAGGGAACACGAGAGAGAGAGAGAGAGAGAGAGAGATCAAACACATAGCTACTGGTATATACCCTTAGCCCCGAGGGTGAACTACTCCCTCCTCGTCATGGAGAGCGCCGGGATGATGAAGATGGCCACCGGTGATGGGTTCCCCCTCCGGCAGGGTGCCGGAACTGACTCCCGAGAGGTTTTTGGTGGCTACAGAGGCTTGCGGCGGCGGAACTTCCGATCTATCTTGATATTCGGTGGTTTTAGGGTACGAGGGAATATATAGGCGAAAGAAGTCGGTCGGGGGGGTGCTCGAGGGGTCCACGAGATAGGGGGAGCGCGCTGTGGGGGGGGGGGCGCCCCCTATCTCCTGGGCTCCTCGAGTATCTTCTGACGTGAACTCCAAGTCTCTAGGATCATATTCTTTCCAAAAATAACGCTGCCGAAGGTTTCATTCCGTTTGGACTCCGTTTGATATTCCTTTTCTTGAAATATCAAACAGTAATAAAACAAAGAATATGGATTTGGCCTCAGGTTAATAGGTTAGTCCCAAAAGTAATATAAAAGTGTATAATAAAGCCCATAAGCATGCAAAATATATAATAATATAGCATGAATGCTTCATAAATTATAGATACGTTGGAGACGTATCAGCATCCCCAAGCTTAATTCCTACTCGTCCTCGAGTAGGTAAATGATAAAGAAAGAATTTATGAAGTGTGAATGCTAGCAGTTGCACAAGTTTGATCAATGATAATTTCAATCACCTTTTCTAGCATGATAATATGTCATAACAGTAGTTCATCTCATAAAACTTCTCACGATAAAGTAACAAGCAATTCATATGTCAAAGCATAGACCATAAACTTTCTTGAAAACTAGCAAACTTCATTCTCAGTCATTCAAACAATTGCAATTCATCTTATTTTCAGGAATATCAAACTCCACATACTCAACTATCATATAGTCTTCTACAATTGCTAACACTCATGCAATAATAATGGTTATGGAATTTCAATCGGACACTGAGAAAGATAGGGGCTTATAGTGTTGCCCCCAAACGTATTCACCTTTGGGTGATGTCAACAATAATAGTTCATGCTAACTTACATCCAATTGGATATATATATCAGGATCACCCCAACACAAAGTGCTTGCCAAATGATAAAATGAAAAATGGAAAGGTGAAGATCACCTTCACTCTTGCATAAAGTAAAAGACATAAAGTAAAAGATAGGCCCTTCGCAGAGGGAAGAAGAGGTTGTCATGCGCTTTTAGGGTTGGATACACAAAATCTTAATGCGAAAGAACGTCACTTTATATTGCCCCTTGTATATGGACCTTTATTATGCAGTCCGTCGCTTTTATTGCTTCCATAACAAGTTCGTACAAAGCTTATTTTCTCCGCACTAATAAGCCATGCATATTTAGAGAGCAATTTTTATTGCTTGCACCAATGACAACTTATTGAAGGATCTTACTCAATCCATAGGTAGGTATGGTGGACTCTCATGGAAAAACTGGGTTTAAGGATATTGGGAAGCACAAGTAGTATCTCTACTTGGTGCAAGGAATTTTTGGCTAGCATGAGGGGGAAAGGCAAGCTCAACATGTTTGAATGATCCATGACAATATACTTTAACTGAGATGTCAGAAAACATAAACCATTACGTTATCTTCCTTGTCCAACATCAACTCTTTAGCATGTCATACTTAATGAGTGCTCCCAATTATAAAAGATGTCTAGGATAGTGTATTTATATGTGAAATCTCTCTTCCTTCAATATTCTTTCATGAATTGTTCAAATGACCAATACAATGCTTGCTAACCTTCAATAAATTTACAACCTCTACTTCTTAGATGTGAAATCATTACTCCCCATGGGATAAGCAAATGAGGCATATATAATTTCAGATTTATGACAATCAACTCATTAAACCATTTACTCATAGGATATAAGTGAAGCACACGAGTAATTGACAAACTACTCCAAAAAGATATAAGTGAAGATCAATGAGTAGCTAAATAATTATGTAACTATGCGAAGACTCTCTCTCTCATTTAAGAATTTCAGATCTTGGTATTGTATTCAAACAGCAGGCAAAACAAAATGACATTGCAAGGATAGCACAACTTATGTGAAGAAGCAAAAACTTAGGCTCAACCGATACTAACCGATAGTTGTTGAAGAAGAAAGGTGGGATGCCTACCGGGGCATCCCCAAGCTTAGATGCTTGAGACTTCTTGAAATATTATCTTGGGGTGCCTTGGGCATCCCCAAGCTTGAACTTTGTGTCTCCTTAATTCCTCTCATATCATGGTTTCTCTTTTTGTCAAAAGCTTCATTCACAACAAACTCAACAAGAACTCGTGAGATAGGTTAGTATAAACCAATGCAAAACCTTATCATTTTCTGCTGTAACAAATCTCTAACATTATTATTCAACATTGCATACTAAATGCCTCTGCATATTTAATACTCTTATCCTTAAATAGAACCATTAAACAAGCAAACATATGCAAACAATGCAAACATAACAGCAATCTGCCAAAACAGTACAGTCTGTAAAGAATGCAAGATTCATCAAACTTCCCTAACTCCAAAAATTATGAACTAAAATTCCCACTGTAGTAAATTTATCAGAGCTTAATATGCAAAAAGATTCAACATTATACCACTCTATGACTTTTCTAGGGAATTTTTGCAACAGCGGTAAACTTTGTGTTTTCAAACAGCAACATGTATAGTAGCAAAATAAGCATGGCAAAGGCTATACTTGACCTTTTTTATTGAAAATAAAGATGCAAAACATTATTCTAAATAACAGCAAGCAAATACTAACAAGATAAAATGACGCTCCAAGCAAAACACATATCATGTGGCGAATAAAAATATAGCTCCAAGTAAAGTTACCGATGAACAAAGACGAAAGAGGGGATGCCATCCGGGGCATCCCCAAGCTTAGGCTCTTGGTTGTCCTTTAATATTACCTTGGGGTGCCTTGGGCATCCCCAAACTTAGGCTCTTGCCACTCCTTATTCCATAGTCCATCGAATCTTTAACCAAAACTTGAAAACTTCACAACACAAAACTTAACAGAAAATCTCGTGAGCTCCGTTAGCGAAAGAAAACAAAACACCACTTCAAGGTACTGTAATGAACTCATTCTTTATTTATATTGGTGTTAAGCCTACTGTATTACAACTTCTCTATGGTTTATAAACTATTTTACTAGCCATAGATTCATTAAAATAAGCAAACAACACACGAAAAACAGAATCTGTCAAAAACAGAACAGTCTGTAGTAATCAGTAACTAACGCAAACTTATGGAACACCAAAAATTCCAAAATAAATTGGTGGACCTGAGTAATTTGTCTAGTAATCATCTGAAAAAAGAATCAACTAAATAGCACTCTCCAGTAAAATGTTGAAGCTAATCTCGTGAGCGCTATAGTTTCTGTTTTTTACAGCATGATCATAAAGACTTCACCCAAGCCTTCCCAAAGGTTCCACTTGGCACAAACACTAAATTAAACATAAAACCACATCTAAACAGAAGCTAGATGGATTATTTATTCCTAAACAGAACCAAAAAGCAAGAAAATAAAATAAAATTGGGTTGCCTCCCAACAAGTGCTATCGTTTAATGCCCCTAGCTAGGCATGATGATTTCAATGATGCTCACATAAAAGATAAGAATTGAAACATAAAGAGAGCATCATGAAGAATATGACTAGCACATTTAAGTCTAACCCACTTACTATGCATAGGGATTTTGTGAGCAAACAACTTATGAGAACAATAATCAACAAGCATAGGAAGACAAAACAAGCATAACTTCAAAAATTTAAGCACATAGAGGGGAAACTTGATATTATTGCAATTCGTACAAGCATATGTTCCTCCCTCATAATAATTTTCAGTAGAATCATGAATGAATTCAACAATATAACCAGCCCCTAAAGCATTCTTTTCATGACCTACAAGCATAGAAAATTTACTACTCTCCACATAAGCAAAATTCTTCTCATTCGGAATAGTGGGAGTATCATAAGAGACTTGAACACCAAAAATTGTTTCCACATTAAAAGAGTAACATTCAGAAAAAGGGTAATCATAATCATGACAAGATTTGTAAATATAATCATCACTACTTTTTATAGCATAATTTTCATCACAATAATCATCATAAGTAGCAACTTCGTTCTCATCATAATCGATTGAAACCTCTCCCAAGATAGTGGAATCACTAAATAAAGTTGACACTCTTCCAAATCCACTTTCATATTCATCACAATAAGATTCAACATCCTCCAAAATAGTGGGATCACTAATTCCTAAAGTTGACACTCTTCCAAACCCACTTTCATCAATATAATCATCATAATGAGGGGGCATGCTATCATCATAACAACTTTGCATATCAAAACTTGGGATGCTAAAAATATCATCTTCATTAAACATAGCATCCCCAAGCTTGGGACAAACATTAATTTTAGCAAATATATTCTCAAATATTTCATCCTCATCAAACATAGCTTCCCCAAGCTTGGGCCCTTTCATATCATAAGCATAATCACTCTCATCGTTAAAAATATTGATAGCACCAATAGTATAGCAATTGTCATAATGACAATGAGTAGTAGGAGCAATATCATTTGGGAGGGATACGTTTGTACCTTTGTTGCTCCTTCTTTTCTTTTTCTCTTCACATTATGTGTAGGTTCAACCTTCCCCTTTGAGCTCCTTATTCATGAGATTGGTTGAATAGAAGGCTCCTCCTCATTACCTGATTCATCATAAGAAATAATAGGAGGAGATTGGGAAGTCTCTCCCCTTTCATTAGTATTCTCGTCATCTTCTATTTGCTTTCTTTTCTTTATGTAATTGGCAATATAAGGATTTTCAATGCAATTCTCCACACAGAACACATAAATATCCTCTAGATCAAAATCAAGAAATCTATCAAGATTAAATTTTGGAATACCCTCAGTTATACGTTTCATTTCTTCATACCCCAAAAGAAGACTAAGCTCTTTATGATGCCCAAGGGAAATCAAGCTATCACAATTTTTGGACACGATTCGATCATAAAACAATTTGCATTGGAGATTTAAAAGACCACATTCATTGCAAAGTTCACAAGGAGCGCGAAAAATATTGAATCTTCTAGCACACACATCAAGGGTTTCTGGCAAACCTTTAGTTTTTAAATACTTATGGCTCTTTCAATATCTATTTTCTCTATTTGGTGTGTCCATGCAAATCCAATCTACTCCACAAAAATCAACATGCTTATAGGAGACATTTTCATCATAACTAGTGCAATCATCATTAGTACTATGGATATTCAAAGAGTTCATACTAACAACATTGCAAACATGCTCATCATTCAAAGATTTAGTACCAAGCATTTTAATGCATTCTTATTCTAGCACTTGAGCACAATTTTCCTTTCCATCAAACTCACGAAAGAAATTAAAAAGACGAAGCGTATGAGACAAGCTTAACTCCATTTTTTTGTAGTTTTGTTTTATAAACTAAACTAGTGATAAAACAAGAAACATAAAGATTCGATTGCAAGATCTAAAGATATACCTTCAACCACTCACCTCCCCGACAATGGCGCCAGAAACTGCTTGATGTCTACTACGCAACCTTCTTCTTGTAGACGTTGTTGGGCCTGCAAGTGCACAAGTTTGTAGGACAGTAGCAAATTTCCCTCAAGTGGATGACCTAAGGTTTATCAATCCGTGAGAGGCGTAGGACGAAGATGGTCTCTCTCAAAAAACCCTGCAACCAAATAACAAAGAGTCTCTTGTGTCCCCAACACACCCAATACAATGGTAAATTGTATAGGTGCACTAATTCGGCGAAGAGATGATGATACAAGTGCAATAGGGATGGTAGATAAAGGTATTTGTAATCTGAAATTATAAAAACAGCAAGGTAACTAATGATAAAAGTGAGCTTAAACGGTATTGCAATGATAGGAAATAAGGCCTAGGGTTCATACTTTCACTAGTGCAAGTTCTCTCAACAATAATAACATAGATAGATCATATAACAAGCCCTCAACATGCAACAAAGAGTCACTCCAAAGCCACTAATAGCGGAGAATAAACGTAGAGATTATGGTAGGGTACGAAACCACCTCAGAGTTATTCTTTCGGATCGATCTATTAAAGAGTTCGTACTAGAATAACACCTTAAGACACAAATCAACCAAAACCCTAATGTCACGTAGATACTCCATTGTCACCTCAAGCATCCATGGGCATGATTATACGATATGCGTCACACAATCTCAAATTCATCCAACCAACACAAAGTACTTCAAAGAGTGCCCCAAAGTTTCTACCGGAGAGTCAAGAACGTGTGCCAACCCCTATGCATAGGTTCATGGGCGGAACCCGCAAGTTGGTCACCAAAACATACATCAAGTGGCACGTGATATCCCATTGTCACCATAGATAAACACGGCAAGACATACATCAAGTGTTCTCAAATAAAAGACTCAATCCAATAAGATAACTTCAAGAGGGGAACCTCAATTCATCACAAGAGAGTAGGGGGGAGAAACATCATAAGATCCAACTATAATAGCAAAGCTCGCGATACATCATGATTGTGCCATAGAGGGAACACGAGAGAGAGATCAAACACATAGATACTGGTACATACCCTCAGCCCCGAGGGTGAACTACTCCCTCCTCGTCATGGAGAGCGCCGGGATGATGAAGATGGCCACCGGTGATGGGTTCCCCCTCCGTCAGGGTGCCGAAACGGACTCCCGAGAGGTTTTTGGTGGCTACAGACGCTTGCGGAGGCGGAACTCCCGATCTATCTTGATATTCGGTGGTTTTAGGGTACGAGGGAATATATAGGCGAAAGAAGTCGGCCGGGGGGTGCTCGAGGTGTCCACGAGACAGGGGCCGCATACCGTAGGGGGCGCCTATCTCCTGGGCTCCTCGAGTATATTCTGACGTGAACTCCAAGTCTCCAGGATCATATTCTTCCCAAAAATAACGACGCCGAAGGTTTCATTCCGTTTGGACTCCGCTTGATATTCCTTTTCTTCGAAATACTGAAATAGGCAATAAAACAGCAATATGGGCTGGGCTCCGGTTAATAAGTTAGTCCCAAAAGTAATATAAAAGTGTATAATAAAGCCCATAATCATTCAAAACACATAGTAATATAGCATGAATGCTTCATAAATTATAGATACGTTGGAGACTTATCAGGGCCTCTGTATTTCGCGGAAAAAACGTTCCCCCCGCTGACATGTCGGACCCACCAACTATATCTTCGCACGCAAGGAAGTGCCTCATTATTACGCACCAAAAAATGAATACCCCCCTGCTAGCTGGGACCCACCATAGTGGGAGGATGACTTGTGGGCCAAGTAAGTTGACGGGGACGGAGGGCTTTGTCAGCTTAGTCAATATGAATGATTCTAGCTCCAGTGACCGTACGATGTCCATCCATCGGCCGTAGTGCTTCTTCAACCTCTGGTCTTCTTGCTCCAGCCGCCCAAAGCAGCTCCGGTCGTGCCGCATACTCCTGCCTCCCGTGGCCAGGTTGCCACAGGCCTAACCGCCTACTATTCCCATGGCGGGCCTGCGGCGACGGCAGCCTCACACCGCAGGCCGAACCGGTGAACCCTCGTACTCCTCTCCGCTGGCTTCGATCGCCAAGTCTTCCCGGCTCCGCGTCGTCCCCTTCCTAGGTCTCGCCGCCGTCCACCGCCCGTGGTGCTCTCGGCGGCCTGGTCAACGTGGTCAAGGAACGACTTCCATCGGACGTGGATTGTACGTGGAGAGGCCGATTGGGTCCACGGCCGCAGCAAGGAAGTGCCTCCTTATTACGCGGAAAATAATGATTCCTCCACCTGATAGCTGGGACCCACCGGACGGGCCACTCTATTTCACAGAAAAAATGTTTCCCCCTGACTGCTGGGACCCACCAGCTTCATCTTCGCACGCAAGGAAGTGCGTCCGCAAAAACCGATTCGCCGATTGCTGGGACCCACCAGCTACACCTTCGCACGCAAAGGAAGTGCGTCCGGGCAAAAACGATTCGCCCCGGACACCTGGGACCCACCGGCTACATCTTCGCACGCAAGGAAGTGCGTCCGGCAAAAAACGATTCACCGGCTGCTGGGACCCACCAGACTACATCTTCGCGACGTAAGGAAGTGCGCCGGCAAAAACGATTCGCCCCGACTACTGTGGACCCACCAGCTACATCTTCGCATGCAACGGCGCGTCCGCAAAAAACAAAACGATTCCCCCATCTGTTGGGACCCACCGGCTACATCTTCGCACGCAAGGAAGTGCGTCCGGCAAAAACGATTCGCCTCGACCGCTGGGACCCACCAACTACTCTTCGCAGGCAAGGAAGTGCCTGACAGTCGGGACCCACCTGGTCGAAGCGTACGTAGCGTTGTCATTCTGGTCGCGAACGTGTACGTACATATATACTGGTGGATGTAGAGGTGCGCACGTGCCGTGGTAGAGGTGCGATCATAGCATGTACACGTACATACAGCGGCCCGGGTGCAAGAAAGAAAATACGGCCACGTATGTGTACATATGGGCGGGGTCTCGAACGCCTACTCGCGCATACGTACGGCGAGGGCTCGTGTACATGGTTGGGTCAGAACGGAGAAACAACATTGTTGTTGTGTTCATGGGGAGGCAACCGACTGCGTCGGAATGGAATGCGTCGTTGTGTTCATCGGGAGGGCTTGGACGGAACAGCCGATGGAAACGAGGCCTGGCGTACCGTAGAACAGAGGAAACAGCCTTCTGTTCGACCGGCCACGTTCGAAACGGGATCCTGTTCATCGGGAGGGGTCTGGCGTACCGCAAAACGGAGGAAACGATCCTCCTACGGTCGAAATGGGGGTCCTGTTGATCGGGAGGGGTGTGTCGTACCGCAAAAGCAGTATTTAAACGGACCTCCCTACGATCAAAGCGGGGTCCTGTTGATCGGGAGGGTGTGGCGCATCGCAAAACGGATTTAAACGGACCTCCTACGGTCAAACGGGGTCTTGTTGATCGGGAGGGTGTGGCGACGACAAAGCGGATTTAAACGGACTTGTGTTGGAGCGCTGCGGTCGAAACGGGGGTCCTGTTCATCAGGAGGGGTGTGGCGTACCGCAAAACGGGACCCCACGGGATACTGTTCATCTCCACCGTCAACCTCCTCCTGCCTCCACAGGCTACCGTCGACCTCCTCCAGCCTCCACGGGCTCTTGTTCATCCAGCCTCCACCATGCGCTACTCCACCGGCTACTGTTCAACCACCCCTCCACCGTCTATTGTTCATCCAGCCCTCCACGCCACGGGGTCCTGTTCATCCACACCTCCACGGGCACCCCTCCACGCCCATCTGTTCATCCAGCCCTCCACCACACCACGGGTCCAGTTCATCCGCAGGCAACGCCACCGCTCACCGTTCATCCAACCCCCCCCCCCCCCCCCGCAACACTCACTGTTCATCCATAGGCAGCATCGATCGGCTTAAGTTAGCAGCAATAACGAAGGAATCGCTTGATTGTGTTCAGTTAACAGCCATTGATCGATCGCTCGGGTTCAGTAACGCGTAGCCAGTACATAATCGCCTTTCGGGTTCGATTAGAGCCCAACGCCTCGCTTCGGGTTGATTAGAGCCAACGCCTACACGCACGCGTCGTGTACGAGAAAGCAGCGCATCGCTCGGCCCCCGACCTCCCACCGTAACCGGGAACTCCCCGAAATTTTCCTCCCCTCGCTTCTACCATGGTTTTTTCCGTCATGGACGGTTCAAAGAATGTCATGCAGCTGCGTCTCTAGGCCGCCCAGGTCAAAAAGCCCATTTTCTGTCATGATTTTTTGTCATAGAAGTAGGAGCCCACCACTTCTATGATGATACCGGGTTTTGTCACAATTATTGTCGTAGAAGAGTCATATGTATGACAGAAAAAAAATTCGTTCGGCCCAAAATGTCACGGATGTGTATTTTTTTGTAGTGATAGCAGGGAGAGTACATAGGTCTACTTTTCCTGCATTGATAGTACAATAATGGTTCTACAGAACAGTGGTACCCTCCACTTGCAACTGTAGCTCTTTGGCCTTGAGATTCTAGAGTTCAAAACCGGTGCACTATAGAAGTACAATATATAGAGAAAGTACTACTGCTACTGTACTACATACTGTACTAAATAATAACCACACCATCGCACTACCACTATGCATGCTCGCATAACTTCCTGAACAAAGGGACGACGCCCTGCGGTTATGCTCTTATCTCCTCCTTGCCAGTTCCCCTCCCCCCAAGAGACCAAGGCAGTTCGTCGCTGCTGCCATGGATTCGCCAGACGGTTCAACTCGTCGTTGGGGCTGGGATACCTTGGATGACAATCCTCTGGGAGAAAGCGCATGCCGCTCCGACTTCCTCACCGCCGCAAGACTCGATGGTTCCTTCACCAACTTTTTAAAGACGGTGCATAAACAGGCTTGGGAGAAGGCCATGCGTGTTGGTCTTCCATGTGTACTAGAGGAGAAGGCAATGGGGCAATCCATTGAATAGTCCACCGTAACATGGCCGTGCTTGCATGTTGACTCTGCTAGAGTTGCCGACGTTGAGAGGTAGTCGGATTTTTCCGATGAGCAGTTCAGTCATGGAGTTTGACCATGTAGTTTATATTCTAAATATAGTACTTAGTTATTCCATCATGTAATTTCTCTGCTACCCACAGTCTTATACATAGGTTTGGGTTGGTGCCAACAGAGATTGGCTTGCATACCTTCGGCCATATACCACCATCATTTTGCACAACATCCACAATAGTGCGGCCGTTCCGTAGACCCCTTCTCCACCAATGGGGTCGGCCTTCCGGACTGGCTGGGCTTGAATACGTATGATGATGCCTACATGAGATCACTAGTAGAAAATGGCCCATTTCCCGGTCCTAGAGGGCCATTAGCCCCGGTTCTGGAACCGAGACTAAAGGGTCGGGACTAAAGCCCAAAACCTTCAGTCTCGGTTCACTTACGAACTGGGACAGAAGGGGCTCCACGTGGCCGTTGCGGAGTGCCCAGGAAAGAGCACCTTTAGTCTCGATTGGTAACACCAACCGGGACCAAAAGGCATCCACGCGTCAACAGCTGGCAGGAGCAGGGGTTTTAGTTTTTTATTGAAAGGGGGGTTAGGGGGTTTTGGAGGGTTAATTTAGGGGTTTCATATATTGTTTTAGCTAGCTAACAGAGAGAAGTGACCTCTCTTATCTCCGTGCTTGGTCGACGCTAGCTACTATACGTACAGAGAGAACCCGACACGCTAGCTAGTAAGCAAATGAAGGAACCATTAATTACACAAGATTGTCAAGAAAATATACAGAGAGGAGTGCACCTCTCTTTCTCCGAGAGACTTGTCAAACAACAAGTTTTCGTATATCTATCCGACGCTACTAGCTACATATATACAATGTAAGATCTCTTACAATCCCTAACATCTAAGGTCTACTTCCACATGGTATTCTCCGGCTTTATTGATGACGTGGTCAAGAAAGAATCCCGCCAATTCATCTTGAATTGCTCGTATGTGATCATGTGGTAGGAGTTCATCCCGCATCTGCCAGATCTAATTTGAAGAAGGGGTCAATACATATATATGAATGAAACTCAACCCAAATGATGGTAATAAAATAAAATTGTGAATATTTTTGCTTACGCACAGTAGACCCGCTTAGAGGCCGTCACGTTGTAGATGAACTCGCAAACGTAGTATCCACAAAATGATTCCCGGCTTCCTGCCACAAGCAATTTACGAGAAATAGAGGTGAATAAAACTGATAAGCAATCATGCTAAATGGTATTGATGAAGCTAGCTAGAATCAATGGGAGATGCGCGGAACTAGGTAGTAGTACTTACTTTCGGGTGTGTAAATCGCAGCTCGCTTTGCTGTGTCGGAGCAATTACGGTGAACTCTTTCCAAACATTGCCAGACAAAGAAAATAATTACTTGATATCAGGAAATGAACAAAGTTGCTGATATGGTGCGATAATGATCGATTGAACTTACTTCTGGAGCATTTTAGTCATGTCTGCATAGTCCTGGGGATCTTTTGGTCTCAATTCTAAGACGGTTACTACTCCCCGGTCAATCTTAATCTCTAGGAGAATAAAGTGGAAGCTACGCACGCATGCATGACTCATCAATTACATTACTATAACCTCGAGTAATAACGGAAACCGAATATGTACAAGACAATAACACTCAATTCAAGTTGTAAGGAAAGAGTATTTTATCTTTGTTTTGATTTTTGAGCAACGATTGAAGCAAGTTGTCCTCGGTTTCTGTGACATTCTTTTGAACCGTCTATTCATGTATGATATTTGGGTTAATGAACCCAATGTCATGGATTTTTGCTTTTTGTGCATTCGACGATCTTCAATCTGCATAATATAGTGAGGATAATTACATATACACATGCAATAAAAGAGCTGACCTATATATAGAGACTTACTTACTGAAGTAGTACTTACAGACAGTAGCAAGTTACAAGTGTTTTGTCGACGGCCTTTTGAGTGTATAACTGGAATAACTCGTCAAATTCAACACACAACAGATCCATTCCAAGAAGGTCGTGCTCCTCTTTAATTCTCATCGTCAAAGTATCCTTCCGAGACTCGATGCAGGTTTTCATGTACCATTCATGGAATATTCGCATCATCGTTGTTAGAGAAGGATGACTAGGTCTGATGAGAGGCTGCTCGTACTAGTATCTGAATATGTCCACCTCCATTGTTTCAAACTCTATATCATCGCTCAGGTAATCAGCAGAATTGGTACCGGGCACCATCACCGACTATTTAGCAACGATATTGCTAGATATCTTGAGTGGGGGGCATGATTGGTTCGCCTGTTCGCCGAGCTGGGGAATTTTTTCCCACTTCTTCGTTCTGCTAACCTTTTATCACTCGAAGTACTTCCCGACTGCCGCGCATCTTCATATGTCTTTTTAAGAAAATGTACATAGTTGGAATCCGACGAGGTGATGGTGGTCACTTCAGGGCATCGATAGTGCGCTTAGCTTTCACCGGATCTATCATCTCCTTCGGAGGTGGAGATTTCTTTGAAAAAAAGTCCCTCATTTCGGCTTCACAGATCTTCGTGTTTTCCTTCTCGGTCCTCTCATATGGTAACTTTTCCAGAGGCTTGAGAGATGGACTGTATATGAATTGCCTCCCGCCTCTGCTTGTACTGCTAGCCGCCGGAGCGGTGGCGTCTATCTTCTATTGTTGCTTACGAGGCGGAGAAGGAGGCGGAGTGCTCCGACGCGCCGGAGGAGCCAGAGCGGCGGCGTCTCTCTTTTGCCGTTGCTGAAGAGGTGGAGGAGGAGGCGGACTGCTCCGATGCACCGGAGGAGGCGAAGGAGGAGGCGGAGTGCCCTCACGCGCCGGTGGAGCCGGAGAAGGAGCCGGAGTGCCCTGATCACTTGCCAGAGGAGGAGGAGGAGGAGGAGGAGGAGGCAGCGGAGTTCCCTGATTCACTGAAGGAGGAGGAGGAGGCAGAGGTGTCCAGTTTGGAAGCTTGATGTACTCCTTCCGCCATAGACATGTACTCCTCAGAGCATGAATCAGCCGATTCTCCCTTTCACCTATAGGGTGGTCAACCTCGAGCTCCTCAAATCCGTCCATTACTTCATCCACCGTCACAACATCATAGCCATGCGGAATCGGACGGCAGTGAAAAGTTCCGTCGGGTTGAGGAGGTGCAACAGAGCCGACAGCCGCCTTCAAAGTGAGGTTCTGCCATTTCGTTATAAGCTAGCAATGTTGAGCCTCCATGACAGTATCCACGGGGTAGCTAGGAGCCGTGAAGTCAGGCTGAATGAGCTCCCTGGAAGCCATGCTGCTTCTCCGCTGACATGGCGGGGTAGCTTCTTGGGTAGCTTCGTGCCGCTGAGATGGTTGGTCGGCAGCTTGCTGGCTCTCAAGTTCCTCTAGCTTTAGTAGTCTTGTATTGAGCTTCTGCATTGAGCTCAGCTCCGCTTTCCTCCTTCTCTCCGAGCTTCTGTAACCGCCCGCGTTGGAAAACCCAACCACCCACGGAACGGAGCCTAATGTGCCTCGTGTTCGTCCAGGGTGCGTAGAATTTCTGAGGGCCTCAGTCAGCTTCTCCTTCTCCCTGTCAGGAATGAGCGTCCCTTCATGTGCTGCGGTGATATACTTCTAAAGCTTCTTGACGCGTATTGCAAGTTGCTCGTCCGTCCAACGGCACTCCCCTATTTCAGGGTCCAAAGTTCCCCCAACCCCGAAGAACCAAGTCCTTGAACGGTCTGGCCAGTTCAATGTCTCTGGTTCGACCCCTTTAGCAAGCAGGTCATTCTCAGCGTTGTCCCACAACGGCCGGGCTTTGAGGTAGCCACCTGACCCCGTGTGATAGTGATACTTCTTATTTGCAGCATTGTTCTTGTTTGTCTCTGACATTTTCTTACTCTTGTCCGTTGACTTGTAGGCCACAAATGCGGGCCAGTGATCTCTTATCTTATCAAATCGGCCGTTGAATTCTGGAGTCTTCCCTTTGTCGACAAACTTTGATTTTCAACTCTTTCTTCCATCTCCTAAATAGATCTGCCATCTTCTTAAGAGCACACGCCTTGACCAGTGGCTCTATAACTGGCTTATTCGGATCCTCCTCTGGCGGTAGGGTGAAATTTGCCTTCAGCGAGGTCCAAAGATCATCTTTCTGTCTATCGGGGACATAAGAAACTTCAGGGTCGTCGTCCTTAGGCTTATTCCATTGCTGGATGTTGGTCGGGATGCTTTCCCTAACAATAGCTCCGCATTGAGCAGAAAATGTGTCCTTGGTCCGCTAGGGTTCAATCGGTAGGCCATCGTCCGTGAGTGTTGTGAATGTGAACCTCTCATCCTGGCGCAAACTTTTCTTCGGGCCTCGTCTCGTTACCGAAGTTTGGCTCGATCCGGAGGGCTATGAAAGAAGAAACAAGAGTTAATATATGTACATACCAAAACAATTAATGCATCAATTAGTCATCACAGGCTTAATTAATATATATATCTCGCCGGACTTTGCAACAGCTGCCTCCTCCCTTCAGTCACTGGAGCCGTCATCATGGTCTCCTTCTTCCTCCGGCATTCGGTCACTGGAACCATCATGATCATGTCCTTCCTCCTCCATTGTTCAATCACCGGAGCTGTCATCCTCTCCTTCCAGACCATCAATGTCATTGAGAAATGACAAGACATCACGTCCGTCGCGGATTATGTCCCCCAACAACTCTTCTTGTTCTAAGTCTCTTTGATCCATAGTTTCTGCAAATATTACAACATGACAAATAATATACATACATGAGATATGGATATATTAGTGGCAAACATAGACCTAGCTAGCTAAACATAGACTAGACCGCCTCAGGCATGAATGTCCGACTTCCAGACCTACTCTCTCATGAATGTCAAACAAGGGATTTTCTTAACCTTTAAGGAATTTAACAAAATGGCGCCATTCTGGATGTGCAGAAAATGGTCCATATTTTTCCTGATCTCATCTACCCTTCTATCTGCCACGTTTTCTAGTGTCAAAGGATTCAAGAAAACCATGGCTTCATCATTAGGCGGAAGTAACAGGCGCATGATGGTACGAAGCTCTCCAAAGTTGTTTTAGAACGGAGTCCCGGGTAAGATAATTCACTTTTTGGCACGAAGTTCAGCAAGAGCCTTGCGAATATCGCTATTTGGAAGGCCTTCGCTGAACTTCGTAGCAAAAACTGAATTATCCTAGCAGGACTCCATTCCAAAATAACTTTGGAGAGCTTCATACCATCATGCGCTAGTTACTTCCGGCTAATGATGAGACCATGGATTTCTTCAATACTTTGACACAAGAGAAAGTGCACATATAGAAGCGTAGATGATATCAGGAAAAATATGGGTCAACTTAATTATGCACATCCATAAGGGGGCATTCTTGATAAATCTCTTATTAATGGGGGCATTCTTTATAAATCCCTTATTAAATCTTGCATATGTCAAAATTCAAACTTTTACATATGATCAAACTTTGACATATGATCAAATGTTGTATATGTCAAAATTCAAACTTTTAAATATGATCAAACTTTGATATATGATCAAATGTTGAATATGTCAAAATTCAAACTTTGACATACGATCAAACTTTGATATATGTCCACCGCGATATAAAATGATACATAGATGACAACAATTCTTTATTAGAAAGAAAACCCAATATCCGAAATATCTACATATCGTCCGATATATCTAGACTTGTTTTTCTGATATATCTAGACTTGTTCCAGTTTGGGGTGGCCTCGACAACGCTTTTTCAGTCCCGGTTTGGGTGGACTCGAGAGTTTGGTCGGGCGAGAGGGGGTTGATCGATGTTCCCCCTAATGTCGAAGTTATTGGGGATATGTTTTGAGAGAAAATACAACACTTGATATGTTTCAAATATATAAATATTTTAACTTAGCAACTTATTAACGTTTCGACAGAAAACTTTCTATTAACATCATTTTAACTTAGTAACTTAGTAACGTTATCGGGGAGGGGGTAGATCGACGCTCTATGCTCTACTTCGGCCTTGCTCTCACTTAACTATTCTATCCAGGGGAAAGTTTCGAGAGAAAAATTTCTGTAAACATCTCTCTCTCCCTCCTCATGCATGTCCGACGTCCCCCTCATGTCGAAGTTACCGGAAGGGGGTAGATCGACAACGACTCCATATATACATACATGCAAAAAATGCTATCCATCCATACACATAGCCACATACATACTTGAAAAAAATGCTATGAACAAAAAAATACATATAGCTAGCCACATATATGAAAAAAACAAATATATGAAAAAAGGCTACGAACAAAAGAATACATATACATCCATCCATACATACATAGCCACATACATACTTGAAAAAAATGATATGAACAAAAAAATAACTTTAGGTAGCGACATATATGAAAAAAAATATTTGAAAAAATGCTATGAAAAAATGCTATGAACGGAGCAGGGGCGGCTGCGGTTCACAGCAGGGGCGGCGAGGGCGTCGGTGACATCGACGGTTGGGGCGGGCTAGGGCAGGGCGCTACCGGGTGCGCTCGGGGGCGGCGGACGGCGGCGGCTCGGGGGCGGCTGGTGAGGGCGACGACATAAGCGGTGTGCAAGGGAGCCGACAACGGTGGGGGCGGGCCGGCGCTGTGATCGGGTGCGCCAGGCGTCGTACGGCGACGGCATGGGCTCGGGGGCGGGGTAGGGACACGGGAGAAGGCGATGGCGTCAGGGATGCCTGGCGGCGTCGAGGAGGTCAGCGTCGTCGGGGGCAACTGCGAGATGAAAGTGAAAATTTTCTAAGTGTTGGTTATATACCCAACCCTTTTGTCCCAGTTGGTGGCAGAGACCTTTCGTCCCGGTTGGTGGCACGAACCGGGACCAATGGTGGGCATTGGTTCCGGTTGGTGCCACGAACCGGGACCAAAGGCGTACATTGGTCCCGGTTTGTGGCGCCAACCGGGACCAATGGCCTGCGCCTGGCACGGCTGCGGTGCGGTTGGATGTTTACTCCCACCTTGCTAGCTGAGAAGCTTCGGCACTTTTTTATAAGTGCGGCTGCGCCATCTCTCTCGAACTCCCCTGAACTGCAAGGCTACGGGCCTAATCTCACACTGCTATGCCTGTGGGCCTGGAGGGCCTGCTGCGGGCCTGAATCCTGGCCCAACTAGCTGGATTTCTAGTTGTATTCATGCACCATGTGTGATGCATTCAATAACGCAAACGATAAAATTATTAATATCGTGTGCAATGACAACACTATCACAAATGATTTAATGGGAAAAATTGTGTGTGATGTACCTTTGAAAGGAAACGTTTTCCTTGGAGCGACTGTGTGGGATGTACATACGAACGTAAACGTTTAGCAGGGACTGACTGTGTGGGATGTACTTGCGACCGGAAACAATTTCGCCGTATAATTGTATTTTTAGCTCTACTGTACGTATTTCCATATTTGAGTGCTCGCCGGTCCCACACGACCTCATTATGCCGAACGTGTGTACCAGGAGGGCATATCCCCGACGGTTTCTGGGTCGTGTGGGAAGGACCCCCTATCGCCCACACTCACTTGGCGAAGGTTTCAAATGCTGTCGCGGAAAGGGGTTAAAAACCGTTTGTTTAGGACCGACGCGCACCAGTGATTAGAGTAAAAAAATGAGGGGTGCATCTGAGTAGTCAAAGAGGCGCTTTGCTTGTGTTTGGGAGTGGACCTGGTGGGTCCATACTGTCATACTCACATCTACAGTCCTCTCCCGATTCACTATGTTGACAGGGCCGGATGGCGGCGCCGCGGCGAGCGCACCAAGGCGGAGGATAAAGTGCTATCGCCAATGTGCTTGGCTGGGTTGGACATTCTTATTGAAATATAAAAATGGACCGGAACTATTTACGATGTTGACAATGATTTGCATGGGTCCGCTAGTTGGAGGAAGAAAATGGTGCGAGAAAGAAGACCGGTCGCTATCTTTGCCTAAGAATTATATCGATTGAATGTAACGACACTATCATAGGAAATAATATCCTCCTGTTAAATCGTGAATTCAAAGAACTGGTGCATGAGCATTTAGCTTTATTTATTTACTTACTTATTTATGTTTAGGGGACCATGAGCATGTACCTGGGTCAAATTGATGTGAGAGACTCCCTTCCAGTTAATTATGGGCTCCTCAATTGGGCCTTCATCAGTGGGTTGCATGTTATCAACAATTGGAAAATGTGTTCCTACGAAAAATAGTATGCGCTACTTATAGTACGGGGCACTAAAGATCGGACCATGCAACGACTTCCAAAACATTGTGTTTGTCGTTCTAACAGCACATTTATTCAACCAACAGATGAAATATACTACTGATTGTACATTGAAAACAGCAGCAGCAGCAACCAGGGATGGGGGTGCAATGAAGCGATAAGCAGGCGGAAGAGTAAAGACGCAGCACTCTCTTCCAAACCAAACATCAGCCATCATTACAAAAGGGCTACGAAGAAAGAACAAGTGTATGCATCAAACTAAATAAAGATCCTACTACATCAAGTGTGCGCATCTAACTAACTGGCTCAGTTAGACGTTACTATTTATTAAGCTGTGGAGAATGGATGAAGGCTTGAACCAGATGGGTGCCTGACGGGGGAAACTCCAGCCAGCAGGTCGAAGTCTGATACTTGCGACCCTCTCTCCTACTTTGGGTTGCAGAGCGTGGCGGCACATATCAGGGTATGGTGCATGCAGAGACGCATGGTACGATGTGTACACATAGTTTTGCCTGATGAATGAAACCACGCTGCCATCATGACCCTTGCCGTCGGTTATCTCCTAGTTAATCGGATAATTCAGTCCAAGAAATAGAGAGCGTGTAACAAGGCTACTTACCAGCCTCCAGTCAAAAATTCCTGAAGGTCCAGAGAAGCTAGAATGCTTCTCAAAGACCTTGCAGTGACTGTGATTGTATTTCGCGAAACAACACGTCCGGTACGTGCGAACGATCATCAATCGTTCGCCGTCGTCTGTTCGAGCCAGGAACCACCTGCAACTGCCATGCTGCTTTTCTTTGAAAGGTTCTGGGATTAGGAAGGGTAGCGACACCAGGCGGCCTACAACATCATATCAAGTTGGAGTCAAATAAAAAAGGGCTCTTAATGTAGTCAATCTTAAGAACAGCATGTTATGAGCATGAATATTTTTTCAGTAAATGTTGACAGTAATATAAGCAAGCCATCACGATATCATAGGAAAGTAACATACTTCTGTAACAACATGTATAACGATGACTGGAGTAGGCAAGCAATACGTCGAGCCATAGAAGGAGTCGACAGCGTAAATGAAGCCCTTGTGTTCAATGGCGTCATAGAACCATGGAGGATGTATGATCCTGCGATGGACGTGCAGATTTATCCACTTACCACAATGACCTATCAGATAGGCGAGACCTCGATTGAAGAACGCAATTAGCCTGAAGTCTTTATAATTCAGAGATATTGTGGGCACTAGGCAGATTACAACCTTGAGCAAATCAAACTTGGTATCATGTTGGCTACTGTAAGATTCCAAGTATTCTAGGCGCCGGTGCCAAAGCAGTGCAGTGTTAATCGAAGGAAGGTGGATCAATCGCCGGGTGTAGACCTCCACGAGCATCCAACTGTCGCCGCCGTCGACGAGCACCATCTAGGACGTGTTCATGCCGACCCAGTACACACCTTTAATGTAGTTGAGGGTGACGGGGATCGGATCGCAGTCAAGAGGGTTGATGCTCGCCACCCTACGATCGTTATGCTGCATGACATGCCGTTTCTGAAGATCAGGTAGCACCAGCGAGCAAGGAGCTGGCTTAAAAAGCTCCGACCTGAGGGCTTTGAGTAAACGGTACAGCCCGATTTAGCACGCCAAGCAGCGGCATGGTACTGAGATTGTCCCCACGCGAAACAATGAGCTTGATTACCTCTGCGAGGAGCGAATTCCAGCCACTCTTTTGGCGGACGCTGCTTGGTTTTGCCATTGTTAGTGCTTGGGTTTCGGAAGAGGGGGGAGGCGCCTTAGCGGGGATGGAAGATTGGACGATTATGTACGGACAAGGATGGAGAAGCGAATACGTGTTGCGGGAAGTGGACAGGTGATGATGACTACAGCACACCGCTTGACTTACAAGACACGTACCAGCAGCGTAGGGTCATATCGATGCCAGACAACTTGCTTGAGTGATCACAATACTGGTACTCCCTACAGTACCTACTACTATGCCCTAACTTGCTTGACTAGAGTAGTAGTGGTGCACGACTCTGCTCTACTACTAGCACCGAAGGATTAGTATATTCTAATCTAAAATAGTTACAAACTTCAATGCCCGAGCGTGGAACGACTACGAACCGCCATCGGTGCTAACTCCAATCCCCAGCAAACGTTCGCTGGCAGACATGGCAGTTGCAAACGCCCGCGACGCAGTTACAGTACGTGTGTAAGGGTGGCGGTTTTGTCAAATACTATGGCTTAAAAACAGGCCACCATTGGATGGAAATCTGGCGGTTACGTGGGATTCGCCATGACTGAGCTCGTGGCGAACAATTGCCAGATATCATTACTAAAAAAAGGTTAAAACACCCGGTGAGGGAGTCCTGGACTAGGGGGTGTCCAGATAGCCGAACTATCATCTTTGGCCGGACTCCAAGACTATGAAGATACAAGATTGAAGACTTCGTCACGTGTCCGGATGGGACTTTCCTTGGCATGGAAGGCAAGCTTGGCGATACGGATATGTAGATCTCCTACCATTGTAACCGACTCTGTGTAAACCTAACTCTATCCGGTGTCTATATAAACCGGAGGGTTTTAGTCCGTAGGACGAATAACAATCATACCATAGGCTAGCTTCTAGAGTTTAGCCTCCTTGATCTCGTGGTAGATCTACTCTTGTACTACCCATATCATCAATATTAATCAAGCAGGAGTAGGGTATTACCTCCATCGAGAGGGCCCGAACCTGGGTAAAAACATCATGTCCCTTGTCTCCTGTTACCATCCGCCTAGACGCACAGTTCGCGACCCCCTACCCGAGATCCGCCGGTTTTGACACCGACATTGGTGCTTTCATTGAGAGTCCCTCTGTGTCGTCACCTATAGGCCCGATGGCTACTTCGATCATCAACAAAGACGCGGTCCAGGGCGAGGCTTTTCTCCCCGGACAGATCTTCGTATTCGGTGGCTTTGCACTGCGGGCCAATTCACTTGGCCATCTGGAGCAGATCGAAAGCTACGCCCCTGGCCATCAGGTCAGATTTGGGAGTTTGAACTACACGGCCGACATCCGCGGAGACTTGATCTTCGACGGATTCGAGCCACAGCCAAGCGCGCCGCACTGTCTCGACGGGCACGATCTAGCTCTGCCGCCGAACAGTGTCCTGGAGGCCGCACCAGCGTCCGTCCGACCCTTAGCTCGGAGTCGACTCCCCCGATCGAGGACGAGTAGTTGGACACCGCCTCGCGGGCTACGATCTCAACGGCGATTGAGCCGAACTCCATCCCTGTCCTTTGCGAAGACCGTGACTCCAGGGTGCCGGACTCCTCTCCGGACTCCGAACCCTCCGCGCCTATGCCAATCGAATCCGATTGGGCGCCGGTTATGGAGTTCATCGCCATGCGGACATCTTTTCGGCACTTTCGCCCTTTGGCGACATTCTGAATTCACTAAAGTCTCTCTCTTTATCCGGAGAGCCCTGGCGGACTACGGACAGGAAGGTTGGGATGCGGACGACGAAGAAATTCAACGCCCACCCACCACCCACGTTGTAGCCACTGTCGATGATTTAACCGACATTCTCGACATAGACTCCGAAGACAACGACGGGACGGACAAAGATGCCGGAGACGACCAAGACCCAGCGCCATAGGCAATCGGAAGGCCACCTAGTCATACGACATATACATGGTGGACATCCCAAAAGATAGGAACGGCGATGGAAAAGCGGAGGATGACCCTCCAAGAAACAGCCCAAGCGTCAAGGGCGCTGGCGCCGCTCTAAATCCCGCCACAAAGAAAACGGTGATTCCGCACGGGAGATAATAACACCCCGGACGGTCGGAAGACAACCCCTCCGGCAGGATTCAGACAGGGAGGAGGGAGAAGCAAGTCCGCACGACAAAGGCGGGCAAGAAGAGAGGTAGAGGACGATAATTATGCGCCTCCCTCCGAAGATGAGGCAAGCCTCGACGACGTCGAATTTGTCATGCCTGAGGATCCCGCCGAACAGGAGCATTTCAAACGCAGGCTTATGGCCATGGCAAGCAGCCTCAAGAAAAAGCAGCAGCAGCTTAGAGCTGACCAAGATTTGCTAGCTGGCAAATGGACTGAAGTCCTTGCAGCCGAAGAGTATGAACTTGAACGCCCCTCCAAGAGATACCCCAAACGCAGGCTGCTACACCAATTAGAGGAAGCAACACCCAAACCTACATCACCAGCGCATGATGCGGCCGACCGGCCACCCCGTGGCCGCGACAGAGGGGCCTCTAGACCCTCCATTCAAGCCGCACCCCGACGCCGCTCAAAAAGTACCAAGGCACGGGAAAACGCGCCGGACTTGCGAGATATATTGGAGGATAAGGCAAAACATACAAGATCGATCTACGGATCGCGTGGGCACCCCACGGCACGTGATGATAACCGTCACGCCGGATACTGCAACTCCGGCCGGGCCGAACACAGTAGACAAAGCTCATTTGAGCTGCGTCGTGATATAGCCCAATACAAAGGCGCCGCACACCCACTATGCTTCACAGACGAAGTGATGGATCATCAAATCCCCGAGGGTTTCAAACCCGTAAACATCAAATCATACGATGGCGCAACAGATCCTGCGGTTTGGATCGAGGACTACCTCCTCCACATCCACATGGCCCGCGGTGATGATCTACACGCCATCAAATACCTCCCACTCAAGCTTAAAGGACCAGCTCGGCATTGGCTTAACATCTTGCCAGCAGAATCAATTGGTTGTTGGGAGGACCTGGAAGCCGCATTCCTTGATAACTTCCAGGGCACATATGTGCGACCACCAGACGCTGATGACCTCAGCCACATAATTCAGCAGCCAGAAGAATCGGCCAGACAATTCTGGACACGGTTCCTAACCAAGAAAAATCAAATCGTTGACTATCCGGATGCAGAGGCCCTTGCAGCCTTCAAACATAACATCCGCGACGAGTGGCTAGCCCGGCACCTAGGACAGGAAAAGCCGAAATCCATGGCAGCCCTCACCACACTCATGACCCGCTTTTGCACGGGAGAGGACAGCTGGCTAGCTCGAAGCAACAACTTGACCAAAAACCATGTTAGTTCGTACACCAAGGACAGCAATGGCAGGTCGCGTCGCAACAAGAACAAGCGCCGCATTAACGGTGTTAATGATGAAGATACGGCAGTCAATGCCGGATTCAGAGGCTCTAAACCCGGTCGTGGAAGAAGCCATTCAAAAGAAATACCCAGGCCCGTCCAACTTGGACCGAATACTCGATCGCTTGTGCCAGATACATGGCACCCCCGAAAAACCAGCCAATCACACCAACAGGGATTGTTGGGTGTTCAAGCAAGCAGGCAAGCTAAGCGCCGAACTCAATGACAAGGTGTTGCATAGCGATGACGAGGAGGAGCCCAGGCCGCCGAACAATAGAGGACAGAAGGGCTTTCCCACACAAGTGCGTACGGTGAACATGATATACGCAACCATATACCCAAAAGGGAGCGGAAGCGTGCACTAAGGGACGTATATGCGATGGAGCCAGTCGCCCCGAAGTTCAACCCATGGTCTTCCTGCCCGATCACCTTTGATCGAAGGGACCACCACACTAGCATCCGTCACGGCGGTTTCGCCGCATTGCTTCTTGACCCAATTATTGACGGATTTCACCTCACTAGAGTCCTGATGGACGGCGGTAGCAGCCTGAACCTGCTTTACCAGGATACAGTGCGCAAAATGGGCATAGACCCCTCAAGGATTAAACCCACAAAGACGACCTTTAAAGGCGTAATACCAGGTGTAGAGGCCAATTGTACAGGCTCAGTTACACTCGAAGTGGTCTTCGGAACCCCGGATAACTTCCGAAGCGAAGAGTTAATCTTCGACATAGTCCCGTTCCGCAGCGGCTATCACACACTGCTCGGACGAACCACATTTGCAAAGTTCAATACGGTGCCGCACTACGCATACCTCAAGCTCAAGATGCCAGGCCCTCGAGGAGTAATCACGGTCAATGGAAACACTGAACGCTCTCTCCAAATGTAGGAGCACACGGCGGCCCTCGCGGCGGAGGTGCAAAGCAGCCTCTCACAACAATTCTCGAGTCCGGCCACTAAACGTCCGGACACTGTCAAGCGCGCCCTGAGTAACCTACAACAAGACCGCCTGGCACGATCCAAGCATCGCGAGTAATCCGGCCCCAACCCCAGCCCTCGCGAAATTGCGAAGCCATTTCTACGCGTACATAACTACGCTCTGGAGGTACCATGGGCATAAGGGGAGGGGCACGACCACGGCATGCCCAGAATGCGGCTCAACCGCACCAGGGGCTCCCAATTGTGTCATTCTTTTTTCTTTTTTCTTTTTTCTTACTATCAGGACTCTGTTCCCCAGAAGCCCTGTCCGGCATTCGCGCCGAATACATGATGCAACAGCCAGGGAAGCAGAAAACTGCGACGAGTGTCCAGGTGGTCTCTATTACGAGCATTATACCTGTTTTACATACCATCCCGCAGCTTACCCCTGGAGGGGGACATGTTGAATAGTCCCATCCCTTGCTTATCACACAATTTGTATCGTTCTGCTTTTATTTGCAGTTTCTTTTTAATAACCAATATATAGCTTTTGCCTATTATTGCAATCCTTTCTTTATCTATATATATGTTCATTTATGACATTGCGCAACCGTACAAATTGGTACGACCAATACACCAGGGGCTTAAGTACCCAAAAAGTATGGTGTGATAAGTCCGAACACTTTCACAAGTGTGGCACCCCGAACTTATAGCATTATATGCATCGGCTCCGAATCATGTCTTGGGTCAATAGTTGGGTTTGCCCGGCTCCCATGTTTTGGTGCCTTACGTTCCATTATATCGGCTAAGGTAGCACTGGGAGAACCACTGCGATTGTGTCCCGGTTGAGCTGGTTTGAGCACCTCAGTGGAGAAAGCTAAACTGACCCGTCATGATAGGGCGAGAGCCGGTCGCTGTTCGAGAGGTTTTTCGGGTCCCTAAAGACTTATGCCGCTTAGAGCGAGGAACCAGCATTGTCCGGCCAAAGGCGTGGATAGCGCCCGAACTCGGTCTTCCGAATACTAGGGGCTTCATCGAAATTTAAAATTATAGAATTCTATGGCTAAGTGAGAGTGTTCAAGCACTATAAGTCCGGTTGCCTTGTTACGTTGCGTTGAGCGCCTCCTCGATGGACCCAAGAATGGGAACAAGAGCGCTCAAATTTATCCCGAACACCCCAAAGACTGTGGCATGGGGCTGTAGCCAACGACTTGCCATCTCTCAGATTTGATAAACGGCCGCACGTAAGGTAATATTTTAAATTAACAAGCGTTGCTTAGCGCATATGAACAAGTTTTCAGCGACAGGATAACAAATGCGAGTCTATTCAAAAATTACATCTTTGGAGCACTCATCCGCTTATAATGGCGGGCACCTTCAGACGCCCTCATAGTACATTTCGGGCGTGCAATGCTCCTTGCCCTTCGGTGGCCCGTCTGTCACAAGCTTCTCCGCGTCCAAATTTTGCCCGTGCACTTTAGCACGGGCAAGGGCCCGACAGCACCTTCAATGCAGACGGAGCGCTTGATGACTTCAATCCATGGACAGGCATCCACCAGCCGCTGCACTAGCCAAGTAGCTCCTGTGCATGGCTTCCAATGGCCACACCGAACTATGAGGCCCTTCATGGCCTGTTCGGCGACCTTGTGGAGCTCGACCAGCTGCTTCCGCTGGTCGCCAGGGCATCGGACGCTCGCCTCGACATCGAGACCAGAACACCTTCTCCGTCGAGCTCCCCTCCTTGGCGTGGTAGAATGCGGTAGCATCAGACAAACTATGGGGCAGATCTGCGAACGCTCCTGGAGAGCTCCGGATTCGGGTAAGTACCAGATAATTGAGTTTTACATTCTTGCTCTGCATAAAGAATGCCTTACCCACCGCGATCTTCTTTGTTGCCTCAATCTCCTGGAGGGCTTTTTGGGCCTCGGCCTTAGCAGCTTCGGCACTCTCAAGAGCCGAGGCAAGCTCGGACCCTCGGGTCTTCGAGTCACGCTCCAAACCCTCGTGTTTTTCCACGAGAGCCTGGAGCTCTTGCCGTACCTCCGCCAGCTGCGCCTCCCCCTTCTCTCGCTCGGTGCGCTCCGCGGTCGCTTTGCTTTCGGCCATGGACACCGCCTCCTTGAGGGTCGCCACCTCGCTCGTGGCCCCTACAGTATCCATGTTATTCCTGCTAGTTTTTGCAACCAAATCCTTTCTATAAGGCCTTTCTTTAATAAGGTATTACTTACCTTCCTTGTCCTCGAGCTGCTTCTTGGCAAGGCCGAGCTCGTCCTCGGACCGCTCGAGGCTCTGCTTCAATGCATTGACCTCCATGATCCCGGTCTTGGCAGAGGTCAAGAAGGCCTGCATTCGCATATTGACATACTTATGTTAGACTCCTGCGTATATCTTTTTAGATCCTTAGTCCGGCTTTTCTTTCCGAACACCGAACTAAGCATCAGGGGCTACTGTCTATGCGGTAATATTTTTACATATTCTAAACTTACCTCAAAGCACATTAGAAGGCTGGTAAGCCAGTCAGCCCGCTCTTGGCGGATCGAACTTTCCGGATCACCACACTCATAACAAAGGCGGTGCTCCTCCTCGATGGAGGCGCCTGTTAAGCGCCTCGAAGTTATCCGGTGCCTCCGGTTGGGCGGAGGACACCAGCGTCTTACCCTTCCTGAAGGGACCGCTTGCTGGACTTGAACCGCTGAAGGTTCGGTATGGAGGCCGGACGAGGGTCGGGCTTAGAGCCCCGGGGGGTCTCGCGCCCACGCCGCCGAGTGCAGGAGGTTGCGTTGCGGCGCCTCCTGCGCCACCTCCTCTTGACCAGGCCCCCCTTGGGGCCCCACCTCGGCATCGTCAACAGCGTGAGGTGAGGAGGCGGCCGGAATTGAAGTACTCTCCATTTCCGACGAACTCAGGGACCCGCCGACGAAGCGGCGAACTCGCCCTTGGGCGGGCTGCATGATTGTTCAGCATTAGAGAACACTATGCAATGAAAAAAGAATAGCCATGGGTATCCGGACACTTACGATCTCGCCAGGGGCTTGGCCCTTGTTGGCCACTCCTCCTCGTCGTTGTCGACGATGGTGGAGAAGTCCGAAGGAAGGGTCCTTCCCTTCTTGGACCCTCCGGCCTCCCCAGTTAGGGCGGCCTTCCTTCTCTTCCCTCCCCCGCTGGGGGAGAGGCTTTTTTTTCCTCCTCCTTGTTCTCAGTAGCGGATTCTGCTTCAGAATCTAACAGCGCTTGGCGCCGGGAGCTCCTTCGAGTTCCCGTGGCCTCCTTCTTGGCCTTCTTCTCCGTCACCACGTGAGGTGCCGGAGCCAGCAGTCCCGTCAATCGGGCGTCCGCTGGGTATTCTGGCAAAGGAGCCGGACAGTTAACCTGTCCGGACGTCTTCACCCGATCTGTTAAAGGTTAGGGAGTTTTAGATCCCGCATAGAGTCAAACTATGAAAAAGAGTCCCATAAAGGGTAAAATAACTTACCTCGCTGGCTTGACTGCGAGCTGAATCCGCGATCTTGATGGCGGATGTGGAACCTCGGCGCCCTTGAACAGCACCTTCCAGGCATCTTCGTACGTAGTGTCGAAGAGCCTTTTCAGAGTTGAGTGCTGTGCCGGATCGAACTACCACAATTTGAAGGCCCATTGCTGGCACGGGAGAATCCGGCGGATGAGCATAACCTGGACTACGTTGACAAGCTTGAGCTTCTTGTCCACCAGGTTTCGGACGCAGGTTTGGAGTCCGGATAGCTCGTCTGAATCCCCCCACGTCAGGCCCGTCTCTTTCCATGATGTGAGCCGTGTGGGGGAGCCAGATCTGAATTAGGGGGCCGCCGCCCATTTGGAGTCGCGCGGCTCGGTGATGTAGAACCACCCTGATTGCCACCCCTTTATTGTCTCCACGACGGAGCCCTCGAGCCATAGAACATTGGGCATCCTGCCCGCCATGGCGCCTCCGCACTCCGCCTGTCGGCCGCCCACTACCTTCAGCTTGACATTGAAGATCTTAAGCCATAATCCGAAGTGGGGCTGGATGCAGAGGAAGGCCTCACACACGACGATAAACGCCGAGATGTTGAGGATGAAGTTCGGGGCTAGATCGTGGAAATCCAGGCCGTAGTAGAACATGAGCCCCTGGACAAATGGGTGAAGTGGAAAACCTAGTCCGTGGAGGAAGTGGGGGAGAAACACCACCCTCTCATGGGGCCTGGGGGTTGGAATGAGCTGCCCCTCGTCGGGTAGCCGGTGCGCGATGTTGCTGGACAAGTATCCGGCCTTCCGCAGCTTTTCGATGTGCCCCTCCGTGATGGAGGAGGCCATCCACCTGCCTCCCGCTCCGGACATAGTTGGAGAAGGTTGAGGTGGGATGTGCGGACTTGGGCACTGGAGCTCGAGTGCGCGGAAATGGATGAGCAAAGGACGAAGAAGGCGTAGGTGAAAAGGTGGATCCTTATCCCCTTATATGGACGGACGAAGCTATGCGTCCCCCACCAGCCTGGTAAAACTCGCTTGTCTCCCAAGCGCCGTAATCAATGGCGCGGATGGGTTACCCACGTCCGTATTGATGAGAAACCCGGAATAAGGGGGCACGATCTCCGCTTTGATAAGACGTGCCAAGGAAACCGCCTCGCTAAACGCGCTAAGGTGGAACAGTAAAAAACGATTCATATAAAGGCCTGGCCGTGGTGTGATGTCACGCCGCGGAATACGTCAGCAGATCTGTGCAAAAGTTATTCTCTCTACGGTGGTATGTGGAACTTGTTTTGCAGAGCCGGACACTATCCTGGTGTTCAAAATCTTCTATGAAGTATTCGGAGGAGGAACCCGCCTTGCAATGCCGAAGACAATATGCGCGCCGGACTCGTCGTCATTGAAGCCTGGTTCAGGGCTCTTGAGGAGTCCTGGACTAGGGGGTGTCCGGATATCTGAACTATCATCTTTGGCCGGACTCCAAGACTATGAAGATACAAGATTGAAGACTTCGTCCCGTGTCCGGATGGGACTTTCCTTGGCATGGAAGGCAAGCTTGGCGATACAGATATGTAGATCTCCTACCATTGTAACCGACTCTGTGTAACCCTAACCCTATTCGGTGTCTATATAAACCGGAGGGTTTTAGTCCGTGGACGAACAACAATCATACCATAGGCTAGCTTCTAGGGTTTAGCCTCCTTGATCTCGTGGTAGATCTACTCTTATACTACCCATATCATCAATATTAATCAAGCAGGAGTAGGGTATTACCTCCATCGAGAGGGCCCGAACCTGGGTAAAAACATCGTGTCCCTTGTCTCCTGTTACCATCCGCCTAGACGCACAGTTCGGGACCCCCTACCTGAGATCCGCCGGTTTTGACACCGACACCCGGGGCTATAACTTGCAGAGGCTGACCACTAACAATGATTTTTTATCAAAGAAGGGTTTCCCCCCTTCCGATTTCCATTAAGGGAAACCAAGCCCGAAAATCATTCACGATACATCAAAGTATTCAAGAAAACAGGAAGCAAAAGACGAACTACCAAAGATCTAGAAGAGCTCCGAACATCCAAGGACGGCCACTAACAATCATACTAACATAGTTGTAAAATGGTCAAAGACCGTGTCTACGTGGTGTTTGGAATTATATGCAAAAAAACTAGCAACATGCACATGCATTGCACGGAACATCAAGATGCATTTTTTTACAAAACACCTGTTGTGATTGACCCATGCAGGAGTAATCCCATGTGTAAAAACTAATTATATTTCGAGAATTTTAGCAGAAACATGGTATCTCAACCATTTCATCGAAAAAATGATATCTCGAGAAAGATGATAAATAAGGTGAGGAGGAGTGGGCATGGTGGTGACTGGTGGTCGGATTGGGCGGAGGCATGGGAACGGACGGCGCCGGCAGCGGCCACCATGCCAGATTGTTCCAGAGACTTCCTTTTTTAATTTCTCAGCAATGAGGTTGTGGGAGATAAGGATGAACGAGGCAAGGCCTTATCTGTAAATGTCGAGAGAGGTGCGGGTATCTTTTGTAAAATTGTCATAGTTTTCTTTCTATCCGTAAGATATAGATCGGATGGTCTATACTATAAGATGGCAGGCACACCATCATCACCAACTCGATTTATTCTCTACTCCTATTTCTATATTACTTATAGTTATATACTCCTATAAAAGACTCTGTTGGTGATGATGGTGTGTCTGCTGAGGGAGTCCTGGATTAAGGGGTCCTCGGGCGTCCGGATTATGGTACATGGTCCGGACTGATGGACTGTGAAGATACAAGACCGAAGACTCTCTCCCGTGTCCGGATGGGACTCTCCTTGGCGTGGAAGGCAAGCTTGGCGTCCAAATATGAAGGTTCCTTTCTCTGTAACCGACTTTGTACAACCCTAGTCCCCTCCGGTGTCTATATATAAACCAGAGGGCTTAGCCCATAGAGGCAAGAATCATAATCAGTCATACAGGCTAGACTTCTAGGGTTTTAGCCATTACGATCTCGAGGTAGATCAACTCTTGTAATACTCATATTCATCAAGATGAATCAAGCAGGAAGTAGGGTATTACCTCCATAGAGAGGGCCCGAGCCTCGGTAAACATCGTGTCCCCTGTCTCGTGTTACCATCGACCTTAGACGCACAGTTCGGGACACCCTACCCGAGATATGCCAGTTTTGACACCGGTGCTTTCATTCAGAGTTCCGCTACATCGTCGTCAAGAGGTTCGATGGCCCTGTCAATCATCTACAACAATCTTGTCTAGGGAGAGGTCTTCCTCCCCGGACAGATCTTCGTATTCGGCGGCTTCGCACTGCGGGCCAACACCCTTGGCCATCTAGTGCAGATCGACAGCTACGCCCCTGGCCATCAGGTCAGATTTGGAAGCTTGAACTACGTCGCGGATATCCGCGGAGACTTCATCTTCGACGGATTTGAGACCACGGCAGCCGCTCCCTGTCACCACGATGAACACGACTTAAATCTGTCATCAGACCATACCCAGGAGATAGCGCCTATAATCGCTCTGGCCCTAGATCCGGAGCAGATCACGCGGTCCGAGGACGGGAGGCTCAGCCCCGCCACAGAATCCATAGACTTAGCAGCGTCGGAGCCGCACACAGACCCAACGTCGAGTGGGATATGTGTCACCGGAACCTCAGACTCGTTTCTGGATACAGAATCCAAACCATGTGCGTCCGCACACGTCAAGCTTAATCAGGCATCGATCGTTGAATTCAGCTCCGCAGACATCTTCCGGCACTCGCCTTTAGGCGACGTGCTAAACTCATTAAAAACACTCTCCTTAGCGGGGGACTCACAGCCGAATTATATCCGGTTCGAACTGGAGGCTGATGATGGGGAATTTCGCTTCCCACCCACCGTGCACTTCATAGCCACTGAGAGGACCTAACCAACATGCTTGATTACGGCTCCGAAGACATCGACGGTATGGATGACGATGCCGGAGAAGAGGAGGCCCAAAACCCACCATTTACCGGACGTTGGACGGCTACTTCCTCGTATGACATATCCATGGTGGACACACCCAAAGAGAATAGCGGAAATGACAAGGAAGACCCAGTCGAGGATAAACCTCCTGAGATACAACAAAAGCGCCAACGTCAGCAGCGCCGCTCCAAGTCACGCCGTAGAAAAGACAACAATACCAGCACAGGAGAAAACAATACTCCGGATGAAGCTGAAGACAATGAAGACCCCGTTGAGGCAACTTCCGAACATGACAAACGGAAAGACGGGAAAATTAGCCCTGATGAACAGGCCATACACGAAGACTCAGAGGAGAACAATTATCTGCCACTCTCCGAGGATGAGGTGAGCCTCGGCGATGAAGACTTCATCGTGCCCGACGAACCTTTCGAGCAGGAATGCTTTAAGAGCCGGCTAATCACCACTGCAAGGAACCTGAAAAAGAAGCAGCAGCAGCTTCAAGCTGATCAAGATTTACTCAAAGATGGATGGACTGATATCCTGGTAGTCGAGGAATATGGCCTCAAGCGCCCAGCCAAAAATTACCAGAAGCGCAAATTGCTACCTCAGTTCAATGACATGGGGCTGGAGCCCGTACCATCACCACACAATACAGCTGACCGACCACCACGTGGTCGGGACAAAGCGGGAACTCAAGCCGAACACCAGCCTGCTCTACCTCACCATAAAGGCAGAGATAAAACAGCTCCGGGAAATACATGTGACCTGCGGCAGGACTTGGGCAGTAAAGCAGGTCAGAACAGATCGATATATGGATCATGGGTACATGCCCCGACACGCGACAATGGCTACCTAGCCGGACGCAACGATCATAATCACGTCCAGGCCGAGAACCGCAGACGGACTCCATCCGAGCTATGTCGTGACATCGCTCGATATAAAGGCACCACACACCCACTTTGCTTCACTGACGAAGTAATGGAGCATGAATTCCCAGAAGGGTTTAAACCCATGAATATCGAATCATACGATGGAACAACAGATCCTGTGGTATGGATTGAGAACTTTCTTCTCCATATCCACATGGCCCGTGGTGATGATCTCCATGCCATCAAATACCTCCCACTAAAACTAAAGGGACCAGCGCAACACTGGCTAAACAGCCTTCCAGAGAACTCCGTTGGCAGCTGGCAAGACCTGGAAGACGCCTTTCGCGATAACTTCCAAGGTACATATGTCTGGCCACCAGATGTCGATGACTTTAGTCACATCATCCAACAGCCCGAAGAGTCATCCAGGAAGCTCTGGACTAGGTTCTTAATTAAAAAGAACCAAATTGTCGATTGTCCGGACGCCGAAGCCCTCGCGGCCTTCAAACACAACGTCCGGGATGAGTGGCTCACCTGCCACCTCGTTCAAGAAAAACCAAAATCCATGGCAGCCCTTACTGCTCTAATGACCCGCTTTTGTGCGGGAGAAGACAGCTGGCTCGCGTGTAGGAGCAACAGCGCCAGCGATCCGGGCACTTCCGAAGTCCGAGACGGCAACGGCAAGCCACGACGAAACACAAGCGTCGCAATAATAATGAAATAACGCAAGACACGGCGGTCAACGCCGGATTCAGCGGCTCCAAACCCGGTTAACGGAAAAAACCATCCAAGGCAAATAGAGACGGACCATCCTATCTCGACAAGATACTGGATCAGCCCTGCCAGATTCATGGCACCCTCGATAAACCAGGTACTCACACTAACAGAAGATGCTGGGTCTTCAAACAAGCCGGCAAGCTTAATGCCGAACACAAGGGGAAGGGGCCGCCCAGTGACAGCGATGACGAAGAGACTCGCCAGCCAAATACCGTGGTTCAGAAGCAATTTCCCCCCAAAGTGAAAACCGTAAACATGGTATATGTGACTCACACCCCTACAGGGGAGCGCACGCGTGCACTACGGGACGTATACGCCACAGAGCTGGTTCCCCCTAAATTTAGCCATATCCATCCCGAAGGCTTGGCAGCCCTGATCACTGACCCAATTATAGATGGGTTCCATCTCACGAAAGTCCTTATGGGCAGCGGCAGTAGCCTTAATCTACTATAAAAGACACTGTCCAGAAAATGGGCATTGATCCTTCTAGAATCAAACGCACCACAACTATCCTCAAGGGAGCAGTACCCGGAGTAGAAGCACACTTCACGGGCTCCATCACACTGGAAGTCGTTTTTGGTTCGCCGAACAACTTCTGAAGTGAGGGCTTGACCTTTGATATTGCCCCGTTCCACAGTGGCTACCATGCACTTATGGGGCATACCGCTTTTGCTCGTTTTAATGCAGTCCCACTCTACGCCCACGCAAAACTTAAAATGCCCGGTCCACGCGGCGTCATAACACTAAATGGAAATACGGAACACTCCCTCCGTACAGAGGATCATACTACGGCTATTACAGCCGAAGTACAAAGCGGCTTCGTCAAGCCGCATAGCTCATCGGCCATTAAGCCGCCGGTCTCTATTAAATGGAACCGATCAATCTCAGAGATGGATTAGCAGTTCGGCCTCCATCGTTCGCCTCACACACACGCGAAGTTTATACCGCGCATGCATAATTATGTACTTAAAATACCCTGGTCATTGGCGGAGGCACAATACGGGCAAGCCTACAAACACTCCCATTTCCTCCTTTTCCTTTCTAATTATTTCTTTATATTTTATCACAGGTGGCGCAAACACTGGTCATCTCACGGACTCTTTCGGAGTCGGCTTCATACACTTAACAAAAGGTTATCCTGTTAAGGAATCCTTTCACTGAGGCAAGGCGGCGCAGACGTGCGACAGGAGGTCCAAATAATTTGGTGTAGACCGCACTCTCTATTTTGAGCCTGTAAAGTGCCTTCTCCCTCAGCCTTCGACCACCGGCATGTCAAATAGCCTGGGTCGTGGCTTTATTATTTGTAAAATGGCAATTGTCATATCAATCAGGTCCTAGTGAACATAATCCGTATCCAGTATTGACTTTTTCTAAAGAGCTGAATTTCTCCGGTTGTTTCACACTCGTACCTCGGCACAGATTGCCAGGGGCTCGATATGGGAACAAATGAGTTGCCGCCAAGTCCAAACAACTTTATAGCACACTTCGGCGTCACGAGTTTGGCCTTATATGCATCAGTTCCGAATCATGTCTTTGGTCAATAGTTGGTTGCCCAGCTCCTATGCTTACTACCTTACGTTTGGCTGTATCAGCTAGGGTAGTAAATGGAGAACTACTGCGATTGTGTCCTGGTTTATCCGGATGAGCACCTCAGTAGAGAAAGCCGAAAACTGATTGTCATGATACGGCGAGAGCTGGTCAACCACTCGATGACTTACCAGAATCTTTCGCGATTCCTTCCGTATTACACGAAGGACCATTTTTCCGGTCACCCACGTAACGCATCGTATTCGGATAACTGCGTACATACCAGGGGCTATATCGTAGACCCACCGTCAAAGTCCTATGGCTAAGTGAAAGTGTTAAAGCCCTATAGTCCGATTGCCTAGTTCGCTGCATTGACACCTCCTTCACGGACCAAGACGTTGGGTCAAGAGTGATCAAGTGCTTTTCCGAACACCCCCGTATTTTATGCGAGGGGGTTGAAGCCGATGACTAGAAAACTTTCAAACTATACAAAAACGGCCGCACAGGAGGAGCCAAAACTTTCTAGGCACAACCTTAAAATATTATAATATTGTTTTTAACAATTTCAATATATTTCACTCGAATATCATCTCTTTCGAGCACTGACCCTCTATCAAGCAGGCACCCTCTAAGACATCCTCGAAATAATGCTCTGGCGTGTGATGCTCCTTGCCCTTGGATGGACTTTTTGCTGCAATATCGGTGGCCTACATCTTCGCCCAGTACATCTTGACACGAGCAAAGGCCATCCGTGCATCTTCAATGCACTTTGACCGCTTAACGGCGTCGACACGCAGCACCGCATCAATTAGTCGCTGCACCAAACCGAAATAACTATTCGGAACTGGCTCAGTCGGCCACAGCCGGACCACGACGTCCTTCATGGCAGAACGGGATATCCTGTGGAGCTCGGCCCACTGGGCCATCTGTTTGTTCAGCAACAGCGGGAGCTTTGGCGTGCCGAATTGTGACCAGAAAATCTTCTCCGTTGCATACCCTTCTTGCGCTTCGTAAAACTGCACAGCATCGGAGGCGCTCTTCAGCAAGTCCGAGAATGCGTCTGGAGAGCTCCACATTTGATTAAGCGGGGAATACTTCGGATCGCCGAATTTAGTTTGTAATAAGAAAGACTTACCGGCCGCTATCTCCCCAGCTTGCCGGATCTCTTCCCGAGCCGCTCTAGACTCAGATCGTGCTTGTCTCGCCTCTTGTAAGGCCTTGCCGAGATCGGCCGCTTTGGCTTTGTTATCCCTATCGAAGAATTCGCACCGGACAGTGGCTTCCTTTAGATCACATGCCATAGTAGACATTCTCTCCTCACACTGGCGCTGAGCAGCCTGTCCGACTTCTAACTCATCAGCTGCCTTCTTGGCAGCCACATTACTCATCCGGGCTTGCTCCTTGGCTCGGGCAAGTTCAGCCTGAAGGGTCTCAACCATGACAGCACCATCTGCAGATACGCATGTCCCATAATACAATTCTAGCTTCGTGCTCATGTTATTATACATACATACACTGACCGCCCCAACACATACCTTGCGCCTCGTTGAGTTGCCTGTTTATAAGCGTGATGTCGTCATCCGCCACATCAAGTTTCCGCTTCAGACTTGCAACCTCTGTAGCGTGGGCAGTCGTCATAGAGGTAACAGCCTGTGTTCCAATTAGTTAGATCATTTCCTGGGCACATCTTTTTCGATCCTCTGATTGCCTCCCTTTGGACGCCAACCAGAGTCTCAGGGGCTACTATCTATACACAGGTGCATTTTGCGTATAGAGCACAATCAAAAAAATAACATTACGTACCTCGAAGCCTCTTAGCAGGACCATGAAGGCTTCATTCAATCTGCTTTTCACGGACAGAATCCTCTCGACCACCGTACCCATCACGGTACAATGTTCCTCTGAGATGGACGAATATCGCAACATGTCCATCAGTGTATCCGGCGCCTCTGGATTCCTGGGAGCAGCTGTGGGAGTACGGACTCCCTTTGAAAAAAATATGTTTGCTCGACCCTAGAGTCGACTCCGGCTATAAACCGGATAATCCGGAGCCTTTATTGTTAGACCCCATCGGGACCGCACACCCCGGACCCCAGGCGTCCGAAGTTTTACCTTTGGGTGTTGTCTCCATTATCCTCTGTTGATTGGGAGAGATCCTCTGGGATGACACCTCGACGTCGTCCGCCCTGATGGGCGAGGAAGCTTGTGGAGGCGTCTCGCTTTCCATCATCTCTGGAAGAAGGTCCCCCGAAGAGGAGGATTTTTGAGGAAGACTGTGTGCCGGACTACAAAACATATATTCTAGATGTTACCCTTGTAACAAGAAAAGGAACGGGATATGTTTAAAACACCTTTGTTCACTTACGGTTTGGCTGAAGGCTTGTCCTTATGAAGGAACTGTGCGACAACGTCGCCTTTCCGAGCCCGAACCGCCCGACAGGGGCGTCTTGCCTTGCTTAGGAGCCTTTACCTCCCAACTTTCGGAGGCGACCCTTTTCTTACCATAGGGAGAAAGGATGTCAGCTTCTCTTCCCCTTTTGTCTTCGAAAGAGGGAGCCTTAATCTCCCCGGACACAGTGTGTGGTGTACCTTCGGGATGGAAGCTACCTTTGGCTCCCCCGCTCTCCTCATTGTCCTCTTCCGACGGCACCTGGTATGGTGCCGGGACCAGCATCCTTGTTAGCACGGGACTAGCTGAGTCTTCAGGAAGAGGGGCCGAACACCTGATTCGCTCCACCTTCTTTATCCAGCCCTGGAAGAAGATGGTTTTCTCAGTATCTTATTATGAGATGTTTAACTAAGCTGTGTTCGGGAGTCGAGTGCTTACCGAGGTATCCGGATGGTTGCAGTCAAGGCCGACGTCCTCTGTAGTATCCGGCCACTGTTTTCGTGTCCCGAAGAATAATTTCCACATTCCTCTTAGCGTTGTGCCGAAGAAGTGTTGAAGGGTTCGTGGTCCTTCCGGATTGAACTCCCACAGGCGGTGAGGCCGCCGCTGGCATGGTAGGACCCGACGGACTCTCATTACTTGGATTACGTTGATAAGGCCGGTGTCCTTCTCAATAAGGCTCCGGATGCGGCTCTGTAGAGTCTGCACTTCGTCGATTGATCCCCAGTCCAACCCCTTATTGAACCATGATGCGAGCTGAATTGGAGGGCCAGATTGGAACGTGGGTGTAGCCGCCCACATGGTGTCGCGGGGTTCAGTGATCTAAAACCACCCCCGCTGCAATAAGTCGGAAGATTCTACGAAGGATCCTTTTAGCCAAAAGGCATTGATGAGTTTGCTCATTGTAGCACCACCGCACTCCGCTTGTCTCCCATCGACTATCTCCGGCTTCACATTAAAGGTCTTGAGCCACAAGCCGAAGTGTGGGGGAATGCGGAGGAAGGCCTCGCATGAGATAATGAACGCCGAGACGTGAAGAAAAGAGTCCGGAGCTAGATCATGAAAATCTAACATGTAATAAAACATGACTGATACGTCCATTTTGCATCATGCTTTTATATCGATATTTATTGCATTATGGGTTGTTATTACATATTATGTCACAATACTTATGCCTATTCTCTCTTATTTTACAAGGTTTACATAAGGAGGGAGAATGCCTAAATTTGGAATGCAGAATTTGGAAAATGAGCAACTATTAGAGACCTATTCTGCACAACTCCAAAAGTCCTGAAACTCCACAAAAGTCATTTTTGGAAATAATAAAAAATATCCAGCGGAAGAAGTTGACCAGAGGGGGCCCCACCTGGCCACGAGGGTGGGGGGCGCGCACTACCCCCCTGGGCGCGCCCCCCTACCTCGTGGGCCCCCTGGTGGCCCTCCGATGCCCATCTTCTGCTATATGAGGTCCTTCGTCAAGGAAAAAATCATAAGCAACCTTTCAGGATGAAACTCCTCCGCCACGAGGCGGAACCTTGGCGGAACCAATCTAGGGCTCCGGCAGAGCTGTTCTCTGGGGACACTTCCCTCGGGAGGAAATCATCGCCATCGTCATCACCAACGCTCCTCTCATCGGGATAGGGAAATCTCCATCAACATCTTCACCAGCACCATCTCCTCTCAAAACCCTAGTTCATCTCTTGTATCCAATTCTTGTCTCCAAGTCCGGGATTGGTACTAGTAGGTTGCTAGTAGTGTTGATTACTCCTTGTAGTTGATGCTAGTTGGTTTATTTGGTGAAAGATCATATGTTCAAATCCTATATGTATATTAATACCCCTCTGATTGAACATGAATATGCTTTGTGAGTAGTTACGTTTGTTCCTGAGGACATGGGAGAAGTCTTGCTATTAGTAGTCATGTGAATTTGGTATTCGTTCGATATTTTGATGAGATGTATGTTGTCTAGCCTCTAGTGGTGTTATATGAACGTCGATTACATAACACTTCACCATTATTTGGGCCTAGAGGAAGGCATTGGGAAGTAATAAAGTAGATGATGGGTTGCTAGAGTGACAGAAGCTTAAACCCTAGTTTATGTGTTGCTTCGTAAGGGGCTGATTTGGATCCTTATGTTTCATGCTATGGTTAGGTTTACCTTAATACTTTTGTTGTAGTTGCGGATGCTTGCAATAGAGGTTAATCATAAGTGGGATGCTTGTTCAAGTAAGAACAGCACCCAAGCACCGGTACACCCACATATCAAATTATCAAAGTACTGAACATGAATCATATGAACGTGATGGAAACTAGCTTGACGATATTCCCATGTGTCCTCGGGAGCGCTTTTCCTAATATAAGAGTTTGTCCAGGCTTGTCCTTTGCTACAAAAAGGATTGGGCCACCTTGCTGCACTTTATTTACTTTTGTTACTTGTTGCTCGTTACAAATTATCCTATCACAAAACTATCTGTTACCACTAATTTCAGTACTTGCAGAGAATACCTTGCTGAAAACCGCTTATCATTTCCTTCTGCTCCTCGTTGGGTTTGACACTCTTACTTATCGAAAGGACTACGATAGATCCCCTATACTTGCGGGTCATCAAGACTCTTTTCTAGCGCCATTGCCGGGGAGTGAAGCGCCTTTGGTAGGTGGAATTTGGTAAGGAAAAATTTATATAGTGTGCTGAAATTTCGTCACTTGTTACTATGGAAAGTAATCCTCCGAGTGGCTTGTTCGGTGTATCTTCACCACGACCAGTAGAGCAAAGAGTTGCTCCTCAACCTAATGAACCTACTGAAAATGAATATGAAAATGTTCCCTTTGAATTTCCTTCGGGTATGATGGAAAAACTGCTAGCTAATCCTTTTGTTGGAGATGGAACAAAGCATCCTGATGACCACCTGATATATGTGGATGAAGTTCGTGGACTATTTAAGCTTGTAGGTATACCCGATGATGTTGTTAAGAAAAAGGTATTCCCTTTATCTTTGAAGGGAGATGCATTGACATGGTATAGTCTATGTGATGATACGAGATCATGGAACTATAGAAGATTGAAATTGGAATTTCTTCAAAAGTATTATCCTATGCATCTTATTCATCGTGATCGCAATTATATATATAATTTCTGGCCTCGCGAAGGAGAAAGCATCGCTCAAGCTTGGGGGAGGCTTAAATCAATGTTGTATTCATGCCCCAATCATGAGCTCCCAACAGAAACAATTATTCAAAATCATTATGCTCGGCTTTCTGAAAACAATTGCACCATGCTCGATACTTCTTGTGCTGGCTCTCTTATGATGAAGACTATTGAATTTAAATGGGATTTATTGGATAGAATTAAACGCAACTCTGAGGATTGGGATCTCGACGAAGGTAAGGAGTCAGGTATGATACCTAAGTTTGATTGTGTTAAATCTTTTATGGATACCAATATTTTTCGTAAGTTTAACACTAAATATGGACTTGACTCTGAAATAGTAGCTTCTTTCTGGGAATCTTTTGCTACTTATGTTGATCTCCCTAAGGAGAAGTGGTTTAAATATCATCCTCCCATAGAAGTAAAAGTAGCTGCACCTATTAAAGTTGAAGAAAAGACTGTCACTTATAATGATCCTATTGTTCCTACTTCTTATGTTGAGAATCCACCCTTCCCTGTTAGAATAAAGGATCATGCTAAAGCTTCAACTGTTGTTCGTAAAAGTAATATTAGAACTTATACACCTCCTGAGAAAGTTAAAGTAGAACCTAATATTGCTATTGTTAAAGATCTCTTGGCTGATAATATTGATGGGCATGTTATTCAATTCTGTGGTGAAACTGCTAGAATTGCTAAACCTGGATCTAAAGATAACCATAGACCTGTGGTAGGCATGCCTGTTATTTCTGTTAAAATAGGAGATCATTGTTATCATGGCTTATGTGATATGGGTGCTAGTGCTAGTGTTATACCTTATACTTTGTACGAAGAAATTAAGCATGAAATTGCACCCGCTGAGATAGAAGGTATTGATGTTACAATTAAACTTGCCAATAGAGATACTATATCAGCTGTGGGAATTGTTAGAGATGTTGAAGTCTTGTGTGGGAAAACTAAATATCCTGCTAATTTTCTTGTTCTTAGTTCCACACAAGATAACTTTTGTCCCATTATATTTGGTAGACCCTTCTTGAATACTGTCAATGCTAAGATAAATTGCGAAAATAATGTTGTTACTGTTGGCTTGGATGATATGATTCATGAGTTTAATTTCTCTAAATTTACTAAACAACATCGTGAAGAAGAATTGCCTAGTAAGGATGAAATTATTGGTCTTGCTTCTATTGCCATACCTCCTAGTGATCCTCTAGAACATTATTTGCTAGACCATGAAAATGATATGTTTATGAATGAAAGAAGGGAAATAGATGAAGTATTCTTTAAACAAGAACCTATTCTGAAACATAATTTGCATGTTGAAATCCTAGGGGATCCTCCTCCCCCCAAGGGTGATCCCGTGTTTGAGCTTAAACCGTTGCCTGATAATCTTAAATATGCTTGATGAAAAGAAAATATATCTTGTTATTATTAGTGCTAACCTTTCAGAGCATGAAGAAGAGAGATTATTGAAAACTCTGAAGAAGCACCATGCTGCTATTGGATATATTCTTGATGATCTTAATGGCATTAGTCCCATTCTATGTCAACACAAAATAAAATTGGAAGAAGATGCCAAACCGGTTCGTGATCATCAACGAAGGTTGAATCCTAAGATGAAAGAAGTGGTAAGAAAAGAAATACTAAAGCTTTTGAAGGCAGGTATAAATTATCCCGTTGCTGATAGTCAATGGGTAAGTCCTGGTCATTGTGTCCCTAAGAAGGGAGGTGTTACTGTTGTTCCTAATGATAAAGATGAATTGATTCCGCAAAGAATTATTACAGGTTATAGGATGGTAATTGATTTCCGCAAATTAAATAAAGCTACTAAGAAAGATCATTACCCCTTACCTTTTATTGATCAAATGCTAGAAATATTATGCAAACATACACATTATTGCTTTCTAGATGGTTATTCTGGTTTCTCTCAAATACCTGTGTCAGCTAAGGATCAATCAAAGACTACTTTTACATGCCCTTTTGGTACTTTTGCTTATAGACGTATGCCCTTTGGTTTATGTAATGTACCTGCTACCTTTCAAAGATTCATGATGGCTATATTCTCTGACTTTTGTGAAAAGATTCGTGAGGTTTTCATGGACGACTTTTCCGTCTATAGATCCTCTTTTGATGATTGCTTGAGCAATCTTAATCAAGTTTTGCAGAGATGTGAAGAAACTAATCTTGTCTTGAATTGGGAAAAGTGCCACTTTATGGTTAATGAAGGTATTGTCTTGGGGCATAAAGTTTCTGAAAGAGGTATTGAAGTTGATAAAGCCAAGGTTGATGCTATTGAAAAGATGCCATGTCCCAAGGACATTAAAGGTATAAGAAGTTTCCTTGGTCACGCTGGATTTTATAGGAGGTTCAATAAGGACTTCTCAAAAATTTCTCAGCCTCAGACTAATTTATTACAAAAAGATATACCATTTGTCTTTGAAGATGATTGTGTAGAAGCATTTGAAATACTTAAGAAAGCATTGATCTCTGCACCTATTGTTCAGCCACCTGATTGGAATTTACCCTTTGAAATTATGTGTGATGCTAGTGATTATGCTGTAGGCGCTGTTCTAGGGAAAAGAGTTGATAAGAAATTAAATGTTATCCATTATGCTAGTAAAACTTTAGACAATGCTCAAAGAAACTATGCTACTACGGAAAAAGAATTCTTAGCAGTTGTATTTGCTTGTGATAAGTTCAGACCATATATTGTTGATTCTAAAGTAACTATTCACACTGATCATGCTGCTATTAAATATCTTATGGAAAAGAAAGATGCTAAACCTAGACTTATTAGATGGGTTCTCTTGCTACAAGAATTTGATTTGCATATTGTTGATAGAAAGGGAGCTGAGAACCCCGTTGCAGACAACTTGTCTAGGTTAGAAAATGTTCTTGATGACCCACTACCTATTGATGATAGCTTCCCTGATGAGCAATTAAATGTCATAAATGCTTCTCGTAGTACTCCTTGGTATGATGATTATGCTAATTACATTGTTGCTAAATTTATACCACCTAGTTTCACATACCAGCAAAAGAAAAAGTTTTTCTATGATTTGAGACATTACTTTTGGGATGACCCACATCTTTATAAAGAAGGAGTAGATGGTGTTATTAGACATTGTGTACCGAGCATGAACAGAACAGATCCTACGCAAGTGTCACTCCGAAGCTTATGGACGGCACCACGCTGGAGATAGAACTGCACATAAGGTATTGCAATCCGGTTTTTATTGGCCTACTCTCTTCAAGGATGCCCGTAAGTTTGTCTTATCTTGTGATGAATGTCAAAGAATTGGTTATATTAGTAGACGTCAAGAAATGCCTATGAACTATTCACTTGTTATTGAACCATTTGATGTTTGGGGCTTTGATTATATGGGACCTTTTCCTGCTTCTAATGGATATACACATATTCTAGTTGCTGTTGATTACGTTACTAAGTGGGTAGAAGCTATTCCAACTAGTAGTGCTGATCATAACACCTCTATTAAAATGCTTAAAGAAGTTATTTTTCCGAGGTTTGGAGTCCCTAGATATTTAATGACTGATGGTGGTTCACATTTTATTCATGGTGCTTTCCGTAAAATGCTTGCTAAATATGATGTTAATCATAGAACTGCATCCCGTTATCACCCACAGTCTAGTGGTCAAGTAGAATTGAGTAACAGAGAGCTCAAATTAATTTTGCAAAAGACTGTCAATAGGTCTAGAAAGAATTTGTCCAAGAAACTTGATGATGCATTATGGGCTTATAGAACTACATATAAAAATCCTATGGGTATGTCTCCGTATAAAATGGTTTATGGAAAAGCATGTCACTTACCTCTCGAACTAGAGCATAAGGCTTATTGGGCTATTAAAGAGCTCAATTATGATTTCAAACTTGCCGGTGAGAAGAGGTTATTTGATATTAGCTCACTTGATGAATGGAGAACCCAAGCTATGAAAATACCAAGTTGTTTAAAGAAAAAGTCAAAAGATGGCATGACAAAAGGATACAAAAGCGTGAGTTTAATGTAGGTGATTATGTATTGCTATACAACTCTCCTTTAAGATTTTTTGCAGGAAAGCTTCTCTCCAAATGGGAAGGACCCTACGTTATCGAGGAGGTCTATCGTTCCGGTGCCATAAAAATCAACAACTTCGAAGGCACAAATCCGAAGGTGGTAAACGGTCAAAGAATCAAACACTATATCTCCGGTAATCCTATAAATGTTGAAACCAATGTTATTGAAACCATAACCCCGGAGGAATACATAAGGGAAACTTTCCGGAACGTTTCAGACTCCGGAAAGGAGTAGGTATGTGGTACGGTAAGTAAACCGACTCCAAAACAATTTTTAAGGCAATATTTCTCCGTTTTGGAATATTTAGAAAAATAGAAAAATAAGTAGCAGTCCGGGAAGGACACGAGGGCCCCACAAGGGTGGAGGGCGCGCCCAGGCCTACCTCGTGGGCACCTCGTGTGCCTTCCGGACTCCGTTTTCTTGCACGATACGTATTTTGGTCGGTAAAAATTCATTATATATTCTCCCGGAGGTTTTGACTCCCGTATCACGCAAATATCCTCTGTTCTTGTTTCGAGCTGTCCCATCGCATATTAGATCAACATGTCATCCCAGGATTCGGAAGGAGAAAGCTATGTGGATGATTACCTAGCAAATCCTAAGGTATATGGAGATGTGGAGCATGATGGTTGGACCACGGAGGAAGAAGAGGACTATGAACCCAAGGGGGAGGAGGAGACGAGCTCAGATAAAGATGAAGCCCCATTACCTCAACCTGGGGACATGCACGTGGAGTTCAAAAAGTCAAGTCTCCCTGATAGGGTGAAGAAACCAAAGATCGAGTTTATCCCTTTTCGTCTCTTGCAGGAAAATAAGCAGGACTTATGCAAAAAAATAGTAACCCTGGAGTGGGAGATTGATGATTTGAGGGACCAAAAATCCGTCCTCAAGCGCAAATTAAGGGAGAAGTCTATGCCATCAACTAAGTCAACATCAACGCCACCTTCTTCACCAGCAAAGGAGACATAATCACATGGGTATGGGCACTCCCCTTGGCAACTGCCAAGCTTGGGGGAGATGCCCCGGTATCGTATCACAACCACATCTCCTATCTTTACCGTTTTTCTTAGTTCGATCCTATTAGTAGTATCTTGATCTAGTAGAATAAAGTTTATGGCATGATCTAGTTTTGAGTTTTTTCTTTACGATCTCTCTATGTAATCGAGTCCGTGAGCTATATAATAAAGATTAGTGTTGAGTCAAGGGCTTGATTATTTTGCCATGATCTTGAGTGAATAAAAGAAAGAAAAAGAATAAAAAGAAACAAAGAGTTCATATTGATCTTATTGAGAGTGATGACTTCACATAGAAAGGGTATGATGATTGAAAGTTGTTGGGAGTTGGCAAACATGGTTTTGGTCATCGTTGCAATTAATAGGAAGTAATAAGGAAAGAGAGTTTCACATATAAATATACTATTATTGACATCTTTTATGATTGTGAGCACTCATTAAAATATGACATGCTAAAGAGTTGATATTGGACAAGGAAGACAACGTAATGGGTTATGTTTTCTTATATCTGAGATAAAGTATATTGTCATGGATCATCCAACATGTTGAGCTTGCCTTTCTCCCTCATGCTAGCCAAATTCTCAGCACCAAGTAGAGATACTACTTGTGCTTCCAAAACCCTTAAACCAGTTTTGCCATGAGAGTCCACCATATCTACCTATGGATTGAGTAAGATCCTTCAAGTAAGTTGTCATTGGTGCAAAGCAATAAAATTGCTCTCTAAATATGTATGATTGATTGGTGTGGGAGAAATAAGCTTTATACGATCTTGTGATGTGGAAGAAATAAAAGCTGACGGACTGCATAATAAAGGTTCATATCACAAGGCAATATAAAGTGACGTTCTTTCGCATTAAGATTTTGTGCATCCAACCATAAAAGCGCATGGCAACCTCTGCTTCCCTCTGCGAAGGGCCTATCTTTTATTATTATGCTCTACCTTATGCAAGAGTCATGGTGATCTTTACCTTTCCTTTTTACATTTTATCCTTTGGCAAGCACAGTGTGTTGGAAAGATCTTGATTGATATATCTAATTGGATGTAGGGGGCATGAGTTATTATTGTTGACATTACCCTTGAGGTAAAAGGTTGGGAGGCGAAACTATAAGCCCATATCTTTCTCTGTGTCCGATTAAAACTCCGTAACCACAAGTATTGCGTGAGTGTTAGCAATTATGAAAAACTAAATGATAGTTGAGTATGTGGACTTGCTATTAAGCTCTGACATAGAGTCTTTCTGATATTATGATAAATTGCAATTGCTTCAATAACTGAGATTATAGTTTGTTGGCTTTCAATAAAGTTTATGATTCGTACTCTGCATTGTGAATGGATTATTACTTGAACATAAGTAATCATATGACATTTCCTATATATGTTGCTGTTATGAGAATAATCATGATGCCTTCATGTCCGTATTTTGTTTTTATCGACGCCTCTACCTCTAAACATGGGGACATATTTATCGTTATCGGCTTTCGCTTGAGGACAAGCGAGGTCTAAGCTTGGGGAGTTGATACGTCCATTTTGCATCATGCTTTTATATCGATATTTATTGCATTATGGGCTGTTATTACACGTTATGTCACAATACTTATGCCTATTCTCTCTTATTTTACAAGGTTTACATAAGGAGGGAGAATGCCGGCAGCTGGAATTCTGGGCTAGAAAAGGAGCAAATATTAGAGACTTATTCTGCACAACTCCAAAAGTACTGAAACTCCACGAAAGTCATTTTTGGAAATAATAAAAAATATGCAGCGGAAGAAGTTCACCAGAGGGGGCCCCACCTGGCCACGAGGGTGGGGGGCGCGCCCAGCCCCACCTGGCCATGAGGGTGGGGGGCGCGCCCTACCCCCCTGGGCGCGCCCCCCTACCTCGTGGGCCCCCTGGTGGCCCTCCGATGCCCATCTTCTTCTATATGAGGTCTTTCGTCAAGGAAAAAGTCATAAGCAACCTTTCGGGACGAAACTCCTCCGCCACGAGGCGGAACCAATCTATGGCTCCGGCAGAGTTGTTCTACCGGGGACACTTCCCTCCGGGAGGGGGAAATCATCGCCATCGTCATCACCAACGCTCCTCTCATCGGGAGAGGGAAATCTCCATCAACATGTTCACCAGCACCATCTCCTCTCGAAACCCTAGTTCATCTCTTGTATCCAATTCTTGTCTCCAAGTCCTTGATTGGTACTAGTAGGTTGCTAGTAGTGTTGATTACTCCTTGTAGTTGATGCTAGTTGGTTTATTTGGTGAAAGAATCATATGTTCAGATCCTATATGCATATTAATACCCCTCTGATTATGAACATGAATATGCTTTGTGAGTAGTTACGTTTGTTCCTGAGGACATGGGAGAAGTCTTGCTATTAGTAGTCATGTGAATTTGGTATTCGTTCGATATTTTGATGAGATGTATGTTGTCTAGCCTCTAGTGGTGTTATGTGAACATCGACTACATAAAACTTCACCATTATTTGGGCCTAGAGGAAGGCATTGGGAAGTAATAAGTAGATGATGTGTTGCTAGAGTGACAGAAGCTTAAACCATAGTTTATGCGTTGCTTCATAAGGGGCTGATTTGGATCCATATGTTTCATGCTATGGTTAGGTTTACCTTAATACTTTTGTTGTAGTTGCGGATGCTTGCAATAGAGGTTAATCATAAGTGGGATGCTTGTTCAAGTAAGAACAGCACCCAAGCACCGTCCACCAACATATCAAATTATCAAAGTACCAAACGCGAATCATATGAACGTGATGAAAACTAGCTTGACGATATTCCCATGTGTCCTCGGGAGCGCTTTTCCTATTATAAGAGTTTGTCCAGGCTTGTCCTTTGCTACAAAAAGGGTTCGGCCACCTTGCTGCACTTTATTTACTTTTGTTACTTGTTGCTCGTTATAAATTATCCTATCACAAAACTATATGTTACCACTTATTTTAGTACTTGGAGAGAATACCTTGCTGAAAACCGCTTATCATTTCCTTCTGCTCCTCGTTGGGTTCGACACTCTTACTTATCGAAAGTAATACGATAGATCCCCTATACTTGTGGGTCATCAATGAGCCCTCGAACGAAGGGGTGGAGAGCAAACCCTAGCCCTCGGAGGAAGTGGGAGACGAATACGACCCTCTCGCTGGATATTGGAGTAGGAATAACCTGCCCTTGGGCAGGAAGCCTATGGGGGATTTCCGCGGTCAGGTATCTTGCCGCCCGGAGCTTCGCAATATCCTCCTCTGTGACAGAAGAAGCCATCCACCGACCTTGAGAGCTGGGTCCAGACATGACTGGGAAGCTCGAAACAATTAGATTGAACCTTGGGTGCTGGAGCTCGAGGTTGGAGAGGTTGAGGAAAGGGTTGGCATGAAGAAACAAGACAAGTCTTAGTCCCTTTATAAAAGCAATGAATATCGAATGCCTCCTCCTAAGCCTTAAAACCTGCCTATTCTTACGGAATCATGCCCACAGGACGGTTGGGATACCCATGCCCGGATTGATGAGGATCCCGCAATAAGGGGGCATGATCTCTTCTTCGACAAGACGTGTCAATGAAACCGCGTCTCGGAACATGGAGCGATGGGCTAATAAACGATTCGATATAATAACCGGGTGGTGAAGTGATATCACGTTATAGAAAAGTGGTCAGCAGATTGGACTCGTAAAATATTATACCCTCGGCGGTGGTGTGTTGTATTTGTTTTGAAGATCCGGACACGTTCGTTGTGTCGGAAGACTGTGTTGGAGTATTCGGAGAAGGAACCCGCCTTGTAATGCTGAAGACAATCTGCATGCTGGACACCTTGTCATTGAAGCCTGGTTCATGGGCTACTCAGGGAGTCATGTATTAAGGGGTCCTCGGGCATCCGGATTATGGTACCTGGTCCGGACTGATGGACTGTGAAGATACAAGACCGAAGACTCTCTCCCGTGTCCGGATGGGATTCTCCTTGGCGTGGAAGGCAAGCTTGGCGTCCAAATTTGAATATTCCTTTCTCTGTAACTGACTTTGAACAACCCTAGTCCCCTCCGGTGTCTATATAAACCGGAGGGCTTAGCCCATAGAGGCAAGTATCATAATCATAGTCATACAGGCTAGACTTCTAGGGTTTTAGCCATTACGATCTCGAGGTAGATCAACTCTTGTAATACTCATATTCATCAAGATCAATCTAGCAGGAAGTAGGTTATTACCTACATATAGAGGGCCTGAACCTGGGTAAACATCGTGTCCCCTCTCTCCTGTTACCATCGACCTTAGGCGCACAGTTCGGGACCCCCTACCCGAGATCCACCATTTTGACACCGACATCTGCCATCCGCTATTTCTGACCATTAGATCTGCATCTAACGGCTGTGATGTAAGTTTTGGCCTTTTGCAACAATTCCCGCTTCTCTGCTCCAATTTACACAAAACCCCTTAGTATCTTGAAACCAACCACATTCCTCCCTTGCCTTATCAAAACAGCCCAAAGAATATATTTGGAGTGAAACAGAAGATATTTCTAGTGATATGTATATCAAAACTAAATTGTATTCTTTCATATTTGTGAATATGTATTATTCTACTTTGGATCCATTGCAACGGACGGGCTCATTGCTATAAAGGTTTATCTCCTGCATCGTCCGCGAACACACAATTGTGTAATGGGTCCGGATGCTTGCAGTAGCGATGGCCTGAGTTCGAATTCTGCTGCCATCTTGTCTTTGGGAGTGGAACCCATAGAGCACTTAGAATACAAGATTAATGATGGATTTGTTTCTTTCTAACTTTCTGTACAAATCTGTAGCCAGCCTGCAATTAATGTACATTGTACTCATAGTGGAACCCACAGAGTACTTAGAATACAAGATTAAGGATGCAATTAACTTTGTATAGAGGGAGAATCATGCACGCAATTTACTTAAATGGATTGGATGTGACTCTATTATTCTCGAACGGCAACCGGCAAATTTCCTCCAGCGGGCCGGAGTAGGTTTCTCGGTTTGCATGCTGTCGGGGAGGCTGATCGGACCCACGAACACCTATGGGACCGGCGGACCGAGTCCCTTTTGGTTCGGTGGGGGGCGGAGATCGCACGAAGAGCAGATCGAGGCGAAGCACACGAGCAGTTTACCCAGCTTCGGAGCTCTCCGGAGAGATAATACTCCTACTGCTGCTTGTCTGATTATCTTGTGTTCTTGCTAGGGAGTGTTGAGAACTACAAGACCTAGCGTGTGTATTCTCTGGTTACGTTAGAATCGAACCCCTCTACATTGCGCATGGGCCTCCTTTTATATGCTCAAGGGTCTCCGGCGGTGGCAACGAGGTGAGGGTACAAATGGAAAACAGTAGTTGGTACACCTACTTATGCGATGTATGATGTACTCTACCTAACCACGACGGCAAGGGACAAAAGCATTAAATGCCCGCCCCACGTCGCCTAACAAAGGCAACAGGGGACCGTCAGGAGCGCCACCGCTCGCCACGATGGCAAGCTTGTCAGCGTCGCTTATCGCTGCTCCCCGCTGGCTGCACAGCCTCTTGACACGCGCGCATGGAATGGTCCCATGGCGACACGTTGGTGGATGAGCTGGAGCGGAGATGAAGAGAGGTTACTGCCGCGGCAAGTGCCTTGCCGGCGAATCCTGTCGCGTCCGGAGGCTTGTCGCTCTCGAGCCTTCCGGCAAGCTCCTCTTGCCGGGTCTTGTCTTCTGCGTGCCTTGAGTGGCCTTCCCGGCAAGCTCCTCTTGCAGGGCCTTGTCTTCTTGGTTAAATACTTTGTTCTTGAATGGCTCCAAAGGAACCACGGAGGATCTTGGCAGTGACCAGGCAAGCCTTGCCGCGGGGTGATGCAACTGCCCGTGCACGAGTTCGAGATACTAGGGTACCCCTACTCAAGTACACCGACACATGCGGGCTTAACGGAGGGGTTTGATGGAGGTGAAGAGGCGTGTTCAGTCGGGCCTGTAGCGGGTGGCGCAGTACTATTCGATTTGACAGCTACTAGGGATAGAGATAAGAGTAGAGATAGAGACTAGGGACGGTTTAGTCTAGAATCTTCCATGTATGAAATTTTTACTATAGTACTGTTGAAAGACTTATGATGAACCATTTCTTACATCTCCTCTGCCCCCTTCCAAGTCATCCTGATTTAATCCCTCCGTCTAGGTGTATAAGGGCATGGTCAATACTTAATAGTATAGCCAACTGTTGACTATAAGAAAGGGCCATGTCATCTGTAGCCAACATGTATAACAATCGATAATCAAAAACTAATTCTTAAAGATCATTTCTTGCAAAGCACAATAACTGTTATTTCTTCACAAGTTTTGGATGCAGGTTGAACAGTTGAACGCTTTTGTTTGCAAAAGATACTTTTTTATCTATTTCACCCAGATGTTTGTGAGCTCTAGAGATGAAATAATATCCGAACAAACCTATCGATACCCGTTACACATGAGATGACCCCCACATCCTTTGTCAAAACAAACAACTCTTCGATCAATGAATTTCACTGTTCCGTGCAACGCACGGGCACCTTACTATAGATTAGTACGACCAAAAATTGAACCGACATTATATATAGTACGATAAATGCTGATGCATGTCAAACAAAATTATATCATTGAAAACTATGTTCAAATACGAATCCAACGATATAGTTTTTGTTGACATGCACTAACATTTTGTTAGTTAAATATTCAGTCAAATCCAATGGGGGACTAATAAACCACGACCGATGTAGTACTAGTGTAGAGAGCGGCACTGCACGCCAGTCTCACCCTGCTCGTGGCGCGGTAGTAAACCCGTCATATCACAAAACCCAACCACTCCCAGTAATAAGTGACCTGGTAAAATTAACGGACAAGCAACCATCACATCCCTCCGTCTTTTTCGCATTTCATCTCTCTGCATTTACTTTCTCCGGTTCATCTCGCACACTCGATCCCTAGCTACTACTCCTAGTATCCCTAGCTACCACTCCTATGGCCAGTTCTTTTGGCGGCTTAAAAAATAAGCCATCTCTTCCCTAGCTTTTCCCATAAGACTAGTCACAGTGGAGAGTAACGTTAAGGCGCCTTACTCATTTATTTGGGCTTCTAAACTACTACTAGTACCTCCGTCCTGGTTTATTCATCACCATTGTAATTTGTGCTAAATTTCAACCAAAGATTTAACTGATAACATATTAGTGCATGTGACATATGCACGTACTTACAAAATGCGTACGGATGCACAAGGTTTCCAAACTTTTCCTTGTACATACTTAATTACGGACGCTAATAATTCCCGAACGTTCGGGATTTATCATTTGCATAGCAAAACTAATGAGATCGCTTACGAAACTAAATTATATTCCTAATAAAAGCCACGGAGCTCGTGGGAGGCGCTTGTGGCGCGCCACGAGTGCCACAGTGCGTGGCCGTTTCCCAAAGACGCCGACACAACGCCTTCTTCCTCAGCCCGCCACTCGTGAGGTGCTGATTGGCTTGACAATGGCGGCGTAGCGATCTCACCAGTGTGGTGATCCGGCGCCAACAGGTACTCCTCCTTGCTGGAAGCGTGCACCCGGTCCATGTACCGCCAAGCGTATATGAGGCGCTTGGGCCCGACTACACTCAGGGCTTTGGCACGGGCATCCTCCGCCACCCTCACGGCCCTCGCACGAGCCTTCTGCCACAGAGCCAATTGCCTGACTCTCTCGGACGCGACATAGGCTGCCAGGGAGCTTGCCCCATGGCACGCTTCTCTTCCTCGGCCTTCTTCTCCGCCTCTATTTCGGCGCGCTCTGCCAGAGGCAAAGCCTCCCACAAGGCGACATCCATTTATTTCCAAAGCTCCTCAAGGCTGGGGGGCTCGGCGGGCGTTGCGGTGTTCTCCTCGTAGCAGGGAGCCAACGCGTCCTCCGACGCGCGTGATGGCGATATTGGGAACACCGGCGCGTTCACCTCGACACGTCGTGGTGAGGAGCGGAACACTGACGCGTCCTCCTCGACTAGTGGCGGCGAGGAACGGAACGGCCAGGCGTCCTCCTCGACTAGTGGCGGCGAGGAACGGAACGGCAACACGTGACCATCCGCGTGGTGCAGCGAGGGGCGCCTAGGGCTTGGGAGGGGGGATGCCATGGTGGTCGACGCGAGAGGGAGGGGGAGGAGATAGCGATGATCGTGAGCGTTCTTCCGAGTGCCGTGGGAGGTACAGTATTTATAGCGAGCAATGGCACACCTACGTAATATATGGACTGAGCTTCACTAACTTAACTATAGGTCCAGTTGCATCACTGACATGTGGACCATATGCCTATTGGTCCCACATGTTAGTGACCCAATGCACCTACAATTAAGTAACAGAAGCAGCTACATGGGCATATTTGTTGGAGTAAATTACGGGTGAGGGAAGGGGTGGAAATATTGCTGGTCACAACGGATTGGACGAGCGCGGGGAGGAGAGTCATGCAGGTAGATTTTTCCCACGCGGGGTGGAGTGGTGGGACTGCTGGAGGGTGAAGGAGAGTCAAGCAGGCATTGAGATTTCAAGGTGCACTAAATTATTGCATGCGGTGATTAAGGCTGACAATAGTGGTGGTAATGTGGTACTCCCTCCTTTCCGGTTTATGGGGATTAATTTGAAAATCTCTTCAACCAAGGTAGATGATGAATGGTGGAATTAATTCCGTAGTTTGCAAAAGTACTTAATTAGTACTCTCGTTTTTCTCAAAAATTTGTGTAAACCGATGCATTAATTACACCACATGCATGCATGACAACTCCTATAAAAATCTTAGTTGGTGGTGATGGTATGTCTGCCTCTGGACAACGTGAGCCGTTCGATCTACTTGGAACCAACAGCTGAGATGTATGTGCATAAAGACATGGCCTTGCCACCGGAGGTACTATATAGCAGATATTTACCCACCTCTGCCACTGTATAAAATACGGAACTACTCATTCCAGCCACATTTCCTTTTAGGTTCATCCCCTTGCATTCTTGTCGGCGGCGGCGAATGTTCCTGAAGATGGAGTCCAGACTCTAGAAACCACTACAAAAACTATTCAACCGCCTCTATCTTGGTAAGAGTAGGTGAAATTTTTGAATCGAGCCCTTTAAACTAGATAGGAGGTAGTGGTACTCTAATAGCTAACCTTGTTGTGATGACTAGATAGGACATGGCACACACCTGGACGGAGGAACTAGTCTGCATTGGGCATTTAAGTTTTGCCTAAAGTCAATGTAGCTCTACTTTGACCAAACTTATAGAAAAATGTACATCAACATTCACAATGTCAAATCAATATTTTTATACTCATTACAAAACGTAGTTTTTATACTCATTATAATCAGTATTGTAGATATTGATATTTTTAGTATAAATTTGGTCAAAACCTTTGCAAACGATTGACGGAAGTAAAAAGGACCAGAGGGAGTATCATGCATGCGGAGTAGGCAAAACAATTGCCCATTTATAGCCGGTCGAAGTCTCAAAGGGCGCAACCGCGCGAGGGAGGCGAAGGTCGTGGGAGGCGCAACGGTTGAGGGAATTAAGTGAAGTTACATCCATGCGCCGGCATGGTGTGCGAACAGGCAGAAGCTATACCGTCAGGCCTACGATATGGGTCTAGTAGACATGACATCTAGTGGGTCCCGCATAGTACTTGAGAACTCTTTGGGGGCTTGCAGCCGTTTATCCACCGGGCAAGCCAACAACCCCACGCCATTCGAACGCCCTACTCGTCCCCATCTTCTACCTTACAATAGTTCACTTCCAGTCGTCCCGTCCTTTCACATTACACCAGTTCAACTTCTCCTAACCCTCCTCCAAAATCCATGGCCTCCCAAATCTCCATGGTCGCCGCTGAGTACCAGGTTAGAGCCATCACCGGCGATGAGTTCATCGTCATCTACACCCGTGGATCCGTGACGGTAAAAGGATGCCTTGCTCGCTTCAGAAGCATGTTCGAAAACTCAAAGGACGAGTGGGTCGCTGGGTTAGATGTTGAGTACACCACAGTCCTGGAAAACAAGAAGATTCTAAAGGAGGCAGAGAAGAAGAAGCCCGCTGTGATCCAAGTTTGTGTACATAACGTGTGCTTGGTCTACCACATATGCCATGCCGACGTTGAATGCCAGGATTTTAAGAACTTCCTCAAGGACGAAAGACTGAAATTCGTTACTGTAGACTTTAGGAATGACAGGGATGTCCTGGGCCGGATAGGCCTTCTTGTAGGCTAGCCATTCGATCTCCAGAAGGCAAGCCTGGTGTCCTCCTCCCAGCCTTCAATGCTGACTTTGGCAGCAGCCATGATTGATCATTCGTACGCTAAACTAAAGAAACCTCACCATGAGTTTCATCATGCATGGGAGTCAAAGACAATAGATGAAGATCACATCCTGTATGCAGCAATGGATGTCTACCTTTGTTTAAATATCTACAAGGGTTGGATGAAGAAGTAGAGCCCAGTGTCTGGTTCAAGCAAAGAAGCAGCGGCGAAGAGGAAAAGGAAGAGGGACGAGGACGAAGTCGAGGACGTGGACTCGGACTCCGAGTAAGGTGGCAGTGTCGTCGCTCATGCTGGTTCTACTACAGTGTCAAACGGACTACTTGCTTAGTTTTATTTCAGGGTTGTGTTGTACTGAGCCCCAAAGAACTATGTTTATGTTCTTTCTCGTTATTTGAACTTTATGTTCTTTCTCGTTATTTGAACTCTTTAGTACGCATGAGTAATGCAGTACTATGTCTTACTACTGTTCTTCTAGTAGTTGGTACTACTGCTCGTATCTTCGTGTTCCTACTGTACTTAATATGTCCGTACTAGTAGTATAATTTGGGTTGTGAAAGAAGTTCGACGGAGCGAAGGAAGAAGACGGCAAAGAAGCTAGCCCAGTATCTATATTAGGGTGGCAGGGTGCCCATGATCTATCTTATGAGCGTTGGGTGTGGAATGCAGTTCTTGGAAAAAATGGATCGTGTCCGGGTTAAGCAGACGACGGGGTGGGGAGAATTATGTGGCAAAGTGTTCAGGGAGGGCGGGGAGGCGGCGGCGCCAGGCGGTTAGGCATGTGGCGGGCTGAGAAGATGAACAGTGCATCAATTTGAGAGGTTGAAGAAGCCCTTCTAGCCATCCATGTTGCATCCAACGGATCACAAGAGTCGACTGACCCAAATTGCTCCTTCAGATTGCAACATCCATGTGGCATTCAAGGTCTCGAAGGTAGACTCCATGTCCACACCCGGTTTGCAGGCTCGGCGCGGGCGTGACCGACTTCCGCCGCGACAGCCACCATGCGTGCCTCCTCCGCGCGGGTGGAGACTACAATGACACGCTAGTTCCTCCTTGCCGGCGTGCTAGAGCACGCGCTCGTCCTCCTCTTCGTATGCTTCGTGCATAGAAGCGGCTCCACTAGTTTCTCATGAGCTTCGTAGCGCGGCGGCATCACGAGGAGGGACAACAGACGACGTGAGCAGGCGAGCCTTCGGTTTCATGGTACAGGGATGGCGGCGACACAGTGGTGATGGGCGAGAAATGGTTGGCCAGAGCAGGCGGGTGCCGGCATGCGCAACGGCGGTGGCGGCATATTGATGAGTGCGTGTATGGGATCTTAGTTTAGTTTTATATAGGGTTGGTAAAACTTAAAAGAAAACCGTACTAGTACATGTAAACATTAGACTAAGGCAACGCTTATATTAGTTACCACAACCATGATACGGAATCCTGTGCAAGCGCGTGAACCGGGGCCGCGCGGTCGATCGAACAGTGCGTCACCGTTTCGCGCTCGAAGGACACCCACCGAACATTTTTTGTGTGTGAAAACAATCCCCAAATATTACTCGACTTTTTTTTCCTGGAAAAGTTTTTAACGCTACAATATTTCCATATATTTGAATTTAGCTCGAGTTTGTGTTTATTTGGATTTGGACGTTTTAGGTGCACCCTAGTTTTTTCAATACTGATTTTGTGAGTGCGACTGAGAGAGAACGTGTGTATGTGTCCATATGTGTGTTGTGGCAGAAGGGCAACGTGGAGACGGTGTGCGTGTGATAGAGACATATATAGGTGCGAATGTGCAAATGATCATGCATGAGTGAGACATAGACAGATGTCGATATGTTGTGTATACATGAGAGAACGGTCTTCTATTTGTACTTGTGTGTGTGTGTGAGAGAGAGAGAAAGAGGAGCATCCGTAACACAACAACCATCTCTCTCGATTTGTCTGTCCCTCGCACGATCGCATGTAACACATGCATCAACGCACACATTTTGACACCCTCACCCGGCCCCTGCCCACCTCAAGGCCCGCACAACGCTCTCTATCTCACACGCACAATCTCTTCGTGAAAACCCTATTTAGCATGTAGCTTTCCGTCACATACACACACATTTCTCACCATAGGTTTGATTTCTCACAATACCTGACACACACACACACACACACACACACACCCTGCCCCGAGCACATAATTCATCCCCATCCAAGGCTATACGGCGACTACTCTCGCTTGTGCTTCTCTGCACCCCAGCATGCACAACACCTCGACCTTCAAAGAGGGCATCGAGGAGATCGAAGATGGCGACCACACTGCACTAGAGAATGCGGGGCCATTTGGAAGCAGGATGATGTGACGACAGCTGACTGACTCGCCCCCCCCCCCCCCCGCTCTCTCCCGCACAATATTACCAATCCCTCTCTCTCTCCCGCACAAAATTATCGATCCCTCAACCCACGAGATCCTTCCCCTCTCATCCATGTTTTTCGAGTTCTCTCATCAAACCAGTTGTCTCTTCTCCTTCCACGTCTATAGAATCCAGATGCACACACATCTCACGTGTATTACATGTCTCCATCTATCTCACATACCTAACTTCTTCCTCTCTCTTTCTCTCTCTCTCTCTCGTTAGGTTTGTCTCCTACTGTCTTGTCCACATACACACAATCTTTACCGCCCTATCTGCTCCATCTTCGCAAGCTCTCTCTACACGTTTCATTCACACATTGGGATGTGTTCAATATGTTGCTTTTATAATGGATGATGTAGAGTTATGGTTGGTTTTGTTGCATCCTACAAAGTAATAACTATGAAATGCATTTATATTCTCATTTGATTGGTATTATGTGAGTTTGAGCATATTGTGTGATTACTATAGACCTCGTATACATCTTGGAATTCAACAATGATTGTAACTATTGAATTGTATAGACCATTGCATTCGAAGTCAGTAGCCTAATATATTTATTCACAATTACAACAAATGATTAATTCACTACAAACTAAGAAAACAAATGTGTACTCCCTCCATTTTTATTTAAGTCCACGTATTAGCATTGGTCAAAGTCAAGTTTTTTAAACTCTCAGAAAGTTTATAACAAAAAATATTAACATATACAATAAAAAATAAATACCATTAGATTTATTATTGAATGTACTTTCACATCATACATATTTTTTATGGTAAATGTGTATATTTTTCTATAAATTGGTTAAACTTTAGGAAGTTTGACTTCGGTCAAACCTAATATGCAGAGTTAATAAAATCAGAGGGAGTACTAGTAGTTACTAGTACTACTCGCTAGTTTCTTAGCCCAATCACCCAACACGCCACACGGGGAGTTCAGTGTCACAAAATTTTGAGGTCGGCGGGAAAATCTCACGCGACCCTGATTCGAAAGCAAAGGCTTGAAGTTACCATCATAACCTTCGGAACAGGTCTACAGATTACGCTTGGTAGGGGCCTGTTTTCGTAAGTTCAGGTTCACCCTTCCTAGCCAACCCCACCCCGGCACCCAGAGTAGTACACCTGAATACTCCCCATTTTCTATCCCTACACCAAAATAGAATTGTCCACGGCACCGAAACCTTCGTGCTCCTCCCCTTCTCCATCAGCGCACTCGTCCACCGCAATGCATCTGCCTCATCGACAACCTCGTACGCCGCACTGGAGCCAGTCCACCGTCGTCGTTGTACACGGATCCTCTTCCCTGGCACCGTCTTCCACGGTCTCGGATCTGCTTCCTGAAAGCTGACGCCAAACGCAGAAGCACCACCGTCGTGGACAATGAACTGACTCCCGTTGCCGACCATGATGCACAGAGGCCACCGCGACCATCGTTCTCCTCCTTGATTGGTAATGTGTGTATTGAATCAATTAGCAGTACATGTACAGTTCCAATTTTATTCATACCTACCCTTCAAATTTCCTGGTTGCTATTGTTCCCGTAAAAGTAATTGTTTATAGCCTCCATTGTCCAACAGAATATCAGCTTGTAATTGTGCGTCACTCCTATATCGCGCTGTGCTTGGGTAGGTTCTTCATCTGCAACCAGTAGTGTGGCAAATGATGGAAAGTTTTTTAGAACTAGCAAGATTCCTATGCGTTACACGGAACATCAAGAGGCATTTGTATGAGTAGTTTATCTTGTAGGCAAAAAGGATGAACGAGGGAAGGCCTTATTTGCAAATCTAGAGAGGGGTGTGGGTATCTTTCTGCAAAATTGCCATAGTTTCCTTCCTATCCGTCGGATATAAATCGGACGGCCTATATTGCAGGATGGCACGCACACCATCATCACTAACTCTGTTTTTTAAAAGAAAAAGGAAGTAGAAAAAAAGAGTAGAGAGTAGAGAAGTAGAGATAAATATAAAATATAAAATAAATATAACAGTGAGAAGAGACTAGAGATAAATATTAAATATAAAATAAATATAACAGTACAGAAGAGAGTAGAGATAGCATGGACGTCGGCAAAGGATCGCTACAAGACGGAAAAAGCGGCCAAGCGCTGCTTAGTTTTGGCGCGCGGCATCCGGCGCGCTATATAATATCCAACACCCTCCCACCACTCTGTGCATTGCCACCGCTCTCTCCCTGCTCTGTGCCTCGCCATCGCTCTCTCCCCGCTCTGCGCCTCGCCATCGCTCTCTCCCCACTCTTTCTCGCCTCGCCGCCCCGTCGCCGGGAAACTTGGGGATACCGCGGCGTCCGCGCGCGCCCCTCCGGCGGCTTCTCCGCCTAGATCCGGTACTGCGGGATGCGCCCTGGCCTCGGCAATTTTGACACCGCCAACGAGGCCGCCCGCGTGTACGACGTGGTGGCGTGGCGCCTCCGGTGGCCTCATAGAACATTGAACTTCCCCAACGTGCCGACGCGGGAGCGGGCGTAGGATCTCGCGCCTCTTGTCGTGGCTTATCACCGAAGAGGATCATTGCGACAACCGAAGGCGGGAGCACCGTCTCAGCATCGCCGGGATGGACGAGCAAGCCATGGCGTTGTGGTGCCGACGCTTGCCGCAGGACATCATCAACGAGCACGAGTTCTACGCGCAAAGGAGGGCGGAGAGCGAAAAGATGAGGGTGGAGTGAGCCGCCTATCGCGAGGACAAGCGTACGCGAAAAGCAGATGCTCAATTCAACATGAGGCTAGGAGCAGCGTCGCCCTGGGAATCCGACGACGATCGTATCTTCACGCCTACATTGAGACATCGGAGGAGGATATCACCAAGGAGGAGTCGGACGACGAGGAGTAGTTGAATTATCTTTTTTTATCTATCCATGCTATATCTATGCTGAGAACTATCTATGTCTCTACTCTCTAGTCTCTACTCTCTATCTCTACTTCTTGATCTCAGCACCGTAACGGTTTTTTAAAGCGCGCGCATTGCGCTTCTGTTGGAGATGCTCTAACATGGTAGACGAGTGCTTTAATGTTTCCCACAAGATGCGTGAGTATTACTAGTATATTTTTCTTGCCATGTTGAGATTTTAAAACCACGAGTGCGAACATGCAGAGGAGCAATGAAGACTAAACACAGGATGTTGGGGACATCTTCAAGGAGCGTGGCAAGTTAAAGAGGAGCTGCACCGAACCTGTAAAACGAGCTTTGGCAAGTAACACCCTTTCAATTACTTTCGTTTATGCTCGTGTTCTTCGATGTGTATATGTTGTACTTTCTCTTTCTCTTAGCCTCGTGTTCTTCATGTCTAATAAGAAGAGTCTTAGTCGTCCTAGTGCTTTCGCTTTTAGCTTGATGTAGGAAGTGGGTGTTCTCACCTTGTAGTCTGTTTTTATATTTTTTTCCTTTTGAATTCACTTATTCGAGTCCTGTTTATCTGGCTTCTACTAAATGGATTTGGGTTGCTCTGAGTATTGATCTAAAAAAGAAGCAACTTCATGTCAGGATGTAGTTCCTGCGAGGAGGGAAGTATGGTCAACCTCGAGATGATGTTTCCAAAATGAGGTTGGATTACACAAAAGCTGCCAGTTCCCTAATGATGCTGGAGTAGACACAAGGTGCAAATTTGTCGGCGTTCTGGGAACGGGGGTACCCAGACTTGCCTGCCTATGGCCTTCGGCGTGGGTCAAGGGGTGGCCCAGCACGGCCCATCTTCATCAGCACAAGCTCAAGACCCTCGCGAGGGGCCAAGCCTCATGAGGCGGATTTACGTGAAGCTTCCTCAGGCACGGCCTCGTCAGGCTGGCTCGCGAGGAGGCGGAGAGATCAAGGCGGGGTACATCACGAGGTGCCCGTGACGCAAGCCATGACGACCAAGGGCGCCAGGCGGGCGCCAGCCCGCGCAGTGTCCTCGTTTCCTCTTTGGTGCAAAGGGGGCAAGCGCAGGCGAGAGCATCAAGCAAAGGCATCCGTTTCGGTGCAACAAGACCAAGAACGTCGCAAAGGCAGGAAGGAAGTCATCGTGGAGCCCAAGCCGGCGTCACCACCAGAGCCTTTGACACGCGAGGACCAACTTTAGTCAGGATAAGTGTACTAGATGTACCCCTTCAGAATGGCCAATTGTTGGCGCCCTTCCCGCTCAATATTTGGGAAGAGGCCCAGGGCCTTTGCCTATAAATAGGACTAGCCACCCACAGGGTAGAGATATCTTGAATCACCAGAGAGAGAGAGTGACTGAACTCCCCCTAGCAGTTCATCGCACCAGCCAAGAACAGACCCTCGCGTGGCTGTTCTTCCTTGTATTGTTCATCATCAACCCAAGAGGCAATCCACCACACCACACACTGGAGTAGGGTGTTACACCACAATGGTGGTCCGAACGAGTATAAACCCTGTGTCTCTTGTGTTGTTCCTTTCATAGTTTAGATCCTAGCGAGGCGGCGAGGTGCAGGTAGGTAGAGGGTGAGATCTCCGCGCGCACCCCAGAGTTCGAACCTAGAGGGTCTACCGGAACCCGAAATCCGACAAAATTCCCAGATGATGCTGGATTACACACAAGCCAGGTGGAGTCGTTAACTATTCGTGTCCTTGTGGCTCTAGTAAAGGCTGAAAGAAAGCGTGCATCAGCCCTTGAGAATGTTGCAGAGTTCCTGAATAAGCGAAAAGAGCAATCAGATGCTCTCTTCACCCAAGCCAAAGAAGAGATGGAAGAAGCCAGAAAGAAGATAGAGAGGCAGACCAGGCTATCTAAAACTGTTGTCAATAAAAAATTTCCTTCATAATAGCTAGGTTCAAATGTTTATCCAGTCAGCATGCCTGTTGTGATGTCCGTGCATCTACTGATGTGGCACAAAATAAATTTTATAGGGTCATGTAATAACAACAATTACTTTCCAAACAATAACAGATGAAGCATTGGACATAGTATAGTTCACGCGCAAGCCCAACATTCCAAGTTCAACTTCCACATCAAACTCATGTTCACAGATATCTGCACACTCATAGATAATGTACACAACCATGATTCACTTCAAAGCCAAAAATATGTGAGGAGAGTTATAAATAAAGAAAAACCTCTAGTTCCTACTACCAGTGCGAGCAGAACAAGTCAAGGCCTTACGTAATTAATTATATTTTGATCACTTTTTGTGTTAAAAAATGTTGGTCGGCTCGCGGAAGGACATGTTACTGGCACATGCACGGATTCAATGGAGGCAGGTGGGATAGTCTGAAGCCGGTTGCATGCGGCGAGGAGGCGTGTTCAGCCTGGCCTGCAGCGAGTGGGGCCCTCTTGGCCGG